>JBCNYH010000003.1:13985392-13997389 GCA_039654325.1 Tandanus tandanus
ATATATATATATATATATGTGTGTGTGTGTGTGTGTGTTTTTTAAATTTTTTATTTTTTTTAAAGCCTCATAAAGTGGGCAAAACCCCTCAGCCCGCAGCAGCCATATTGGATCATGATGACAATTGAAGGGCTAATCATGTTACTTAGTCCCAACATCCACTTTAAAAATGGTGATGATTGTTAATGGAGTTTTTGAGCAACTGAATGCAACTGTGGACAGACGGACAGACAACATGTGTGAAGATACACCTGTTAAAATGGAGGAAAAGAAAACAAAAAAATCTAATTGGTCAGAGGAGGAAAAAAAAAATCGATTTCTGGAGCAGTAAATAAAAGAAAGCTCATACTTAAAAGTACAACTGATTCTCAAATAACAGCAAACAGACAAGAAAAACAAAAATTGTGGAAGGAAATTGCAATGAAAATTAATTAAATAAGAGTTCTTCTGGTCGTGCAACACTCTTCTTCTTCATTTCCCTTAACTCAAGGATGTTGCGGTTAAAATTGAGTCAGACACTTTTTCCTTTATTTGGTTGCCACTGTCTATTGTGCAACAGTTTAGTGACCTTTAAGGAACTCCTTAATTATGGTGAAAACCTCAAACACATAAACCTTAAGGAAACCTTAATGCTACGCCATTGTGTGTGCATGTACGCCAAGTGAGGAATGGAGGCAAGGATGCCGAACTCTGATTCAAAGAATTATAGATAAGAACAAAACTAACAAGAGAACAAAACCTTTGTAACTCACTGAGAGTCTAATGATACTGAAGACCTAATGATAAACTCAGAAAGCAAAAGATACCAACACAAGTAGTTACTATGTGAGAAGTCTGAAATAGGGTAAGGAATACAGTAAACAGCTTGAATGCTCCATGAGTGTGTCGCGATTGGAGCGTGTCTATATTGTCCCTCGATGAGCCGCTAAATTCCCTACATGTGCAGCTTGTTATTGATGTTTCTGCATTGCTGACTGAGCCTCCTGCAATACGCAAACCCAGAGGCATTGCGAATGCGGCTCAAGCTGCGTCGAAGACTGACGAAGATGAAGGAAGACTGTGACGCTTAAGCATAAGTCTTGACGGTATTTTTTTGCAAACAAATCTATTATTGTTATTTATAATAATAATAAAAATGCACTCCGAGAGTGCAGACCTCCACCAAGCTAGGTAGTCTTTTCATGGGTCATATTGGCAGATGATCTCAGTTCACAGGGGCCCCCTTGTGACTTGTTCCACAATCATTTTTGAGCTCTTTTGTTCTTCCGGCGCATTCTGGTTGATTTCCGCCTCCTTGCCTTATCAAGCAATGTTAAAAAAAAAATTCTAAGCCCTCCTGGATCCAGCCCAAAATTTTTGCATTTCGTAAACATTTTATAGAAATAGATAAAAGAATATTATATCATGGAGAGACTTCTGCACTGAAAGACCTGCCTCCAAAGATGGAAAGTATGACATGCTTTAAATAAACCGAGAGAGACATAGACATACAGAGAGAGAGAGAGACAGACAGACATACAGAGAGTGAGAGAGAGACTGACATACAAAGAGACAGAGAGAGAGTGTGAGAGAGAGAGGGAGAGAGAGAGAGAGAGAGAGAGACTATAAGCAGGTGCACACACATTATCAGTAATTGCACAGCTGCATGAGAGAATGTGGCTCACAGTTTTCTCCGCACACTATTCACTTTGAAGGGTGCTGTAATGACTTGATATCGAACCCAAAGCCCATTTACGTTCATCAGAAACCCTGGTCCCAGCCCAAAGCACACATTCAACACCAGCATCCAGTCAAATCACTTCTGAACCAAATACTCTCCAATGATCACCAAACCCCTGAGTGCCCTGATTTTAAAGAGTTATAAATTATTTTTATTAGTCGACTGCTCTGCTCACCCTTAGATTTATACCTAACGGGTATCATCAGTGAAATCCTCTATCTGTTTTCTCATGATTTCTTCAGCATGTCTTTGGTTCTGCCCACTCAGTCACCTGCACCTGCTCTGAGATAATGGCTTTGTCATATCTCATTAGCTTCTTAATATATACTTCTTTGTTCGTCAGCTGTAGTGTCTGTACCCTATGATCGTAAGCCATGTTTCTCGTTCCAAGTCTTGAGGTGCGGTTGTGAATGATTCATATTACCTAGTGTATAATTGGTTGAATCGTACAATATATTATAGTTATATAAAATATCTGACAACACTGTCCAGTCAGCCAATCACGTGGCAGCAGCACAGTACACAGTACAGTACATGCAGGTTCAGGTCAAGTTTAACAAATATCTGATATGAGCTCAAACTTCAGCATGTGGAAAAACCATGATCTCAGTGACGGTGGAACGGCCTGGGTTCGATTCCTGGGCACAGGTTTTTCTGTGTGGAGTTTGCATGTTCTCCCTGTGCTTGCATGGATTTCCCCTGGGTACTCCAGTTTCCTCCCACAGTCCATAAACATGCACAGTAGGCTAATTCGCTGTTCCAAATCGCCCCTAGGTGTGAGTGTGAGTGTGTATGGTTGTGTGAGTGTTGGCCCTGCGATGGCCTGGTGAGCTGTCCAGGGTGTACCCTACCCTCGCCCAGAGTCGGCTGAGATGGGCACCAGCTTCATCAAAAGCACACCAATGAAGAGAAGGGAAGTGAAAGAGTAGAAAAGTGCCAATGGTCAATGAAAGTACACAAGTAACGAGAAAACCTAGAAGAAATTTGTTTTAGGGAAAATACTCATCCTTCCCTCTTGAACCTCTCTACCTTCCTTTATTCATTACAGTCTCAGACATCCATCCTTTCTATTTAAGTTTTCATCACTTATCACCATTTCTTCTTTTCTTCTTTTCTTCTTTTCTTCTCATTTCGATCTGCTTCATGTTTCTTTCTTCATTACAGCTTCTGTCACCCACAGTATGTCATGCTGATTGAGTACTTGTGTGTGTTCAGGTGTAAGTGAGTGTCGCAGAGAGTGAGTGCAGGCTTCTGAATACAGAATGCAGGTCCCGTAGGTAGAAGCAGTAATTTGTGCAAGATTCTCAATCTTCTTCAATATCATCAGCACGGCTTCACGACTTTAAAGGGTTCTGCATCTACGGCTTTGCTTTTCTACTCATTTCACACATTTGCATTCTCGTTTCTTTCATAAACTTTTATTGATATTTTCTTTGCAAATCTCTCTTATTGCTCACATTCACGGAAAAAGCTGCTTTTCAATGTGTGATGGTCTGGCGAGCTTTTCAGTGTGTAACCCGTCTTCGTCCGTTTTCGGCTGAGACACAACCCTAGTGGGATTAAATGGCTTCACAAATGACTGAGTGAGTGAGTGAGTGAGTGGGGGATATATTGGGTCGGCACAGTGGTGTAATGCTTAGCATTTTCACCTTCCAGCATTTCCCGAAAGAAGACCTGCGTTCGGGCCCAGTGCCTACTGAGGGTATTTCTGTGTTTCCTTCTATGTTTTCCTCATGCTTGAGTTTGTTTCCTCTGGGTGCTCCGGTTTCCTCCCCCAGTCCAAAGACATGCATATTAGGCTAATTGGATATTCTCAATTTCATCTAGGTGTGAATGGGAGTGTGAATGGTTTTGTGTGTGTGTGTGTGTGTGTGTGTGTGTGTGTGTGTGTGTGTGTGTGTGTGTGAGTGAGTGCTGGACTCACTGTCTTAGCAGACTCAAGCTGTCATATCACCAAAGGTCAAATTATTGATCATGTAACAGGCCAACACTTCAGAATCTGATAAGAGGCATACTCATCTATTATTCTCCTGCACAACATCAGTGTGGACAAATATACAAATTTTTCATTTATCTAGACATTCATTCATTTGTCGAGCTACTACGGTTGCGGGGAAGCTGGAGGTTATCTCAGCTGACTATGGGCGAAGATGGCGTACACCCTGAACAGCTCTCCAATCCATCTCAGGGCCAACATACACACACAACCATGTACAATTCACACTCACACCTAGAGGCCACTTGGAACAGCCTATAGTGCATGTCTTTGGAGTGTGGGAGAAAACCGGAGTGTGCAGAAGAAAACTCATGCAAGAACGGAAGAGAACATGCAAACTCAACACAGAAACGCCCTCAACGAGCCTGGGACTCGAACGCTGGCTGTAAGGTCGATGTGCTAACCACTTTGCACACTGTGCTGCCCAAAAGAAACACATTGCAGAGTATTTCTGCTTAGTTTTGTAAAAGTTTTTTTTTTGTATCTCTCTTGTGGTACTTGTGTAATACTTTTGTGTGCAATAAGATGTTGGTAACACATTAGCACAGCTCCCTCCCTCTCTCGCCCATGAAAAACTAATTAGTTTTCTGAAAGGATGAATTAACAGATATAGAACTCAATATACAAATACATTTCACTGAACAATCCACGCATGCATTTAGCTGCGCAATTTAACCAAATGTTCATCCTGATTCTGCTGCAGTCGAAAATAGGAAACAATCAGCTCGACAAACTAATAATTATTGCTATTTTGCGTCTTTTAGAATAGGCATGTACGTCTGTTCAGAGAAAGATGTTTCACAACACGGTCAATACGCATTATACAGAAAATGCCAGAAAATGTTTGGAGCCTGAGTGGAACTTGGTGAACTCATGGACTCTCTGCAGAACGAGGGAGGTTCAATGTCTTTCACGTTCCCTACTCATGACATTCAGTTTGCAAATGCAGTTCCCACTTCAAATTTGACTCACAATACCATGGAAGCCCAGCTAACACACAATGCTTTGCAACATTATTGCAACATTGCATAAAGGTCATAATTTGTTGGTTGCATAAAACATTTTGTGAATACTGTGACAATGTTAAGCTATAATATTTATTAAGAACATGAACCTGACTTTTATGCACAACTGTTGCCAAAACGTTGTACACATCCAGGCACCCACATACAGAGCCATTAAGCATGGGACAAGGACTGTGCACATCCATACTGTTTAGTATATCACGCAGGTACTGAAACCACAATACACCTGCACACAGTGCTTGCAAATTAATGCTGGTGTCAAGTCTACTATGCGGGGTGTGTCACCACAAAATGAGTCCAGTGCAGCAAAACATTTCTTTGGAGATACAGTCATCTGAAATGAGACCCAGATAATGTTTTGCTAATTTACTGCATGCATTCTTTGGTCTATAATATATTAATCCCCAAATTAATGTCTGCATTCATTGCATTCTTTTCAGTTTAAACATTACACAATTTACATCTGAATTATTTCCCCAAAATTTGATTCTGTTAATATGATGATTTGTTAAATAATTTAACTAGTTTCTTTCAATAGATCACACCAAAACAACAAACAACACTTCATTTTAAAGATAACAGACACTAGTATGTACTGCATGGGAATGGCGCAATCTGATTGGTTGGCTGTTTCAGGCTGATATACACTCATAGGCTCAAAAAAAGGGAGGGATTAATAAAAATGCTAGAATCAATCAAAAAATCTAAAAATAAACCATAAAAATCTTGCATCAGTTTGCATATAATATGTAATGTGCAATGTAATGTAATATTTAAACTGTATGATGTAATAATTGTAGATTTCAAATATCCAAAAAAAAAGCAACTATTTTATTTTTCAAATTAACAAGATTGATTGAGTGATTGATTAATTTATCTATTTATTTATTATTTTAATCCAGTTATTGACCAGCTCCCCAAAATCATTTACATTTTCTTGCAGCTTCCAGATTACTTCAATAAACTGGCCAATAAATGTTTGTTTACAACATTTCATTAGCACGAGTAATTTAGAAATTTTTTTCCCCATCTACCAGCATTTTGCTGTGTTTTGGACAGCTTGTAGCTGTTCTGACCAGGCTGGAGTTTTCATCAGGTCAGTAGTTATTTTTAGAAGCTGTAGCTAATGTCATTACTTACTACAATAAAAAACACTGTCAAGTACACACAAACGATAGAAGTAGCAAACTGTACACATTCACAGCAGATAAAGAATTTGCATCATGAATGACTTTGCGCTTGCTACTGAGGTACTGTCATTTTCTTAGCCATTTTTCATAATGGCCAAGTTTTTGCTTTCCAGGTGGCCCGGTGGAGTAGTCATTGGCGCGTCTGCCTTACAGCAAGAAGGTCCTGGGTTCCTGTCCTGGGCCCGGCGAGGGTGTTTCTGTGTGGAGTTTGAATGTTCTATCCATGCTTGCATTGGTTACCATTTACTCATTCACTCACTCACTCACTCATTTGCTTAACCACTTAATCCTATTAGGATCACTGGGAGGCTGGAGCCTATTTCAGCCAACACTGGGCGAAGGCGGGGAACACCCTGAACAGCTCGCCAGACCATCGCAGGGCCAACACACACACACAACCATTTACACTTACACCTATGGGCAAATTGGAACAGCCAATTAGTCTAACGTGCATGTCTTTGGATTGTGGGAGGACACCGGAGTCCTGAAGGAAACCCATGCAGGCATGAAGAACATGCAAACTCCACACAGAAACGTCCTCGCCAAGCCCAGGACTCGACCTCAGGACCTTATTGCTGTGAGGCAGTCATGCTAACCACTACGCCACTGGTTTATTTCATGAAAGTTGAATATATGGAGGAAAAAATTCCTGGTCTAAACACTGGGTGTCGCTGTTACATAAAACCAAATCTACAAAACCAATAATTTCCCCAAATCTTTTACTTCTATAATAAGATTGTGAGGGCTCATTGTACAGGCCTGCATTAATTATCCTGATATTCTGGCTAAAAGTCTCTATATCAAATAAATGCAAAATATAATATCCATGCAAGTGTTTTCTGAGATAAGCCTAAAGAAGTGTGTGTTTAATTAGACAGAAATTAATTATTTAAATTTTTTTATTATGTACAGATATAAGTCTAGAAGAGAACAAGATTATTAGCTTAAATTCAAATGTAGCATAGTAGGGTCTGTGAAGCAGGCCTGATATATTACTTCTTAGGCTGAAGCCTATCTCAGCCGACTCTGGGTAAAGATGGCCTACACCCTGAACATGTGAATGTGGGACTGTGGGAGGAAACCGTAGTACCCAGAGGAAACCCATACAAGCATGGGAGGAACATGTAATCTCCACACAGAATCACCTTTAACAAGCCTAGGACTCGAACCTAGGACCTTCTTGCTGTGAAGCAGACATGCTACCCACTACGCGGCCATGCCGATTTCTCCTAATGGATCCCCTTAAATGCTGCATAGTGAACCTTTAACTTTATTAGAATTAAGAAAGAAAAATTCTATTGAATCATAATTCATTCCCCTAATTTGTCTCTCTAAAGCAGGACAGTATTCACTTTACAGTAAATGACTTCATTATTTCTGGTTTGTAATGTGTGTATGACCTTTTTATTTTAGGGTATGTCATTATATAATTTCTTCCTTCCTTTCATTCATTATTAAAAAGTGTGTGTGCTCGTATTGTATCTTCCCCACACATATCAAATGCAAATGGTCCAAATCATGAAACAAGAGTCATGCACCAAAATTCACTGTCTTTACTGAAGTGTAACTTTCTGCATGCTGCCTTAGTTATGTGAAGATGACTGGCTTTAGTTTATGGGTTTCTAATACAGCCATTCATTTCATTTCCCGAAGTGCTTTATCCTTTATTAGGGAAGGTTCAAGCCCATCCCAGCTGACTCCGGGTGAAGACAAGGTACACTCTGAACAGTTTGCAAGACCAGCACAAGGCAACACACACGACCATTCACACCTAGGGGAAATGGAGAATATCCAATTAGCCTAATGTGCCTTTGGACTGAGGAAGGAAGCACCCAGAGGAAACAAACTCAAGCACATGGAGAACATGCAAACTCCACTGAGAGATATACTCGCTAAGCATAGTGCTCGAACCCAGGACCTCCTTCTGTGAGGCGGAAGTGATAATCACTACACCACTGTGCCACCCAAATACAGCTTTCACTTACTCACTCATTAATCCTACTAGGGTCGCAGAGAGGCTGGAGCCTATCTCAGCCATCACTGGACGAAGACGGTTTACACCCTGAACAGCTCGTCAGACCACCACAGGGTGAACACACAACCTTTCACACTCACATTCACATCTAGGAGCAATTTGTAACGTCCAGTTAGTAATATGTGCATGACTTTGGACTGTGAATGGAAACCAGAGCACCTGGAGGAAACACACACAAAAACGGGGAGAACATGCAAACTGGGGTGTTCACACTATTTATTATTTTTATTTTTTTTGTGAATTTTGAAATTCGTTTTAAGATGTTTTGCAACTCCACATGCAAGCGAATATTTTGTGGCATATCACATGAAAGTCGCGAGAAGAGTGCACGACAATTTTGTCACGAGTGATTTGCGATTGGTTTGCGGATGTTTGGCGAATAAAAAAAAAAAAGGCGAATCTCCCATCGAAAATCAGTTGCCTTTTTTCCGCTTTTTGTTCTCAAACCATTCGCTTTTTATTTGCGCGTTGTCAGTGCGAACAAAATGCAAATCAACTACGAATGATGACAAAGTACACGGAATGCGGCGGATGACAGAAACTCCTCATGGAAGTCTCCAACTTGTTGCTTTTCCTTGCGAACGAAAAACAAATAATTTGTGAGAACTTTGAGACCTTCTCACGACGTGTGCGGACTGTTTGAGAAGAGTTTGAGACTACTCCACGTCAGAACCTCGTTTTGCGACATTCGCGGAAATTTCACACATGTTTGAAATTTCTTGCGATGAGTTCACAAACCAGGCGACCAAACTGCGATGTTGCGAATGTTACGAGACAAATTTGAGAGCATTTTGAGAATGAAAAAAAGGACAGCTGCGAATTGCTATTCGCGTCAGACGCTTTTCTATCACACCTCTAGTGTGATCACCCCATAACCACTACACCAATACAGCCTTGAAGCCTTCAAATACAAATACAAGGGTATTTAACAAGCAGTGCAGGTTAGACAATAGAAATAAAAGCTGATGGATAGAATGAGTCGACTATTGCTTTATGCCCTGCGATGGCTTGGTGAGCTGTCCAGGGTGTATCCTGCCCTCGCCCAGGAGATGGGCGCCAGCCTATCGCAACCCTAATTAGGCTTAAGCGGCTTAGAAAATGAATGAATGAATAACTATTGCTTTATGAAAAAAACCTTACTGAAAAACCACACCAACGAATGGGGGTTTTAAACGGTTTCACTAGTGGAGGCACGATCACTTTTTTCCTTTTTTATTTTTTTACATGATTCATGCTTTTTTACACATTCCTCATTTATTTTCAGACATGATTAATGTACACGGAATGCATTTATTTTTGAAGAACATCTAATCTAATCAGATGTGTGCTGCAGTCAACATGACCCCCTACTGCGCTCGTAATCACATGTGAAATGAATGTGACTTCTCCCATAAAGGGATGAGGATATTGCACACAGAGGTTGGACGCACCCTGTGGTAACGAGAGCACTACTGCACGAAGTGAATCGATTGTAACCTATTTAAAGACGCAGCATATACTATATTCCAGATGGCGGACTAAATTTGTTAAATGAGGCAAAAGAAAAAACAACAGCTACAAACAGCTGCTTCCCACTGTGCTGTATACTCTGCAGTTATTTTTGTACAATTGTTTTTAGCTGTGAGGAGCTTCTTTATTTACTCCTTTATGTTCCCTCAATAAATCATTATTCGCTAATTAATTAAAAACTAACAAATCTTTTATTTTTACTACTACTACTACTACGAAAGAGAAGACTTAGCTATATAATCATCTTTATCTTAGTTTCCTTTTGTCATCATTTTGATCCCCACTAAGTTTATTCTTTCATTCATTTGTAAAACTGCTTAATCCTATTAGGGTCCTCTAGGGTACCGCAGAGTACACCTTGAATAACTTGCAAGACCATCGCAGAGTCAACACACACACACCCACATGCAACCATTCACACTCCCACTCACACCAAGGAGCAATTTGGAATATCCAGTTAGCCTAATGTGCACATCTTTAGACTGTTGGAGGAAACCCATGTACCCAGAGGAAGCCCATGCAAGCACAGGGAGAACATGGAAACTCCACACAGAAACGCTCTCGTCAAAACCCAGGGCTCAAACCCAGGATCCCTTTCTTTGCTGTGAAGATATGATAAACATTACGCCACCCTGCCGTCCCCTACTAGATTAATCCCACTTTTTATCTTTTTTTTAATCACTTTTAATAATTCTTCAAATTTTTTCAAGTCTATCACGTCGATTGGTTTTCCTAAGTCTTTGCATTTTCGTTTTTGTTTTATTCAAAATTTTAGTTTTAATCGTTTTTTAAATATCACAGGAGACTAGTTCATTATTATTCTTGTAGCACCATAAAGGAGATACCCAGACACTTTATTTCCCTCTTTTATTGTTGCGTTTTATCTTTGATCTTTCCTCCAAGCTATTACACATCACAAAAAATTTGAGTCAAAGTTATGGGTTTGGAGCACAGCTTGAATTAGCCAGCTCAAGCTGTGTGACATCACAGTGGGAAGTCCTGCATAGCACAGCCTGCAATGAAGCCCGGCTATCACTGGGTTTTAGTTTGGCTGCTGTCAGATCACTCCAGAACATCGTTTAATCCTTTAATTCACAATAATTACCTAATGTCTGTTCAACTGTAATCAGAGGGCTTTAAAACCGCCTTCATTTTGTCTCTCTATTATTTATATTGTGCTATCCAATAGCCTCATACACAATGGAAAAATATAAGTTCTCATGATAAAAGATTTTTTTGGAATTTCAATAAGGCATCGGGGGGATAGCATGGTGGCGTAGTGGTTAGCATGTCCGCCTCACGGCAAGAAGGCCTGGATTCCATTCCCGGGCTCAGGTGTTTTTGTGTGGAGTTTTTGTGCATGTTCTCCCCGTGCTTGCGTGGGTTCCTCTGGGTGCTCCGGTTTCCTCCCACAGTCCAAAAACTTGCACAATAGCCTAGCTGGCTGTTCCAAATCACTCCTAGGTGTGAGTGTGAATGGTTGTGTTTGTGGGGTATGAGCTGCTGTTACATTCTCATCAGTCACTCACTCATTCATTTGCCAAGCCACTTAATCCCACCAGGGTTGCAGGGAGGCCGGAGCCTATATCAGCTGGCACTGGGTGAAGGCGAAAAAGATTTAAAAGCTAAGTGAAACAACCACTGACTACCAGTTAACCATAAATTCTGGATCTAGCTGCTTGTGTTGTGCAAATAATTAGCAACCATTTTAAATAGCACGGCATGCTGTATGTCCTGTAAATGTCTATATGTTTGATCCCTAAGTAGGTTTTAGTGCAACTTCATGCTTTCAGTGCTGCATTACACATAGCCGGCCGGAAATAAATGGATCAGATTAAAAGCAGGGTCCCGAAGTGCCCATGAGCAGCTGGTGCGTGAACTGTTCTTAATGGCAATGTAGCTGCTCTCGTCTTCTCCTCTCCTCTGTACCCATAACCCTGTAATTGATGATAATGAGGATATGGTGCCCTGGACTAGTGAAGCAGCTCTTGGGGGTGCACCTGGGGAAAGCCCTTGAGTGGAATTAGATTCTGAGCCGCAATGCGGCTGAACTCAGTGCAGCCTGAAGTAGTGCATGCGTAACTCCAAAAGCATGGCAGGCTACATTCCCCCCACATCCCCCTCCAAAAAGAAAAAAGAAAAAAGAAAGAAAAAATTATAAGACAGAAATAAAAATGTTGTAATCAAAATGTCCTCTGGGTTCAGTCGAGTTAAAGATTTATTATTTGCCCCATGCTCCCTGAACTCCCTGTATAGAACTTTGGACATGCACGAGCAGTGCTGCATTGCTGGAGGGTGGATGTATACGTAAAACCCAATCAGAAAAACAAATGGTCCACTGTGTCCTCAGAGCTTTCCTCAAATAGCGGCATGGACATCGCATGTACTCACTCATATATATATATATATATATATATATATATATATATATACATATTTATATACAATCTTGTTTTACAAACATGGCGGATTGTTATTGTAGATATAAAAAAGTATTGGATTGCATGTGGTACAAGCACACA
>JBCNYH010000003.1:14019921-14035146 GCA_039654325.1 Tandanus tandanus
ACAAACATTCAAATACACACAAACACACACACTCATACAAACATTCAAATACACACAAACACACACACACAAACCACCCAAATACACACACACACACACACACACACAGTTTGTGATTTTATTTACAATAATGTTAAATCACGTAAATTTATCCAATTGAAACTACCACTGAAACTACCTTACCATTGAAACTGCACGTTTCTCCATAACTAATAAGCACAATAAGTATACACACACAGAGTGTTGCATATGAAGCAAAAGCATATAAAGTAATCAGTAAAATGTTTCCCCTTTGCTCTGTCATGGATGAATCACTCAAAATAACCTCAGGCTGCAGAAAATCATTGATGGTTAATGGACATTTATAATTTTTTTTTTTGCTGCCATAATTATATTTCAAGCAATAATCAAATCAATTAAAACATTTCTTCCAGGTGGAAAAATGGATAAAAATAAAAGCAAGGTTACCTAAATACTGGCAAGCACCATCTCACCTTTTATTCTGTCATTCTTTCTCTCTAAGCACAGCAAGAATTTATAGCTCAAATCCTGAGCTAGCAAAAGCACTCAATGTCATTTTCCTCTTAATAGACCCTCTCCATCTGGAATATGAACAAGCAGCATCTGAGGCAGTCACTTACAGCTGCTCATTCTGCAGCATGCGTAGAGCTGATTTATGATGTGCTGCACTCTGATAGAACTGAGTTTTAGATGGCTCTCAGCTCTCACTGGTTGAATATGTTAGCTTATGCGTGGAGCTGATCTGTCGTTGGTTGTCGTGGGTCTCAGCTTTACTGTCGCAAAAGGGTTTGTGCCTCTAAAAATGCAACATATAGAGTTTTTACATTACATTATATATAGAAACGATGAAATAAAATGTTTGTTGTGTTAAAAAAAAGTGTACCTTGGGAAAAGTTCTGGACGAGGGCCAAAGTTATCTTGTTTCTGCAGGAGAAGGGATAACACAATAGAGGTGGAGTTAATAAATTCCACCAGTGTTCACTCCGAAGCCAAAGTTATTATTATTATTATTATTATTATTATTATTATTATTATTTTAGCTCTGATTTAACCAGGGAGTCCCTTGAAATTACATTCCGAGCAAGACCTGACCAAGAAAGCACACTGTTACAAGATTACAAAACTTATAAGATGAAGCTGAACAGAAAACAGACAAAAACTTTTTTGAGCCATTGAACATTTCTAGGAAGACAAATTCATTAAAATGTAGTGTGTTCGGAAACTTATTCTATGACTAGGATTCAAAACAGGAACAAGCCATTCCTCCAAGTTGTAAAGTAAAATGATTGCACAAAGAAATGTCTCCTTGTCCTGATGATCACCTTGATGTATTGAGGAAAATTTTTATGCTTCACCCTGTGTGGATACTTCTTTACCTGAGACAGAAATATGTAGGTGTTTGTTTGTTTTCACATCGGGCATCTTATACCCTGGTGTCCCACAGCTGTTCATGCACACACAAAAGGACACTACAAGGAAACTACATGACCCGAGCCAGAATTAGAACTACATGAAAAAATACACCGTGCAAAAATAACACACACACACACACACACACACACACACACACACACACACACACACACACACACACAAACAGACCATCAGCAGCTGGAGCTGCCACCCTGCATCCACCAGAACGAAGGCTGAGGCGTCATGGAAAAGAGAACTTTGCCACAGTGCCTCTGTTGGCCAAAGCAGTGAACTGCGACTTAGCATTTACCATCCAACACACCTCTGCAAATAACTTTTAACGTACATATTATCTACACTACAAGTACATTCATTCACAAACAAGTACAAAAATATAATGAAATGTAACAAGCACGTCTAAATGTGAAAGATGGACGAGACATCAGATTTTTTAATCTTAAAAAATTCTGCTAACTTTTGAAGGTAAACTCTGCCTTTTTCCTGTTGAGCTCAGTACGTCACGGTGTCAATAAATTGGCTCAAAATTTTAAACAGTTCACGCCTAATGCATAAAATAATAGATTTACCATGATACCACGTAAACTTCTTATCATCAGTGAGTAACAAAATAATGATGTAATGTTATAATGTGTCTAAGTGAACTTTAAATATACGTGATCAATTATGACAATACAGCTAGAAATTTTGAAACTGACAATTTAGTTGTGTCTAATTAAAACAGCTGCACTTGGGATATTCATGACATTACTTTTTGAAAAGTAAAGTTTCCCAGTGCATTATTGAATTCCTTCCAATACAACTTAATCGATACTTAAAAATCGTTTATCTTTTTTTTTTTTTTTACCCCTCACTTTATCGTGACTTTGCCCACTTCTTATCTACTTACTTTGTTTTCGAAAGAAGTAGGTGTGACTGAGCGCGGGCTGTTCGATTTGCTTGGAGGTGGTGGAGGAGGAGGTAGAAGTGCATTTGTTTTATTGCTGGATGGTTGGTCAAGAAGGTTGCTCACACTGTTACTGCTTCTAGATAATCCGCTGCTGAAATGGAAGTCAACAGTCAGGAACACAAATGACACCATCTGTGCTGTGCTGACTTTAAGCTCTTTAGGCTTACCTGTGGTTAGGCTGTCGAAAGGTGTCTTCTATTAGACCAACATATGCAGCTGGAAACCAGCCTTGTCTAAAAAGTATCATTACAGAACATGCATATACATAAGCATAATTACATCATACATTCATTCATTTGCTGAACTGCTTAATGCTAATTAGGGTTGTGGGGAGGCTGGCGCCCATCTCAGCCGACTTTGGGTGAGGGCAGAGTACACCCTGGACAGCTCGCCAGGCCATCGCAGATAATTACATCATTTGTGCAGTAAATGTTTTATTTATTTATTTATTTATTTTAGGCTAACCACATTAAATGCGCAGATGTTAATATTTGCTAATATTTATACAACCCTGCTTTTAAATATTCTGATTAATCAGAAGATCTTTATCTTCTTTTTCTTCTTTCAGTTGCCCCTGTTAAGGATCATCACAGCGGATCATCCTTCTCCATCTCTTCTTTCTCCATCCCTTTCCATCACACTGGTCACCTGCATTTCCTTCCTCATTGCATCCATAAACCTGTTATTTGGCCTTCCTCTTCTCAACCTAGCAGGCAGTTCTATTCTCAACATTCTTCTACCAATATACCCTTCATCCCTTCTCTGCACATACCCAGACCTTCTCAATCTGGCCTTTCTCACTTTGTTCCCAAACACTCCTACCTGTGCTGTCCCTCTAACATATTAATTTCTAATTCCGTCCATTCTTGTCACTCACCACAGAAAATCGCAGCATGTTTGCCCCTTTAAGCTCCGCCTTTTTGTCAGCACTGCAGTCTCAAAACCTTAGCATAGCAGCATAGTTGGCTTCACTACTGTCTTATAAGCATTTCTCTTCACTCTTTCAGATACACTTCTGTCTCAAATCACTCTTCTCCACCCATTCCACCCTGCCTGCACTCTCTTCTTCACTTCTCTACCACACTCTGTATTACCTAGGATAGCTGATCCCAAGTATTTAAATTCATCTTTCTTCATCATCTCTTTTCCTTGCAGCTACACCCTTCTGTCACCCTCCCTCTCATTCACACACATGTACTCTGTCTTACTCCTGCTGACTTTCATTCCTCCTCTCTCCAGTGCATACCTCCACCTCTCCAGACTCATCTCCACCTGTTCCCTGCTCCTACTACAGATTACAATGTCATTCGCAAAGCATCATTGTTATCTGTACCACGAAGTCCGAAGATCCTGATGAAATTGTTTATAGGAGCAGCTCTGACAGTAATACTGGCTGTTATTCAAACAACAGGTTTATATTAATGCGCTTCTTCAAATAGGTTTAATGTAATTCAAATGGACTTCCATATTCATCCATTACAAATAATAAAGAGATCGATATAAATTACTCATTAATCGAGTATGAGGTCTGTACAGAAACATTTCAGCCCAATCTGTGCATAAGACCAAGGGCTGGGATTTCTCTGTACAGACCGAGCACACGAGGTTAATAAGTAGTGTATTATATTGCATTTTTAAATGATGGCCTTTTTTAATTCAATTCATGCCCTGTCACTTTTTTTCATTCCGGCTGAGGTGCTATCTCCAAACTGCTTGTGTTTGTTACAGGAAGGGAAACAAGCTGAAAGCCACCAAAGCTCTCACAGACCCAGATGAAAACCTCTTTTCAGACACGGGCAGTTTGGCACCTCAGCCGGAATGAAAAAAGTGACAGGGCATGAATTGAATTAAAAAAGGCCATCATTAATTTGCTAGCTGCAAATTAAGTTACCGGTTGGATACGTACTGGTCCAGATATGTAATATAACTAATCAGATTGCATGTATTGTTGTTGCCATATAATAATGACAGTTAATTTAACAAAAAATATGTATCTATATACAGAAGTGTGCTTATGGTGAAGCCTTCTTTAAGAAGATTTCTAACATTTATGGAAGACCCTCCACTGTCTGCTCTTTTTAATATTCAAAAATAAAGCTGTAACTTTACCATAAGGTTTTACACTTTCTATGAATTTGTGGTAAAACTACACAGCAACTGTATTCATTCCTAGAGATCGAAATCAAGGGGGCTGGTGAGGAGGAAATGAAGTAATAACAGGCACTAACTTGTTTCCTTGACACTGCACAATGCATAACAACAAACTCACTAACTCCCTTTCCAAACCGCTGAATACTACCAGGGTTGCTGTGATGCTGGAGCCTATCTCAGCCGACACCGGCCGAAGGCAGGGTACACCCTGAACAGCTCGCCAGACCATCACAAGACCAACGCGCACAACCATTAACATCACACTAAAAACTAGGGGCAATTTGGTTCAGCCAGTTAGCTTAGTGTGCATGTCTTTGGACTTTGAGAGGAAACCGGAGTACCCAGAGCAAACACAGGGAGAACATGCAAACTTCACACAGAAACACCCAAGCACGGGACTTGAACCCAGGACCTCCTTGCTGTGAGGCGAACAAGCTAATTATTATTATTCTTTTATCATTAAAATGTAAATGAATGGCAATTTTGCTGTGATGAAAGAGATTGGCTCTCCTTACCGTGCTGAACTCTGAGTACAACCATACAGCCAGCCATTTCGGGGCTCTGGCACAAGTACTGTAATGGTTTCTCCTTTGGAAAATGGCAAGAGGGTGGAATTAGAAGAGGGAGGGTGTGGCACCAAAGCTCGCATCTTTCTACTGCCACCTGATCCACGTGTTTCTCCAAGTGAGTTGGATCGGGATCGAGTCGGTTGGGGGGATGGACCTAGAAAGTAGAAATCGAGAGACAGACAGACAGACAGACAGACAGACAGGAATCCAGGCATAAGACATAGATGATATTATAAACTGAGGATTAAGAGATAGGCTTTTTTTTTTTGTGCTCTGTAGTCTCACCTCTGGAGGGCACTCTGCCTAGAGGCTGTTCTGCCCACTCTTGACCTTGATGATTGGCCTTGGCAGAAGTGGAGAAAGGAACAACATTATCCACATTTGTTTATCCACCTATGGAATTAAAACGGTTTGATTTTGATGGAGCATCTCACCACAATGCCTTCTAGTCTGGATGCAGTGCTTGGACGGGACCCCCTTGTCTGATTCAGTTGCTCTCTCCAACCCTCTGCTCTGTGCTGTAAGGTGCTCCCTGTCTTTAGTAGCAACATGAGAATGTTAAACATGGGTCTGCCATTTTTGTCAGGACTTAAATTCTACGATACTTAATACGGGGTGGGCTGAAATGTTCATAGGCTGGCTAACAAGAAGTAATGCCAGACCAATGGAACTTGATAGCGTCTATACTAGTGGGATTCAAGCACTGCAACACATATAGAAGAAGTGTGTAGGGCGCAGGGATGACTAAGTCGAAAAAGAAACCACATTTGGTCAAATTCGACCATACATCATCTGAACAGCCTATGAACTTTCTAGCCTATCCGCATAAGATATGGCCACCTGGTGGATTAACACTCCACAAATTCATAACCACTACACCACTGTGCTGCCTCTTAAGTGTAATATCTTAGTAGATATTATACAAACTGTTTCTGTGACCCAAGTAAGGACATATATGAAATGTATTTGTGTTTAAGTGCTTGTAAAACTTAATGTGAGAAACATCAGAGTTTTCTACCAGACACTCACAGGCACCGCTCTGTACAATCCTTTGTTCACGGGATATTAATCATAAAGATAAGAGACTTTTACCTTGTTCATGAGATATATTATGGACTGACTTAGTCCACAGTGTTTCTCAGCCAGAAAGCGATATCTTCTCTCTTGTTCTTTCAGGGCCTCCCTCTGGCTTTCTCTCAGGAACTGCACATATTCATTATCATCCTACACACACACACACACCCACATTGCAATGGTATTAATATCATCTTTCTTCATACACACACCTATAAACCGATCTTATCTTATCTCTCTCCCTCTGCTTTTAAATGACTGTATCAGGATGTAACATGTACACTGTGTCTGAGTACTCAGTATGTACTAACATTTCCCTTTATGTATGTTCTAGGAGTACGCAAGCAAGTAGTAAACCTGGGTTTACACTGAGGCCACGGTGCCTATGATCTCCATGATTTGAGAGAATCATGATGAGCGTGGGGGGTTCGTGGGATCAAATCTTGAGGGAACTTGGTGGAATCGTGATGATGGATTACAAAATTTTGACTGTCAAGTATTTTGCCACAATTATTACAATTTAGTATGATTTGATGCCAATCATGATAGAACATGGGAATCATAGTACAGCGTAGTAGAGCTTAACAGTCCTTAACAAGGCGTAGCAGCGTGTTAATTCTAACAGGGTTGGGGGGAGGCCTGACTTAGCCGACTCTGGGTAATGGCAGGGTACAACTCCTCAGTCCATCGCAGGGCCAACACATACACACACAACTACTCACACTAACAATTTGGAAAAACTAATGTGCATGTCTTTGGACTGTGGGAGGAAACTGGAGTACCCAAAGGAACAAGGTGTAAGGTGTTATATTTGTTTTTGATTCACTCTGTGTTTTTTATTATTATTGTTATTATTATTATTATTATTAATATTATTATTATTATTATTATTAATTTCCCTGGGGAAATCCGTCTTTTTTAATTATACATACCCCAGCTGAATTATGGGACACTGTGCTAAAAGTGGAGTGAGGTTCCTTAACATACTACGTATTTGGTATATCATTCGGGTAACTTTTGAATACTGAGAATTTGGACATCCTTTGCACTATTTTTTGTGAACTACAGTAATAGCATGGAAGTATGAGTATTCAAATGCTGCCATAGACTGACCTGTGGACCCCTTCTCCTCATCTGTCTCTCCAGAGCCATTGCCTGGTTCCTCACCTCCATCTCATAGTTCCTCCTACTGTCCTGGAGAAATGATGTATGATCAGCATTTAAGCTTTATTGTTTATATTTGTGGAGAGTTTTAATGCTGTTAAGAATTATGCAACTGATACTAACAAATATGTAGTCTTTATCCAGTCTGGTGTTGTTGTCCATTTCCTGGAGGACTTCATTATGGAACCAGCGAAACTAAAATAAAAATATATACAACATCAATGAAAAAGGTACAGTACACTAGTCAAAATTACAATTGGGTAAGTATATTGTAGGAGCGAAAAGAAACAGTCTGCAACAGAAATGATGAATCGGCTCCTGAGTGGCGCATCGACAAGGTGCAAAACCCGGAGATTGCAAGTTCGAATCCGGATTGATGCCACAGCCATCCATGAGAGCTATGGGAGTTAATTGGCCGAGCTCTCACTGGAGGGATGGCATACGGCATCAAGAGATTATAGACATATGGCATCACTCAGAGCGATCACCAGCCAATCATGGGCGTCTGTGAGCTCATTCGTACAAGGGGACAGATAGCACTTTCCCTCCAATTGTGTTAGTCCGCCCCCAAATACGCATGCGCAGCAGTTCGAAAAGAGGCGGGTGGCGGGCATTACATGTCATGGAGAGGGCATGTGCATGTTTACGCCCCTCCCTGGTCGGTGGTGGTCGTGTGATAGGGAAGGCAATACTTGATGGGTCGGAATTGGATACGACTAAATTAGGGAGAATCAGAATGAATCAGAGATAATGATCATGATTGCTACAATTTGCTAAACTCAATTCATAAGAATATGTGGTAATGGTCATGATTTAGAGATGAGGTTAGCAGTCATACCTTTATATCTGACTTAATTTGCATGAATGAAAAAAAAATTAATATATGTATATACTGCACAGGAATGGTGCGAGCTAGTTGGTCTGCTTTTAGGGGATTTTTTTTATTATCCTGAGTAGATAATGCTTGGATCAAACTATAGACACTCTCGGTTTGTCAGAGTCACCTGAAGTAGGAAGCGTTGTCATTGACCCGCATTAAAATAGAAATATAAACCATAAGAATCTAATTTTAGTTTGTGTTTCAATGTAGTGTATACCAGAACTTTGAATGAGTACAAAAATATACCTTTACACAGTGCAGTTTACTCATATTTCTGTGTAGTATACTAAACTCTGAATGAGTAAGCTATAAACAGGTGCTGTTTATAATGGCTTGGAGCATACAGAGCTCACCTGTCCTGCCTCTGTAATGGTAAAAATAAAATAAAAAATTTTTAAAAACTCTAAAAATCTCATTTTAGTTTGCTTTTCTTTATGGTTCCATGTAGTATATTCTAAATATCTTAAGGTGAGTTAAAGAGATGCCATTGCACAGCTCTCATGTACCTGCTTGCGCCTGAGTTCATTCTTCTGTTATGATTTTTTTTATTAATGTGAAAAATAAACCATAAAAATCTTGTTTTAGTGTGCTTTTTTGCTTCTGTTCCCATGTAGTATATACTAAAACAATTATTCTTCCAGGTACAGAGGGTGTTGCTGTATTGAATAATAGTCCATTCATCTGTCCATCCATTTTCTATCGCTTATTCGAGGTGGGGTCACGAAGGCAACAGGTCTAGGAGGGAAACCCAGAAATCCCTCTCCCCAGCAACACTCTCTAGCTCCTCCTGGGGGATTCCGGGCATTCCCAGGCCAGACAGGATATATATAATCCCTCCAATAAGTGTTGGGTCTGCCCCGGGGCTTCCTCCCAGTTGGATGTACCCGGAACACCTCTAAAGGCAGCCGACCAGGAGGCCTTCTATTCAGATGGATCAGTTGAATAATTGTTAATTACTTAAGTAAGCTCACTAACCACGTTAATAGAAACACCTGTACACCTTAATCATACATGTAAGTATCCAATTAGCCACTCATATGGCAATAGGACAGTGCATGCAGATTCAGACCTAGAGCTTCATTTAATGTTTAGATCAGACATCAGAATGTCCATGGCATGTTTATTGATTTATGCTCCTAAGATTTTCTATAAACAGCCATCTCTAAAGTCTACACAGAATGGTGCAGAAAAACAAGCGGCCGTTCCTCCAGTTCCTGTGCGTCAATGGCAGGAGTGCTTCCTGCAGACACTTCTCTTTGAAATAGGGGGTTGTTTATTAAATTTGGTGCAGCCACTCCAAAGAAATTGGGCTGTTCATGGTGTACCTCGCCTTCACCCAGAGTCGGCTGGGATAGACTCCAGCCTCCCCGTGACTCTAATAGGATTAAGCAGTTAGACAATCCAAACAAATTAGTGAAAATGTTTAAGGTAGTGGTTGATAGGCCAGTGGTGTAGTGGTTAGTGTGCTGGGCTCATGATTGAGAGGTTGTGGGTTTGAATCCCTGTTAGACCCTCACCATGGTAAAAACCTTGGGCAAGGACTTAAACACAAATGCGCTTCTGTCCACCTGTAAAAAAAAAAATACTGGGAAGGAACCAGTAAAAAAGGTAACCTGTGATGGACTAGAGTCTCATCCAGGAGGAGTTGAACTCCTAGTTGCTTTACGCTCCTGAAACCGGGATAAACACCAGCCTAATGAGTTAGTAGGCTCGGGTCTAAAAAAGTCCACCAGACTCTTTTTTACCATGTTTAAAAGAGAATCAAACTCCAAGAAAACTCTGATTAGTTAAATGAAATGAATGAATAGCACAAAGTTATTTAGCCTATGAAATCATATTTATATGAAATCAAGGTTGTTTTACAGTATAGTATTTGGTGACAGACACATTAAGGGGTAAGGAATTTATTTACAACAAAATTTAAGAATAAAAAAACAACTTAACTTCTTGCTAAATTTTGCTACACTGGAATCATTTGGTGATGAGACATCGCATATACACATCATGTAATTCTGGAGTATATAGAGAAATATGGAGAAAAAGGAGAAGAAATGAAAAAAGGAAAAGAAAAGAAAAGACCACCTACCACCCCAGCCAGTTCAATGATGAATCTTCTTTGGCTCTCAGAAATCTGTATTAGTATGTCACCTGTCAAAATACAAATTGTACATTTATACATAAATAAATAAATGGAAAGCTGAGGAATTGTGTGTGTGTGTGTGTGTGGGGGGGGGGGGGGTTGTAAGTAATCCTCCTGTTGTGGGGACCCAATCTTTTTCCACATTCACATTATGGGGACTTGTCCCTGTCTTTAAGGTTAGGGTAAGGTTAAGGTAAGGGTTAGGGTTAGGGTTGGGCAAGTAGTGGTTATGATTAAGGGTAGGGTCTACAGGGAATGAATGTACATCTACTGTATGTTTTGTCCCCTGAAGTTATGGAAACAAGACCGTGTGTGTGTGTGTGTGTGTGTGTGTGTGTGCGTGCGTGTGTGTCAGGGGTAGTAGGCTTTTAAAGGTTGCAGCTGTTGGTCAGTTATCATGTATAATTTATGATCACAGCATCATCTCCATTACCTGATAGCACAACAATATAATACACACACATACACACGTGTCCTGTTTCACATTCACGTGTGTGTGTGTGTGTGTGTGTGTGTGTGTGTGTGTGTGTGTGTGTGTGTGTATGGGTGTGTGTGTGTGTGTGTGTCTCTCTCTCTCTCTCTCAGTTATCTATCAACAAGGACTTGAGCCAGTCTTCTGTGGCGATGCTTCACGATATGCTAAACTGATAGATCAGAGGGAGAGAGGTTGACTCTAAAGCCCTCCCAGAGAGAAAACTGATAGGAAAAGAAAGACCAATCAGAATGATTTCTCTGTGTTTTCCCCAAATATTTAAGATAAGCTCTAGGATCTTTGCTCTCTCTTACACATACACTCATTCTAATTTGCAGAGGAGGGATGTGTGCCATGGGATAAATAAAATAATGTTTCTACCAATGTGTGTGTGAGGGCCACACATCAGAGTTCAGTAGAGGGTGTATGTATTCTATTTAAAAGCTCAGTGGACTTTTGGGCTTTGACAACTAATACCTCAATAAGAACTCATGTCCACCATGTCCACTAGTTCAGTCAATTGCGCTTTAGAGAGATTACAAGGTAGCAGATTTACAAGGTCACCGCCTACTCTTCGTTGTTTAAAATATTCCACTGTGTACAGATTTGCTTAGCAATACAGAAAGAATACCATGTGAAAATTGTTGAGGAAAAAGATCTTACCTAGAACATGGGAGGACATCGTCTGCATGGCCTGTTCTCCCATCTTCCCAAGAGCACTAAAGTAGGCTTCGCTGCTTGCGGCTAGAGCTGCATAAATACAGAATGAACTGTTAATATACATGATTGCGCTCCAACATTATGCATGACGATGTTCTGTATGCAGAGACTGT
Organism: Tandanus tandanus; assembly: GCA_039654325.1. Classification (NCBI taxonomy): domain Eukaryota; kingdom Metazoa; phylum Chordata; class Actinopteri; order Siluriformes; family Plotosidae; genus Tandanus; species Tandanus tandanus. Next base: position 14,031,606 of record JBCNYH010000003.1, read on the forward strand.
AAATACAAGCTAAGATCTGTACTCTTGAGCTTCTACAAATCTGTACTCTTGAGCTTCATTTACACGAGCAGCAGGAACAATTTGTGCCCGGAGCAAGTTGTGCCCACTTTTCTACCTGTTTATATGGTCACTCTCAAATCAGTGGCAAGCAGGAAGCCAGAGAGACAACAAACCACGCAAGCAAACCACTATAGAAAAACCACCCATCTGCGGTGAAAGCCCAAATGAAATCATCCTCATACACAGCCATTTCAACGGGGCAGGCAAACTGGGCAATTGCCTAGGGGCCCTGAGTCGGGTGGGGGCCCCCAAACAGACAGCGGACAGAACACCAGGACTGCTGTATACTACAGTGAATGACATAATGTCAGATACCATCTAAAGAGTCAAAGAGTCTGCAGCGATGCGCAATGGTGCCGGCAGGTGACAGCAAAATAATGTGAATAAACAACAAATAAACTACAAATATGAAAGATGTGTACCCTTAAGGAGGTACATAAAGAGACTACCTGTTAGGGTGAATTTAGTTTGATGTTATTGCTATTGTTAGCAAAAGCAGCTAAGTCAGTAGAGTAGCTATTCTGTGCAACTTGTTGATGCACAAACAGTAGGTTAGACATTGTTATTTACCTGTACAAGTGTATGCAAATGTAATAAAAGCTGGAAATTTGTTGGCCAATTGCTGTTGGTTAATGATAGTGTTCCTCCCACAGTCCAAAGACAGCTAGGCCACCTGGTTGTTTCAAATTGACCCTAGGTGTGAGTGTGAATGGTTGTGTGTCTGTTGTACTGTGATGGACTGGCGAGCTGTTCAGGGGTACCCTGCCTTTGGCCAGTATCAGCTGAGATAGTCTCCAGCCTCCCCACGACCCTAATTAGGATTAAGCGGTTTGGCAAATGAATGAGGATGATTGACTTGCTTTTTCTCATTTGCTCTTCATGCTTTAAATTTATTCCAAAGGGAAAAGGAACATATCATGAAATTTATATGGATGTACAATTCAAATAAAAAGGAGGAAAGTGTTTAGGCTTCATCTGGTTTTATATTTACAAATGAAACATATGAATGCTACATCATAACTTTTATACAAAGTGAAGAGACGATGTTCTTGAAATGTATTATCTAGTCTAATTGGCTCTGAGTACTTTAAGGTGTGGATACATATTTTAACTTCTATTATTTTAATGTATTTGGAAATATATCGCATTGTCAGTGTTTAAGGGGTTTATGTGTATTTTAGGCAGAGTTTTCTGGGTTTTTCCAAGTATATTTATTATGTAGTTTTTCTACCCATCCCTAACAAAATTATGACTTGGACTTTAACGATGATCTTAAAACATAAAAAAAAAAAAATTAAAGACTGTTCTTTTTTCTGTCTATAGAAATACTGCAGTATGTTATATGTTATATGATATCATTCTACAGCTACTGGAATGTTGCTGTTGTTTCACAGAGTTCACAGTCCTAACATTAATTTTAAAAAGTCATACTTTAAAAACTTTATTTTACGAGAATTTGATTCTAATTGATTTTATTGAAAATTTTAATTTCGGTTTTGCCTCTAAACATTGTAATAAGTAAATGAACACTGGCCTCCAGGTGTAAATATTGATATTTGCTTCAGATTGGGAATTTTGCCATTTAGCAATTGCAACCAAGTTTTTAGGACATTGGAATAAATTTTACTTGTGGAAAGGATTTAATTATAAATAATGGTTTATACAGGGGTTTTATTACTGCTACCAAGATTATGTTTTTGGTTAAGTTTTTGTGTTTGTTAGCAGGATTACACAAAAAGTTGTTTGTGGATATTTATGAAATTTCTACCACAGGAAGACCTTTGGACAAGGAAGTCTCCATTAAAATTTGGAGATTGTCCAGATCAAATTCTGGATCCAGGAAGTTTTTAAACAATTGGTTAACACTGTGAGATCATACGACTTTTGACATTTTAGTTGATATGAGGGATTGGCAGAGGTTTGTACCCTCTGAGTGCTGTTGTTATTTAATATGTTAGGTTTAATACTAATATTAGTTATTTTGTAATTATTACTAATAGCAAATTCTTGCTGAGGTTCATTATTTGTTCATGTCAATTGCGGTGTATTATGTTATTGTTGTTTATTTAATTTATTTTACTGATATTAAAATACCTTTTTATCTTTACTCCATGTCCATCAAAAACATCTTTATTACCTCCTGTGTGTTATATATTAGTAAACTGTTAACAACATGGCTCTTCTGGAACTGTCATGAAGCCAAAGTCCAGTGTCTTTCCTTTTTTTCCCATTCACCCTTTTACTTTGCCCTTTTGATTTCACTTGAACCTCCCGGGTTTCACAAACCTCTCAGTCTTAACAATTTAACTTTACCTTGAAATTCCTGAATGTAGTTATTCCCTAGTGCCACTAGACTCTGAAGGCCGGGATTGAACTGGTCCATTAGAGACTGAGAACGAGAGAGAGAGAGAGAGAGAAAGAGAGAGAGGTTGAAATCCACATATGCTCTATGGAATGGGGTTTCTGTTGCACCAATTAATCTACAGTTCAACAAAAGGGTAGCCAATACACTTCAACCAGACCTGTAATGATGTACGTTCTTTAGGCTTGAAATATTTTAAAGACTAGACACATGAACAATGAGCATTAACAATTTCATAGGTCACAATAGGCAAACCAAAAGCTCACAGGATCCATTTGTTCTATTATAGTCAGTAAATCCCAATGTTGTTTGTGTCCAAGGAAGTTTTGTACCACTCGTTGTTACACACCCTGTTCATTGGAAGCCCACACTAAGCATTTCCTTGTTGTTGGGGTGGTTCCTTTACTGTAAGTGTACTTTTAGCATATATCTTAGAACACTAAACGTATCCGAACAGTGCTAAAATCTTAGAAATGAGAATGATGAGTACATTTTTAATTTTCGAAACTGCCTGATGATTTTTTTTTAAATGTGCACTGTGTCTATGTTTCCTTGTAAAAAAAAATAATAATAAATGTCCAAAAAATTAAGGGTACTACCCCAACAATAAGGGAAGATATGTTTTAGTACCATTTATTTTCTGCCAGTGTACTGTACCTGTTTCCCATGAACCTGGGAGCATTTTTAAAAGATAGCATTTAATTCAGTTCAAATGTATTCCTCAGGTTGTAAATAATTAAACACATTATATTAACAATGGCAAAGTAGTACTTTGTAAAAAAAAAAACATTTAATACTTTGTAAAATAAGTAACTAATTAAACAAGTCATGGGTATGGATAGTGAAGCAGAATGTTTTGACACTCACCATGTATATTCCCAACGTGGAGCGATGGAGCTGGTCAATGTTCAATCCTGACATCTTGTAGTTCAGTTATTATCAAAAGCAAACAAGTAAACAAAGTCCTGAAAACAATAAATTATCACTCGAACAAGTAGCTGTCCACTGTCTGTCGTTCGAGAACTGCTGCCCTATGTATCTAAGTGTGTGTGTGTGTATGTGTGTGTGTGTGTGTGAGAGAGAGAGAGAGAGAGAGAGAGAGAGAGAGAGAGAGAGAGA
>JBCNYH010000003.1:14072419-14094991 GCA_039654325.1 Tandanus tandanus
TATATATATGATATCTAAATACATATATATTCACATAAATGCATATATATATGCAACTGAAACAGGCTGCACGCCGGTTAATGTGTGTGCACTGAATCAGGGGAGTCCAGTAGAGCAGGGGTGTCTAGTCTTATCCACAAAGGGCTGGTGTGGGTGCAGGTTTTCAATCCAACCCAACAGGAGCCACAACGTCCACCTGTTTAAACCACCATCCTAAAAAAATACTGGCTAATGCATCCTGTTGTTTGCACGAAGCAAAATCTGAAGCCAGAGTGCTGCCATGTTGGTGAGACCACTTTATTGTATAAAGTTATTGAATGGCATGAAAACATGGGGAAATAGAAATAATTTCATCTGATATGTATATTTCATTTAAAGACATTTTGCCAAATTTCAGCTATGCAGAGCTGTTTTAAAAAAAAATTAATCCATCAATAACAGGTATCAGTGAAAGTATTGGTAAAGCTATGTGAATACAAGATTCTCTGACCTTCAACGCTAAAAATTCTCCAGGTTTTTGAGCTGTGTTGGCTTCCAGTTGTATTACTCCATATTAAGGTCTTATAGCAAGGTGGTCTCCCCAAGATCCACTCTATCTGGCTATAAAATTGAAACACTGATGTGTATTTCAGTCCTTTTTTTGAGATCAGTGGTTTAAACAGGTGGATGGTGTGTATCTTGCTTGGTTGGAATGAAAACCTGCACCCACAGTGGCCCTTTGCGGATAAGAATCAGAATCAGAATACTTTATTGATCCCGGAGGAAATTATGTAAGATTGGACACCCCTGATGTAGAGTAAGTGACGGCATGGTAGTGTAGTGGTTAGCACATCCGCCTCACAGCAAAAACGTCCTGGGTTCAAGTCCCAGGCTCGGGTGTTTCTGTGTAGAGTTGGCATGTTCTCCCCGTGCTTGTATGGGTTTCCTCCAGATACTCCTGTTTCCTCACTCAGTTCAAAAACATGCACATTAGGCGAATTGGATGTTCCAAATTGCCCTTGGGTGTGGATGTGAGTGTGAATGGTTGTGTGTTTATTGGCTGTGATGGTCTGGTGAGCTGTTCATGGAGTACCCTGCCTTCACCCAGGGTCAGCTGAGATAGGCTCCAGCCTCCCCACGACCCCAACAGGAGTGAGCTTGTCAAATGAGTGAGTGAGTGAGTAAGTGAATTTCCTTTTTCTGGCGTTTTCCACAACACTTTGCTGCAGCAGCGAGTTCCACAACCAAATTGTGGTACAGGCCTCATGGGTCATATCTATGGGTTCATTTATGCTCATTTTCTGACCAGTGATTTGTTGCTACCCCGATTAAAAGCATATTATTTTTTCAATTTGGGGTTTGGCCTATTCTTTTGAACAGGAGTGTACAATATGTTTTTAACCTAATGACATTATTATTTCCTTTAAACCTATTATATTCATGGCGAAGTTGGATATTTATGTTAAAATATCAACTCCAATAGCCTGTTTTGCTGCTCCCCAACCTCCCAATTACCAGCTCATGAATGTCTTGACATAATCAGTGGGGAGGGCGCACTTGCAGTAAGACATAGGTACTATAATAGGTACTTTCCAGTAGAAGCTACTGTTGTGGTCATACAGGAGCTAATCATGAACTTATAATACATACTGAGTTTTTTCCCTTGACAAAGTACAAGCTCAGATTTTCCATTTTTATTTATTTATTTATTTTCTATTGTAGAATCGATGAACATGTTTGGGAATGAAAGAACAGCACAAAACGAAGTTTGATGATATGTATAAGCCAGCCTGGGAATGAATAAGTCGATCACAGTCTTTGTCTAAGAGCCATCTTTTTTAGTAAACTGTGCTAGTAATGAAGCAATATTAATAATTAAATCCATAAATTATTATAATAAAATAAAATTAAAGGGAACTGCTCTTACTTCCCAGAATGCTCTGCACTAAGTTGAAAGTAACCATTGTCGATGCCCAAACAATCCAAGAAGTCACAGGATATAGATCTTAATTTGAAGTGTGAAATTGATGACATTTTGTCAGTGTATCCATATATTGAATTCTTTTGACCAGTTCTTTCACCCGTCTTGCCTGCGGCTGTGAAGGAAATTAAAAGCAAGGTATATTTTTATTTAAAGCTTCCATCTATGACATGTTGATATGTTCATTTACATGCGTTTCGGAGGGATCACTAACAGGAAATTTGTGCGGGTTTTGAAACGTAGTGGGGCCGGTGGTGTAGTACTGGGCTCATGATCGAAAGGTCATGGTTTGAATCCCCATTAGATCTCCACTGTGCTAAGACCCCTGGGCAAGGCCTTAACCACAAGTGTGCCTCTGTCCACCCAGCAGTATAAATGGGTACCAGGAGGAGTTGAACTATCCAGAAGGAGCATCCCATCCAGGAGGAGTTGAACTCCCTAGCTGCTTCACACTACAGAAACCAGGGATGAGCTCCTGCCTGATAAGCCAGTAGGCTCGGGTGTAAAAAACCAACAGACTTTACCTTACCTTACCTTTGCAACATAGAAAGCTAGCAGGCATGCACTCAAAACAAAAACAACAAATGAAATTTTGGGAAGAGTGAGCCAGCCCCTTTAATCTTATTAAACTTTTTTTTTTTTTTAATTATCATTTTTATTTTTTAAATAAAATTCTTTGGAGTTCCTTTTTAAAAGCCTTTTATTAAGTTACTGTTAAAGGGGTGGCGTTGTGGTTATTTGAAGAAAATAGTGTAAATATCATAAACGGTGTTATCAAAAAGACATAATCATTCATATAGTTGGAAATTTACGGCGGCGCAGTGGTAGTGGTTAGCACATCCGCCGCACAGCAAGAAGGATGTGGGTTCGAAATCCCGGACCCGGGCATTTCTGTGTGGAGTTTGCATGTTCTCCGCATGCTTGTGTGGGTTTCCTCTGGGTACTCCAGTTTTCTCCCACAGTCCAAAAACATGCACAGTAGGCTAACTGGCTGTTCCAAATTGCCCCTAGCTGTGAGTATGAGTGTGAATGGTTGTGTGTGTGATGGACTGGCAAGCTGTTAAGGGTGAACCCTGCCTTCACCCAGAGCTGGTTGAGATAGGCTGCAGCCTCCCCGCAACCTTATTAGGACTTAGCGGTTCAGCAAATGAATGAATAAATAGATGGAAATTCGGTTTATGAAGGAAACTGGACATAACTTGGGCTCATATATTAAGTTTTTTACAGGTTTGCAGTGTGACATCAATCGTTGAAAGCTGTTCAGCTGAAAAAGATTTTTAAAAAATCCTTGTTGCAGTCTATTTCTATCTGCTACGTAGTGGACTCAAAAGTTCTAGGCCTGTTTTGATTTGCAAGCTGAAGGGCTATTTAACAAATATAGACAAGTATTTTGGACATTCATGGAATATTTACAGGTTTTTGGTAACTAAATTGAATTTTAAAAAATGACACAGCTGCTTTAATACAGTGAAGCTAATAGAAAAGTTATGCATTGAGAAATGTTAACCCAATATGGCCCCAGTGATGAAATTATTGCATTTTATTTTGGTTGGAATTTATGGCTCAAACTGTTTTCCTACCTAACCTTCTATAAGGTCTGTAAACCACTCAGTAATCTATAATGCAGTGCATTTCCTTAAGGCATTTTTGTTGATATCTCTATGTTGAACTTTTGATAACTGTGATTAAATCTACATTCCATATGACCTGAGATCCCATAGAAAGTGTACTATGTAATATACTGTGTATCTCTTGTATATACTGTATATCAGATCAGAGTGTTATATCAGAGTATGTTCTTATTCTTAGCGTACGGAGGTTAAGTCAGGTGGAAATGCTCTGTAGAGGTGTCTGTACTGAAACTGAACACGGAACACAGTCGACCGCAAACAGCAGACTCGCACGTGTTTTAATTACAGAGCGAACTGAGAAGATATTATATTGTTTTGCACATGTTCATGAGTGAGATTTAAAAATGGCAGCAGCATGCAGTAGCACAAGAATGAAAATCTGACAGATTAACTGTAAAGAAGGACTGATCTACTATTTATATACACTGGTTATCTTCTTTAGAGTTCATTAATGTCCCCAGGTGTTTGTTCATGTTAATGTGGTGCTTGTTATTTGTTAAAATTTGAACTTATGTGGTCACTGTGATGTCATGTACTTGGTGTATACATAAAAATAGCTCATGTAAAGAAAAATGTTGCTTGTGTTGGAAGATTATTGCTCTTTGCATGATTTCTTTTCTAGACTTTGCTTTACTAAATTCTTGTCACAACTCATTCCTTCACTGTGCTATCTGACTTCGAGAGATTCAACTCTGCATTGCTAGGAATAGAATTGATTTCGCTCTCAGGAAATACCATTTTGTTTCTTTTCTTTCATGGCCCTGGCAGTCTAACAATAAACACACACACACACACACACACACATGTACTCTGCTTCTTATAATTTTTGCAGGCGTTACTTAGCAACCATTCCATCACATCTTCCCCCAGAGCAATAAACACAATCATTAAAAAAAAAACACTTTGCACATCTTTCTGTCACATGGCATGCACAGTAAGACATGTGCTCCTTCTATCCCGGAAAAAGGTATGTTCTAAATAATGCTACATACACATTTCTTTCTCACATCCTCCACAGCCCCAAATCTGGAACAGTTCAGAATGATTACACACACTTCTGACCTTCACATTCTGGCCTGCACTGGTGGTTTGAAAATAATTAATACAGTGTATTTTTGTTCCATTTGGTGTCATTAAGCACAAATTAATTGGTTAATCTGTATAGTTTACATGGGTGGTGCACAGAGCATATATCAGTTTGCCCTTTAATCCTCCTCGGGGGGCTGGAGCCTCCCTGAACAGCTTGTCAGTCCATCACAGGGCCAACACACATCCAACCCTTTACACTCACACTCACATCTGGGGTAATTTGGAACAGCCAGTTAGCCTAATGTGCATGGTTTTGGGTTTAGGAAACCCATGCAAGCACAGGGAGAACATGTAAAAATTATCCTATAGGAAGTAAACATCTTAAATACATAAATATAAACTGTAAACATCTTTTTTTAGTCTTGTTTTTTTTAGGTTGTTTAATTTATTTATTTAAATTTATTTTTTTTTTTTTTACAAATTTACACTCTGAACACACCGTTACAGAGCCAATTTTCTCGTGCCTGTGCAGTATGTACTAACTCTGGATACAAGTTAAACATTCCAGAGCACTTAAGTCAGCTCAAAGTGCAGAGCTCACCTGACCAGTCTTGGTCATGGTTAAAATATGTAAATATAAACTATAAGAACCTCATTTTAGTTTGCTTTGCCTTATGTTTCCACATAGTACTATAATAACTCTGAAAAAGGTTTAAAGAGATGCCATTACACAGCTCTGCCGAGAGAGAGAGCATCTCCAGTGAGCCCATTTCATTTTTCTAATCAATGTCAAATTATGACACCATTTGCAGTCTTGTGTCTGCTATTACCATTTCTCATTACCTACCATGTGCCTTCCAGACAGAGAACAAATTGATCTGATCTCAAATGCTTCATGAACTCCTCCCCAGCTAACAGCCTCACAAACTATACATTAATCAAAAATGCTTAAGAGAATGCTTTCTTAACCTTGACAGTTATATTTCCAGATCCTCTGTGAAATACAAGCCAGAAGAAAACAAGACATCAGAATAACTAGGAGTTAAACATTTATCTAGCAGTGCTTTTTTTCCTTTCTTCTTGTTTAAGCACCAATTTTATAGTTATCGAAAGAAGGTAATCTCACTCACTTATTCACTCATTCGTCGAACTGCTTAATCCTACTAATATACAGATCTCAGCCGACACTGGACAAAGGCAGAGTAAACCCTGAACACCTCGACAGACCATCACAGAGCAACCCACGCACACCATTCACATTCACAGCCACACCTAGGAGCAATTTGGAACAGCCAATTAACCTAATGTACACGCCTTTGGACTATGGGAGGAAACCAGAGTACCCGGAGGAAACCCATGCCAAAAATGCCAAACTGATGATGCAGTGCGGTTGAACGTCAAAACAAACAAGAACGTTCTCATGCAAAATGTATTAATCCCCATTTTCCCATTTTTTTATTATATGGATATCAGGATTTGAAACTGGTCCATTGCAGACCTCCTGCCAATCTTCTCTTTCTGTGTGCTTTGATCAAACCTCATGGTGTTGGCTATGTGTCATCTTTAACCCTCACCAGTACACAAGACAGATTAATCTGTACTCCTAGGGTCCACAGGGACCTCAGCACTATTTCATATGCTTTGTATCTATAATCAGTACACAACTGCCTCAAAATTTGTTTGCATGATATATTCGAATGTGTAGGTAAAAAGCATTCATTGATTTTCTAAGCCGCTTAATCCTAATTAGTGTCGTGGGGGATCCCATCTCAGCTGACTCTGGGCGAACGCGGGGTACACCCTGAAGAACTCACCAGGCCATCACAGGGCCAACACATAACCATTCACACTCACTCTCACACCTAGGGGCCATTTGGATCCGCCAAACATCCTACTGTGCATGTTTTTGGACTGTGGGAGAAAGCTGGAGTACCCGGAGGAAACCCATGCAAGCAGTAAAGCCCCTGCCCAGGACTTCAACCCAGGACCTTCTTGCTGTGAGGCAGATGTGCTAACAACTATGCCAACATGCCACCGAAAGTACTGTAATACATTTGTTAAGTGAGCTGGTTTCTGCTCTGTTAAAAATTAATTATGTTAAACAAGCTTCACTGTCTTCTTCTAAAAAAATCGAACAAACAGGGGTGGTTAAAAAAAGAATATAACTGTAGAATAGATTATTTACACTTCCCGAATTTAAAGCTCATTTCACAAACAACCTATGGGTTTTTTTTTTAATTAATTAATTTATTTATTTTATCTATTGTGGCACTATTACAGAAGAGACTGGTATAGGTTTGGGTGAGGTGGATTTGAAAGCTGTGACTGTATTTGAAAGCTTGTGATATTCACATATATGTATATATATATAATGTGTTGTACAACTGGTGTAGGTCAGGTCTGTAAGTCAAATCAGATGATGTTCATATGTGATACAATTGTTGCAAAAAAATAATAAAATCCTCGTTTCATATCCTGCGATATTTCTGTGATACTCGGTTGATTGATGTATAACAGGTGGAACTGTCTGGTAGGAGAAATGAAAGGCCAAAGAGATGATTGGTGTGACAGATAGGAGGGATGCAAAGGAAAGTGGAGCGGAGTGGTTAGAGAAGGATTCGCTGCGGTAACCCCTAATTGTTGCACCTAAAAAAAGAACAAGAATAAGAATTCTTTTCTATTTTAATATAATAAACAAAATGCCGGTTAGCTGTTTTGCCCAAGCAAAAGGTTAGAGAGTCACTTTTTTACTTCCTTCACAGGGAGCAGGAAACTTTACTGCTTCTGCTAGTAGAGGCCAAAATAGCAAGTGAGGGCATTTTTTTCTTTGTGAGTTCTCGTGGCAAAGAGGTTTGTAAACAGTGAGCTTGATTAACCTCCAGTTTGTGTCTTGCATATCTAATGAGCCGGAGGTGACGTCATGTACAACTTGCACCCAAGCTCAAGGTCAATGCCACACTACAATGCCAATTTTACTATGTAAAAATAGGATGTTATGATGTACTGTTTAACAAAACTAGAAGCAGTACGTAAAGCTCTGCTGGTGGGATATACCAGGGTGGTAGTGGGTAATGATGTCACAGAGTGGTTAGGAGAGTTAATGATGTCACAGAGTGTCTAGGTCAATCAGAGAGGACGGAGCACCTGCCCCCCTGTAAGAGCATTGCTAAGTGGTCTATTTCATTACATGGAACATCCCACAATAATATGTCATTTTAGACATCCATGAAACATTATAGGGTGTGGCGAAGTGGTCAGCACGACTGCCTCACAGCAAGAAAGTCCTGGGTTCGAGTCCCGTGCTGTGTGTAGACTGCATGTTCCCCTTATGCTCATGTGGGTTTCCTCCAGGTACTCTGGTTTCCTCCCATAGCCCAAAGACACATTAGGCTTACTGGCCGTTCCAAATTGCCCGTAGGTGTGAGTGTGAATTGTTGTGTGTTTTAGCCTGGCGATGGATTAGCGAGCTGTCCAGGGTACCCCGCCCCGCCTTCGTCCACAGTCGGCTAAGATAGGCTCCAACCTCCCTGCGACCCTAGTAGGACTAAGTGGTTTGGAAAATGGATGGATGATTATAAACACATTAGAAACATCCGATTAATGGAAATAGAGAGAGGGGAATAAGAAAATAAGCAAAATAAGTTGAAATAAATGTTAATATTCGGATTTGGTTTCACTTGGGTGCAATTAAAGGTAAAAAAAAATGTGTATATAAACTATTCAGGCTAAAAATAAAGAAAGAATGAAAGAAAGAAAGAAAGAAAGAAAGAAAGAAAGAAAGAAAGAAAGAAACACATTAGTTTTCATTAACCGTCAGCATCCTTGGTTTGTCACCGACTGGGCGCCGGAAATAGTATAGTCACGTGGGTTTCCCCCCCTTCGTGGTTGCTATGGCTGGTTTGTCTCCATGTCAACGGTAGTTGAAGGAAGTAAGTTTCATCGCAGCGCGAGACAACAGGAAAGCAACATACAGTACAAAGCTTTGTGAATCTTAAATAGCGTTCGAGTTGTTGTTGTCGGTGTCTCTTATGTCCAGAAACTAGCCTGAGAAGCTAATGCCTGTGTCGTTACTGGGTTAGCTTGCTAGCATTTTGACTTAAAATTGCTTTTATACACTATCTGTATGAGTAGCCTGAAGTGTTAACACATAGCATACATTTCCTCAACATCTCATGTATTAAGTACATGGTTTAGAGTTATGGAAAAGTTCCTGACAGGATTTTTTTTTTTTTTATAACAAGCTAGTCTCACTTGTTAGCATAATACGCTGAGTACATAATACTAGCGCGCTAGTCAGTCCGAGGTTACTAAGCTAACAGCTAAGATACCGGTTTTATTTAGGATGAAAGGATTCTTATGACGTCGGTTTGTTTTAGACGCAGTTACTGTGTTGTAAATCTCAGTCCATGGAGTATTTAAGGGCTTGTCCACGGCTTACGGCTTATTATTGACCTAAACAAAATTGTTTGGTTGCTGGTGTAAGTACATTCATTCATTCATATATTTTTCTTTAGTGATGTCTTTAAATCATTTAGGGGTCTATATACCCTCATAATAATACCTCATAAATCCTCATCATGGACATGTATCTGCTTATTCTTGAATTTTACTTCAAGCATTAAAATATCAAAATATTTATAATGCCTATATAAATTAAACTGTTGGCACCCTGATGATCTCACCACTGTTTTCTTTTTTATTTATTTGTTTTTGGTGACTGTCCTATTTTTTTCTTTAGTAAAAAGTCCAAATGGCTGAAACGGGAGACAGTAAGAAAGAGGAGGCAGACTACAAGCGACTACACAGCTTTCCTCTCATTAGGGTGTGTATTCAGATTTTCTGCAGCCACACACGAGTTGTAGTGTTGATTATCTCATTCAGTGTAGAGAAACATCTGCTAGGTTGTATTAAAGATGTGACATGTACATACTAACTTAAACCTGGACTTGGTGAATGTTTTTCTGTATACACAAGCTGGTGTTTAGGTTGAGATGGTCTTTACGCCCTGACAGCAGTCAACAACTAATGAGATCTGAAAACAATCCATTATCTTTGGTCATTGTAATCTAAAAACACTGGCCAATCACTGCTTTGCAGCCTGCTGGGAAATATCCAATCAAATGCTCCCTTCCGTGTGTCCCTGCTCATGCATGACCCTTCTGCATGGTCATGATCTTTTTTTTTTTTGGCTGCTCCTGATCTGGGTCACCACATCGGATTATCCTTCTCTATCTCGCTCAGTCCTCTGCATCCCTCTCCATCACGTCAAACATCTGCATGTCCTCCCTCACCAAATCCATAAATCTCCTCTTCTCCTTCCGGACAGTTCCATCCTCCCTCCTCTTCTTCTCATTGGCCCAACAGTAGCCCAGTTATCACCGGTCCCCTGCTGGCGAACAGTAATGGTGGCAGTTGTTGTTAACCCAGGTCTTGACCGATCCGGTATGAAAGCTCTGTTTTGAATCCAGGACCCTACTGTTCACAAACCTGAAGTTAGAGAACATCAGTGTCATTGTCGTTTTCACAATAATCGGTGTTTCCTTACCGCTTAATGAAACTGAGGTCCTGTCTCCATTCTGCGATGAATCTGCTGTGATGCATGTGGTGGGGGTGGTTTTGGAAGGGCATCCAAGATCAGGGGAAGCGACGATGGAAGGGCCTCCGAAGGCAAAGGAGGCGGCTTTTTTAAGGGCCTCAGAGTAAAAGGAGGGACAAAAAATGTCCAACTCACTGGAGTGTTTAAAGCATGCTTATAGATTTTGTATCATATGGGTGAGCCCTAAGTCATTTGATTTTGGTGTCACCTCAGACATCTTGTGTCTACTTTATCTGCATACAAATGACTGTCTGATGTTAATTTGTTTACTAGAAATTGAAAACATTTTCTATTACAGTCACTAGTAGCAAGTTACAAGGTAAGTTAAGGCTTCAGAGCCTCAAACATAGATAAGATTTGATATTTATATTAAGATATAATCATTCTAAATATATGATTAAAAGCAGTCATCAAGGTGTACTATAAAAATGTATCATAACCATACAGTATTGACAGAATTCATCGGTTTAGACTTTCATTGTTAACAAGTTAACAATAAGTAAACACTTTCCAGATTTTCAGTACAGAAAAACGTGTCAAATCCCACATACACTGGAGATGCTAAAGCGCTGGAACAACACTCCCACTCAAAACATGATGTTAGTCATACTGCTTTGTTTCAACTGAAGTTCCATCTGTGAAGGACTGTTTCAAACAATTCACATTCATAATACATAATGTTACATTCATAATACATAATTATTTCAGTATATATACTACAGTAAGCATTCACATCAGCAATAGAAAATATCCCAAAATACTAAATATACAGGCAGGTCCATAAATATTTTAACGCTCACAAAAGGTTGTCTACCGCAGTGTATCAAACTTAAAATTAAATAATAAATATGTTTCACAGTTTAACGTATATTATACAGTATAATAAGTATGTTATGTAGTATAATGGCATCACAGCAGCATAGTGGTTAGCATGCATCTCACAGCAATAAGGTCCTGGGTTCAAGTCCCGGGCTCTGGCGATTCTGTGTGGAGTTGGCATGTTCTCCCCGTGCTTGTGTGGGTTTTCTCCAGGTACTCTGGTTTCCTCTGACAGTCCAAAGACATGCACATTAGGCTAATTGGCTGCTCCAAATGGCCCCTAGTTGTGAGTGTGAATGGTGTGTCTGTGTGTGTGTTGGCCCTGCGATGGTCTGGTGAGCTGTTCAGGGTTTACACTGCCTTCACCCAGTGTTGGCTGAAATAGGTTCAGCCTCCACGTGACCCTAATAAGAGTAAGTGGCTCAGCAAATGATGAGTATGAGCAAACTGCCCATTTTCACCTTTAATTTAAGGCTGTGTTTATATTGAAGGAACAATATAGGATAATATTCATTATTCGAATACATCGAGTATGTGCTGATCATTTTTAAAGGTTCTGTACTGTAATGATGATTCTGCAATAGCCGCTGCTCAGAAATTGCCCATATCACAAATATATGTGCATATGAGAAGATATATATAAGTGAGAGCCCATTTACTTTTCAGACACGTGCTGGTTTCCTTGGTGATGCTCTGCTGAGGTTTGCTTCAGGGTTTCTAAGGGTACTTAAAATCCTTGTGATAACTTGATGATTTAAAAAAAAAAAACAATCTTGCACGTAAAGTGTTTTTTTTTGTTGTTGTTGTTTTGTTTTGTATTAAATAGACACAGGTCATTGAAAATACTTGATTTTATATTTTGTGGAAAAATGTTGCCAGTGACTTTACTAATGTAAAGTGAATCTCCAAATGTAAAGTCCAGGACTTTTGGTTCACCGAAGTAATTTACAATGACTAGTTTTTAATGACGTGTGTACATCCTTCTGGCACGATGCAGAATCTCCAGTGAATTTGAAGACATTAACCACGATCTGTATTTCAGGCTATGCCGTGTTGGGTCCTGGAATATCTTTTAATTAGATTTTTTTTTTAAGGTGTTGGAACCTCTTGGGGCACTCTGCCATCAGTGAAATACATGCTCAGTTGCAATCAGGCCAGGTCATTATCGTGACCATTGCATATTACTGTCTAGGAGAGTCTTAGGATGCTCTTGAGGCATGTTTTAGGTCCACTTTTCTGAACTGAAATAAGTTCCACCCCCAACCGGATCAGCGCTGTTCAGGCCCGCCCTCATTTCATTATTTGCACTAAAAAGCACCATTCAATCAGTTTTGAATCATTTGGCTGAATCTGAGCAGATAATATAACCTTAAAGAGTTCTATTAGCAGCAGTATGGTGTGCTTATGATGATGAGTATTTCCTTCTTTTCTCTATATTCTTTCCCAACACTTTCTTTTCCCATCATTCTGGTAAAGATTGACCTTACTTTCATCTGTTCTTGGGATGTTTCAGACCTGACTTTTCTTTCTTCTCTTATTTATATTGTTTTTTGCAAACCCTTATTATTATTATTATTATTATTATTATTGTTATTATTATTATTATTATTTTCCCCCCTATTTCCAGGGTCATACCTACTGGAGGGTGTGATTGATCTGGATAAGTGAGCTGAAGGGTTTTTTCTTCGCCAGGGAAAGAATTCTAGCCATCATGAGTGACATCTCCTGCAGTCGCTCATAGCCATATTTAATGTCGTTTTCTGTCTCCGATAAGTTTGTTTTGATTTTGAAGCCTAATGATTTCTAGCCATAGAACAGCCGAGCACTCAAATGTCCCTTTACTTTTAGTCCCATATAAAAGGTAGGGCCTTAATTACAAAATTTGGATGTCAAATTCATTTTTACCCTTTTTTCTATTGTAGCACACAGACATGCCGGAGGAGATGCGAGTTGAAACCATGGAGCTATGTGTCACAGCCTGTGAAAAGTTTTCCACCAATAATGAGGTTAGAACTCTGTATGGTTGCAGGAATGGTTGGGTAAGGGGAAGGGTACTGAATTAGTCCCATACATGGCTCTGTTTTCCAACCCATGCTCACCCACGACATATTCTCTGAATACTTGCATGATGACAGACCCTCATAGTGTAGCCATCTGGACTGTTTATGTAGCCTAGTCATTCTGTAGAAGCTAGCATGCATTCTGTTAGCTTTGATAAATTCCGTAATGTGGGTTGATTGACTCACAGCAGTCTTGTAGTTAACTCAGCATTGCCAAATGTGCTAGAAGTTACTTGATGTCACTTTAAAGCACGCCCCCAAAACACTAGTCAATACCCAGCTTGCGTCCAGAATCGCTGCTCCATGCTGGGTTTGAACCGACATGTGCTGGATTTATTTTGGGATAATAAAGAATAGCTATGAAAAGGCTCCCGAGCTGGCGCAACCATTCATGAGTTTGTATCCTGATGATGGCTGGGAACCCAAGAGAGCATAATTGGCTGTGCTCTTTGGGGTGGGCATATGCTCTCTTCCCTGTCAATCACAGCATCACTAGCCAGTCATGGACATCTTTGAGCTCATGGATATGAAGGTGGCCAGATAGTTCTTTCCTCCAGGTGTGTTAATCCGCCCCGATGTTGCATAAGCAGCAGTTCAAAAAAATGCAGTCAGCTGACCTCGGAGGAGACATCCGGCCTCCCTGGTTGGTAGCTATTGTGTGATAGGGAAGTGATATCCAGTGGGTGGGAATTGTCCAGGACTAAGTTAGCTATGTGAATAAGTAGTCTTATGAGGTAGCAAACTATTTAAGAGGTTAATGGTAATAGGAGTGGCACCGTGGCATACTGGTTAGCATGACCGCCTCACAGCAAGAAGGTCCTGGGTTCGAGTCCCGGGCTTGGCTAGGGCGTTTCTGTGTGGAGTTTACACATTTTCCCCATGCTTCCGTGCATTGGGCTAATTGGCTGTTCCAATTAATCCCTAGGTGTGAATGTGAGAGGGAATGGTCCTGTGTGGTCCTGTGATGGTCCAGTCTTCGCCCAGTGTCAGCTGAGATAGGCTCCAGCCTCCCCATCAGCTTGTGTGGTCCAAATCAAGCTACAAAAAATTTATGTAAAGTCTTGAGTATGAAGTGACTGACATTGTTCTCTTTTTTTAGAGTGCAGCTAAGATGATCAAAGAGTCGATGGATAAAAAGTTTGGCAGTTCGTGGCATGTGGTAATCGGCGAGGGTTTCGGATTTGAGGTGACTCACGAAGTGAAGAATCTGCTGTACATGTTCTTCGGTGGCAGCCTGGCAGTGTGTGTCTGGAAATGCTCCTAGCGCTGATCTCAGTCCGGCCTCTTTCCTGTTCATCCACACACTACCTGCTTTTCTATATTTATATACCTGTATTCACAGTACTGTTTCAGCTATGCAGACCTTTTTCTACTTGACCTGTGTGTGCATGTGTGTTTGTGTAACGTTTGTATGTCTGACACTATAAGCAGTTTATAGTTTATCTTCTCTTCTACTGTATTTTTTTTTCTTGCTATTTTACTTTGAATGCAGGGGATCATAGTGGAGTTGATGTAGAACTTTTTCCTCATCCTCCACCTCCAGTATTGACTAATAACTACTAATAAATGTCTCAGTGATTTATATGGACCACCGTACACAAGGGTGATGAAAAATGGATGACACACTGGCAGTAAGGATTGATTTTCTGTCTAGTGGACAGATTTATATAAATAACATCCTGCTGGTCTGTGTGCCACTGCGTAGCACTGCTGTGATCACTGAACCTGTGTGATTTTTAAAGCGCAGTTTGTAATGTGTAATCATTTCTCGGCCTGTAATGATCACATCATTTCAACGATACCTTAGATTAACTGTGATTTGCAGTTTTGGCATGGAGTGGATCGGCTAGTGCTATTATCTCAGGCTTTTGTTTACACTTTTCTGGCCCAGAAATAAGCCCCCCCCCCCCCACACACAGCCAGATCAGAGCTGCTCAGGTCCGCCCCTCATTTCATTCCTAAGGAGGCAGAAGAGGGCTCTAAAATTACAAACTGCTCCTATAAGATGTGTGCTCTGTGTGTAAGAATGTGTGAGAGAGAAGAATCCGTCTTCATGAACCTCTCCATCAGAGGAAAAATCATGTGTTACATCCAGTAATACTGCTTCCTTCTCTGATTCACTTTGCCTGTTCCAAACTGTTTCAAAGAGAATCCTCTATTTTATTTTGGTTTGTGTTTTTTGTTGTTTTATTTCCAGATATCTCACATTTTTGTTTACTAAACCAGCATTTCTATCAAGTGTGCCATGTCGGTTAATTTTAAAAGAAGTGTAAATCTTTTTAAATAAATATAAAATGTCAGTTGATGTCTTTGTTCTGCCATTTCTAAATTATAAAAAGGCATTTATTGCCGTTGAATCGTTTTTTTTATTTTATTTTTTTATTTTTTTACCAATTACTGTATACAATTTTCTGTAACTTCTTTAAAAGTCATCCCGATGAGGCTGTAAGTAAAACTGATTATATAGATTTAGGCACTGCCTAAAAGAAGAGCTCCGATATGATTTCTCTTACTTGATAAGTTTTTGGTGGGAGTTCTCAAACCCCATACATGTATCCTACGTATATTAAGATTCATTCATTTTAATAACTTGTTTATTGAAGGGAATAAAAATGAGGGAACCAAACACGCGATCTTAGTCTCGACTTGTAAAGATCACCATTTAAACTGTAGGTTTAGAGAACATTTCAATAACAAGAATATAACTTGTTTATTTCATTAGTTATATAACTATAATTATATTTATAATTATTCAATTAGTTCTTTATTTCACATTATTAATAATGTCACATCACGTGACCTGAGTATTATACTCCTCTATATTATTCTCCCAGAAACATTTTCTTATATTTTTCCTTTTTCGAGATATAAAAATTTCAAAGAATAACAGGGTTCCCTGTGTACACATGCGCCAGAGGGATGGACAGACGTGCACTACAGGCTTTTCTTGACGTTCCAAAAGCAACTCGATGGTTAGATGCTTTTTTCCTTATCACTGGTGCTCTGCTAATATCTGTAACCAATGCAAATATCTGTGCAGTGATTTCAGCTTGTATTTTATCCCATGATGGGTGCAGCACAGGATATTAGGATTGGAAGATTTATTTGTTTATATATCTGGGTCAGTTCATAGTTCTGGTGTTTTGAATTTTGTAAAGTATAATATATGGCAAAAAATAAAAAATAAAATAATAAAAATTTGTAGAGACCAGACCATTTTAAAATGTTCTACTTAAGAGTAATTTAATAAAAAACCTTTGATTTAAACTTACTCATTCACTCATTTGCCGAACTGTTTACTCCTATTAGGGTCACAGGTGGGCCAAAGCCCATCTCAGCCGACACTGGGCAAAGGCGGGGTACACACTAAACAGCTCACCAGACCACTGCAGTGCTAACACACACACATTCACATTCACAACTAGGGGCATCTTGGAACAGCCAATTAGCCTAATGTCATGTCTATGAGCTGTGGAAGGAAACCAGAGTACCTGGAGGAAACACACACAAGCACGAGGAGAATATGCAAACTCCATACAGAAACGCCCGAGAATTTATATTCTATATAAATATCTGTATGAATATTTCTTGAGAAATGCTAGAGGATTTGCAGGTGTTTTGTGGCTCCTTAGCAAATGATGCCTGAAAGTATTCAGCTTTGTGAAGTTTACTTCAATAGAAGGGCAGAAAAAAATCCCTTGGGAAGCATTTTCTCCTTTCTGCAGACATACATATTTAAATACTGCGGTGTAGGCAAAATCTGATACCTGGAACGTGCAGTCTGAATATCCTGTGGTTGAATGATCTGCCTTTAGATGTTTTTTTTTTGTGTGTGTGTGTGTGTGTTTCACTGAAGTGTATCAGTTAAAAGCTTTATATACAGTCAATAGACTGAGTGAAATAAAAATTGTTTTTGGCCATGGATTCATATACCTTTATATCAGGAAGACAACAATCCCAAACATTAGTATAAATTGTACCAAAATTATCTGAACAAGAAACAACAATCCGGGAAACTGGGAATGATGGTCTGGATAGATTTCAAATTTGAATGCTTTCGAAAAAATATGGGGTTTAATTCACTTATTCTCTCATTTGCCAGACCGCTTGCCCTGGGTTTACAGTGCCGCATGATGTCCACGATCTCTACGATTCAAAAAAGCGTGGAGCTCCACGATTTATGGGCACGCTTGGAGAACGATTGTGGTATAAAAAGGAGGCAGGGTGCATCCAAGAGATGAAACTTGAAGGAATCGTGTTTCCAAGTTCATCAAGATCCCCTACGATGGCGCATCAAGGTCTGTTAAAGTCTGTTAAGCTCTACTGTGCTCTACTACAATTCCCACGTTCTCTCACAATTGCCGTCAAATCGTAAAACATCGTAATAATCGCCATGATCAGCGCAATCATCACAAATCCACCAATTTCCCTCAAGATCATCACAAATCCACCAAGTTCCCCTTAAGATCATCACAAATCCAAGTTCCCTCAAAATCATGAATCCACCAAGTTCCCTCAAAATCATCACAAATCCACCAAGTTCTCCTTAAGATAATCACAAATACACCAAGTTCCCTCGAGATCATAACAAATCCACCAAGTTACCTCAAGATCACAAATCCACCAAGTTCCCTCAAAATCATGAATCCACCAAGTTCCCTCAAAATCATCACAAATCCACCAAGTTCCCTCAAAATCATCACGAATCCACCAAGTTCCCTCAAAATCATCACAAATCAACCAAGTTCCCTCAAAGTCATCACGAACCCACCAGGTTACCTCAGGATCATCATGAACCCACCAAGTTCCCTAAAGATCACGAATCCATCAAATTTCCTCAAAATCATCACAAATCCACCAAGTTCCCTCAAGATCATCACGAACCCACCAGGTTACCTCAGGATCATCATGAACCCACCAAGTTCCCTCAAGATCATCATGATTTGATTCCACAACCCCCTACACTCATCACAATTCTCTTAAATCATGGAGATCGCAGACATGGTGCCCAAGTGTAAACCCAGGGTAAATCCTATTGCAGTTGTGGGGAGGCTGGAGCCTATCTCAGCCGACACTGGGCGAAGGCAGGGTACACCCTGAACACCCTGAATTGTAACAAGTTTTTCAAACTTTTCAAATGTTTTTGTATTTCCTTTATTTATGACAGGCGCACTTATACATTTGCTAAGCACTGTGTGGATTTGAGCCATTTTATCTCTCACCTTTTCTTTGGCTTCCTCTCTCTCTCTCTCTCTCTCTCTCTCTCTCTCTCTCTCTCTCTCTCTGTCTCCCAGCAGCAACTACATATGCATTCACCACATACCTTCTTTTCCTTCTAACAACCCTCCATTCCTCACCGTCACAACATTTTTGCTTATTTCATATCCACACGTTCTTCTTTGGAACTGAAACTGATCTTTGAACAGCACTCACTCTGTTCACAGATCAGTTCAACGATCACTGATCACAGATCAGTTAACAGTTCACTGCTCACTGTCATTACTCTGAGGTAGTGCACAGATTGGTTCTCACCGGGAGAGCTGAAGATTTCGCCCCTCACACTGCTTCTCTAAGCACGGTGACCAATAGGAAGAGGGTTGAGTGGGTGAAAAGACTGGGAGGAAAGATCAGCAGGGAAAGGATTAAAAGCCATGTAACTAGTATTAAGGAAGGGGAGCAGCTTTCCATATGCCTTTAACATACTGTATGAAAAAAGTCTCAGTGCTGATGGGAAAATATGAGCATGTTGCCTAGTTTTATGATTTATGAGCTTGTAGATACATCAGTATTGCATTCAAAAAGATTTATGCATTTCAATGTTATTCTCCTGTAGTTTTCAGTGTAATCTCTTGTACTGTATCTGTAGGTCATGTGTAATTTTTGCAGAGAAACTATTAAGAATCCATTTACAGTGTATAGACACACGGTATTTAATTCTTACCACGCGGAATTTCATCCAAATTCTGCAGTACACTGATGATGATGATGATGATGATGATGATGATGATGATGATTCTAGTGACTTCCTGGAGGATTCTTTTTCCTGGCACAATCTGGCGCTAATGTAAAGTATGAGTTAGTACACATTATATAAGGCTTTGTGAAAAATAAAGCTTCATACTGCATTTTGATAATGAATCTCACCAAACCACTTAATCCTACTAATAGTGTAGCCAGGAGGCTGGAGCTTATCTCAGCCGACACTTGGACCAGACCATCACAGGGCAACACACACAACCATTCACACTCACACTCACATATAGAGGCAATTTGGAGCAGCCAATTTGCCTGGTATGCATGTCTTTGAACTGCAGGAGGAAACCTGAGTACCTGGAGGAAACCCACACAAGCAGAGGGAGAACACACACACAAACACCCTAGTGTTTGACTAGAACCCAGGCCATTCTTGCTGTGAGATAACCAGGATGTCACCGTCCCACCTGATAATGAATCTTTCAAACTAAAATGAGTGGTAAATAATAAATAATTAACCATCTGGTAGGTCACTACTGTTCCCAACTATACAGTTGAACTGCCTTTGAAGGAGAGGGGGGAACCACACAGAAAATAGATACCAGAGTGAACCGCAGTGCAATATATACAGTACCTCCCCTGCAGTAGATGGAGATTACATTATAAAATGCACTGAAATATTCCATTAAAAGATTTATCACTCATAGTTACGAGGGCCACCGAGCATACAGGACCGAAGAGAAAAAACAGAAATGTGTAAAATAAATGCAGTGTGAGGTCTGAAACCTCAAAGTACAAAATGCACTGCATGCTAAATGGTACTCCAGAATTCTTGCTCCATAAAAATATATAAAGCATAGCAGATATTTAAATGACTACAGCCCACTGTGGTGCATTATGTCCTGCGTAAGTGAGCCGTACATATCATAATATGAGTTGGATGGATGCTCTGCAACATGAAGGCTAGTATTTGGTGGAATGATTACAGTGTGGTTATATAAACACCCATTTAATCCTCGGGTTGTGTTCACTTGATGTTAATAAGATTTGTGGCTAAAATGATTAATCATTTCACCTAATGTTGTAAATGATCAATTTAAATTCTTGTGCATTGTGGTATGGTGGTTAACATGTCCGTCTCACAGCAAGAAGGTCCTGGGTTCGAGTTCTGGGCTCGTTTCTGTGTGGAGTTTGCATGTTCTCCCCATGCTTGCATGAGTTTCCTCTGGGTTCTCCGGTTTCCTCCCACAGTCCAAAGACATGCACATTAGGCTAATTGGCTGTTCCTATCTGCCCCTATGTTTGAATGGTTGTGTGTGTTAGCAAGCTGTTCAGGGTGTACCTTCGCTTAGTGTCAGCTGAGATAGGCACCAGTCTCCCTGTGACCCTGATAGGATTGAGTTGTTTGGAAAATGAGTTAGTGAAAGATTCTATTCTTGTTGAAAAGTTGTGAACAACTTTTCATTTCATTTCTTTTCCACATTGCTTTATCGTTTATTAGAGTCGGAGAGAGGCTGGAGCACATCCCATTTGGCTCCGGGTGAAGGCGGGGTACGCCCTGAACAGCTTGCAAGACCATCGCATTCATTCACATTCACACTCACATCTGGGGTGATCAAGAATATCCAATCAGGCTAATGCGTGTTTTTGGACCGTAGGAAGAAACCGGAGTACCCAGAGGAAACCCACACAAGCACAGGCAGAACATGCAAACTTTGTGCATGGTGGTGTAGTGGAGGTTTTGGGCTTGATTCCCGAGCTCGGGGTTTCTGTGTGGGGTTTGCATGTTCTTCCCGTGCTTGTGTGGGTTTCCTCCGGGTACTCCGGTTTCCTCCCAAAGTCCAAAGACATGCAAATAAGCTAACTGGCTGTTCCAAATTGACCTGAGGTGTGAGTGTGAATGGCTCTGTGTGTGTGTGTGTGTGTGTGTGTGTGTGTGTGTGTGTGTGTGTGTGTGTGTGTGTGTGTGTGTGTGTGTGTGTCACCTTGAGATTGTCTGGTTAGCTGTTCTGGGCTGGAAAGATGGATAACAGAATGAATAAATGTTTCAGTCCTTCTGTGCCTGAGCATAGAACCTGTCATAGACTGCGGACGTAAAAATATCCCTGATTCCAGCTGCATGATTGCAATGACAGAATGATACAGCGGAGCCGTTCCTTCTGTGGCTGTTTTTGCCTCCCTAATGGTTTAGTGTTGTTCGGTGGTATGTTTTCCACTCTGATCCTCACTCAGCAGAGTATGAGCAATGAAGAGGTTTTCTCTTATTTTATAACGCCTGGAAATTGCCCCCCTTGCAATGTGTGCATGTCTAACCTTCCTTAAATTAATAATGCTCTACAGTAAATTGCATTATGGAGGAAGCAACACTGGTTTGTGCTTAAAACCTCATAGGTGCTACTGCATTGAATAGGTCTCTTATCAGTATTGTACTGTATGTGTTATTCCAGGAAGCAGCTGGGGTATAGCACAAAAATGTACTAGTACTGCTCCTGCTAGTTTGGGCTCAGGGTTTATAGTAGCTGAAAGTGACCATACATGGTAGATCAGGGACAACGCTAATAACAGCACAGTCACAGAGTCGATGTGGCTATGCTGCTCAATGTCAGCTCACAGCAAGAAGGTTCTAGGTTTAAAACTTATGGCCAATTTTTTTGTTTGTTTTGTTTGTTTGTTTGTTTTTTCATGACTGCATGGGTTTCCTCTGGGTGCTCCAGTTTCTTCCCACAGTCTTAAAATATGTGGATTTGCTAAGCTGGTAACTCTAATTTGCCCTTAAGCGTGAATATGACTCTTAATTTCTTTTTCTTCCCTCTGTGCAAGTCCTGTGATAGACTGAAGGTCTGTTCAGGGCGTACCCCGACTCTCACTTGAAGTCAGCTGGCATTGGCACCAGCTTCCCCTAATGGAAAAGTGGTATAGATAATGGCTAAATGGTTAGCTAATTACATTTCAAGTCTGTTATATAGTATAATGGCGACACAACAGCATAGTGGTTAGCATCTCCCAGCAAGAAGGTCCTGGGTTCGAGTCTTGGGTTCGGTGAGGGCGTTTCTGTCTGGAGTTAGCACGTTCTTCCTGTTCTTGTGTTGGCTTCCTCCGGGTACTCCGCTTCCCTCCCACAGCCCAAAGACATGCACATTAGGCTAACTGGCTGTTCCTAATTGCCCCTAGGTGTGGATGCCCCATAGTGTGTGTGTGTGTGTGTGTGTGTGTGTGTGTGTGTGTGTGTGTTGGCCCTGTAATGGATTGGTGAGCTATTCAGCCCTAAGTAAATAATTTCTCAGAAAACCATCGACCACGCCCGTCCACGACCTTTAGGGTTCGAATTCGTTTTGTAGGGAAGTTTTTTAGGGTTAGAGTTAATAAACAATATGGTGATGTGTCATGGTTTTACTTGACATCCTTGCACTGTCAATAGAACTACGGTACCTCGAACAGTAAGGGGTTACAACCTTTATGAGCAGAAAAGCGTTTCAGAACACACAGCACATCAAACCCTGAGGC
>JBCNYH010000003.1:14112625-14132120 GCA_039654325.1 Tandanus tandanus
GACAACATAGCTCCCAGGATCATTAGGACACGCAAACCCCTCCACCACGATAAGGTGGCGATTCAAGGAGGGGTAGTATATAGTTTAAGTATTTATTTATTTATTTTTTTATAAATGTTAACATTTTTCAGTGCTAGTCAAAATAAGCTGTGTAGCCAACACGGTACTCCCTGAAAGACTCATTGATTTTTATTATCATATGAGTTATAATAGTTGTAATAGATACACTTTTCTGATGTAAATGTTGCAGGTGAGTGCTTCATCAACTCATAGGAATGCCCTCTTTTTTTTTTTTTTTTTTCTGTAGCAGGACAAGATGGAGGTGTGCCCCTATGACCCAAATCACACAGTTCCGTGTAGGAGCATGGAGAGCCACAAAACAACATGTCTACTCACCCAGTTAGGGTACTCCAAAGAAGAACAGGTTTGAAAAGGTTCCAAAGAAATGATCAAAATCCATTACGTACTAAAATGTTCTATCCATCACATCCTGGTGCTTCTTGTGTGTTTTAGGCAGAGATATGTGATACATCATATTTCTATGAGAAGGCCAACATTCCCAGCATAAAACTGGGTGAGCCCACTTGAAGGCAGTGATATGTTACAAAGCATTATTTTTTAATT
This sequence comes from Tandanus tandanus, assembly GCA_039654325.1. Classification (NCBI taxonomy): domain Eukaryota; kingdom Metazoa; phylum Chordata; class Actinopteri; order Siluriformes; family Plotosidae; genus Tandanus; species Tandanus tandanus. Next base: position 14,113,250 of record JBCNYH010000003.1, read on the forward strand.
ATGTATGTTTTCAAGACATAATTTCCTTTTACAGTTTTGAAGTCATGTATTATAATATATTTAATGCAGATAAACATGCGCAGCATCAGGTCATACTGCAAGCCCGGGAGCGTGCCCCTCCTGTTCATTCGACAGGAAACTATTGCCAAAGTAAGTCTCAAAAATCTTTTTGCTCTATCACAGGGTACATTATGAGCTATTATTATGAGCTAACAACTGTATCTGTAATAGCCATTAATTATAGTCATATAATTGCATTCATAATCCACTGGCCCGTCTGTACACAGATATTTTTATTTCAAAAAAATCCTATGAACAACCACTTGTCCACAGAAAAATTTCTTTTACATTGGTATTGTCATCATTTATTTCTGTTCTGTATTTTTTCCCTAGTAACAGGGGTGAGTATTAGAGGCTGTCTACTCGAGATATTTTTCTACTCATGCTTGATGTATCCTTTTGAAATATCCTTTGTATAGTCATTTTTTTATTCACAGAAAGAATACTATGGCTTTGTGCGCGGAGGAAAAATGGGAATGTATACAAATGCATAACCACGTGTGTTTATATACACACTAATAATTTCTTGATTTGATTTTGGCAAGGCAAGCATGACATTATTAATACTCAATGTAAACAGCATACGACAAAATTTTTATAATCATTTTAAATTCTACTAGAGACACTTTTAAGCAAATATCAGATTTACAGCTGACTCTGGAATCACATTTTAAGAGAATAACCATTATACAAGACGATTCAATTTCACTAACAGTTTTTTTTAGTTTTCCTGTTGTATAAATCACACACATTAATGCATTTTCTCTCAAAAACACTTGGCCAAATATGGAAATGAGCTATTAAACATGGAAGTGCTTGCATCTGCAGTTTCGCCATATAATTTATGACTTATAATATGAGACCCAACTGAACATTTTCAGCTAAAGAAGCAGTCAGTCCAAGTGCAAGTAAACTTGACCCGGTGAAGCCAGTTCACTGAAGCTAGAAAGCTGCATGGTGTGGAAGGGAGCATTCACACTTCCAGCTGTGCAAATATCACCCTACCCTTCCTGCAATGTGACATTAACATTACTGATGTGTTGTTTGCAAACGTCTCACTCAAATTGTGTAATAAATTTATTTAGTTGTGGTGACTAATCATGACAACCCTATTTCAAATACTAGGTGTCAGTGTATACATGTAAAAAACCTTGACCATGGATCCAGTGTCCCAGTAGCAAGAGAACTGGTAGTGGTGGATTAGTAGTTAAGGCTCTGGTTTACGGATCAGGTGGTTAAAGGTTCAAGCCCCGGTACCCCAAGCTGGCACTGTTGGAGCTCTTGAGCAAGGCCTTTAACCCTTAATAGCTCAGTTGTATAAAGTAGATAAAAAATGTAAGTTGCTCTGGAGAAGGATGTCTGATAATTGCCTTAAATATAAGAAAAATCTAGTGCCATGTAAGTGTTTTTAAGAAAATCTGTACCTGTGGATTGAGGACAGGTATCCTACAAATTGATTTCTTACAAAAAAAAACAGTTGACAAGAACATGTAGGGAGTGTTCATTTGTTTTTAGAAGCTACATCTCGTGCTTGTGAATTTCTCATTTGCTCATTTTGATCAGACATTTTTGTATGATTTTTATGAATAGTCTGTAATAAATACCAATTTTGTGTTTAGAAGATTACTCCACTCAGCCTGCAGATGTGCCTCAGAACCACAAGCGAGCAACATGTGATCTCACAGCAGCTGACCGATTGGCTCTGTATGATCATGTGGTGCAGGAGGCCATACAGCAGAGCGTGAAGGCGGCCAACAGTGAGGATCTTTATGTGGATCTTGTATCCAAACTTAAGAAAGGTGAGTACACTACTTCATGCAGTTGATATCCACTCAGATCGACTGTAAAACACTGCTTAGGAATTGTGGATATTCATATGTAGCTTGCCTCAGTGAGACATTTTGTTTGCTGGAGTCTTTTGTAGTAAGTCTTTTCTGAACTGTTTTCTATAAATGTAGATGAGGAAAAAAGTGGCCCAAAGTCCCACCTTGAGGTCTTGGCTGAAATGAGGGACTACAGGAGACGCCGTCAGTCATACAGAGCAAAAAATGTTCACATCACCAAGAAGTCTTACACAGAGGTCAGCATTGTTGCTGTTTGTTTCTACTCTTAAGGACGTAAATGATCAAGGTGGCGCTGGAGAAACGCCATTAATATTTTTTTGGAAAGTTTTATCATGTGTATTGTGCTGTATCCTCAAGATCATTCGTGAAGTGATTGATGTCCACTCAGGGGAGCTGGCCAAGTTGTGGCAAGACGAGAGAGAGGAGGAGCCCAAAACTTCACAACACTCCCACAGGTAATGTTGGGTGATATTCGACATAATTTTAAACTAATACAGAGTGGGCACAATATCCAGTTCCTACACCACATTCATGCCAAAGGGTGCTTTTAGTTTTCACCCGACAAAAATATCAAGCATCAACATATGGGTGTACTGTCCACCAAGCCTGAGGTGCATAATTATTTCAGCATACTACTCTGGGACCTAAGAAAAGTAAAGTAAAATGAGTTTTTTGATGGTTTACTTTTCCATTATTGAAGTGTGAAAATGATCATACAGCAATTATTTTGATTCAAGCATTCAATCAACCCAAAGTCAGATAGGATTCGCCCCAGCTTCCCCTGTGATGGATAATCCACTAAGAATAATAATTTTTAATCCTGAGATAGTGAACCAGTCAGATTGCCCCTTCCCTGTGTAGTATGCACTAATGTCTCTTATCCCCCAGATAATCATGCTGTTCCTGTGTAGTATGTACTAATTACTGATAGGGAGATGCAGATGCTTTCTTTAAGGATTTGTTATTTTAAACATTTATTGAGGGATTTCCGGATACAGTGCTTTAGAACCATCAGTAGATTTTACACAACGAAGTCTTTAGAAGAGAGGACTTTCCAGAGGCACGTTCCAGTTTCTCAGTAACATGAGGGTTTTTTTTTTTTTTAAATGAACTTTAGTTTAATAAATTGAGAAAGAGAAGCAGGGGAGGGAAAACCTTTTTATAGCCGCTATAACGTAATAAGAGGAACTAACTTGTGTTTCTTTTTTCTTCTTTTGGAAGTTTCACAGTATCATATGAAACTATAAACAAAAAACATTGTGTTTCTTAACACATGGGAAAATTGAACTTGCTGGCACTTTGCAGTTTTACTGCAAAATAATATATACTGCATAATAAACTCTTCAGACTGTGGTGTATCAGAAAAAAAGAAAAAACAAACCATACGCCAGATTTACTAACAGCTTGTGGCAGTATGAGCTCTCTTATGGTGTTTAAAAAACGACTGTATGAATTTACCAAAAATGCACAGTGAAACGTAAACGTGGACACTGGTGTTTTTGTGCCTAGCCTCGTTGCATACATATTTAAAGGTGTTTTCCGTTTCAGATCACAACATTTGGGGAAGTATTTGAATGAATCATGCAGTATGATTGTCCATGGTTTGCAGTGGTCGGTTTATTGTGCCATAATTTCATGTTAGAAAATAACATGTCTTCATTTTGCAGACATGAATGATACAGTATCAGCGAATGCTGTTTTTTTTTTCTAGCTGTTTGCTATCGTACACAAATTTGCACTGATCTTGGGAGATTGCATTAGTCATTATTAAACCTAACTGACTGACTGTGTTTATTAATGTGTGCACTCTTAGTAGATTACCTGTAGGGTAGCTGCTCGCATCAGTACCTTTTTTAGCTCATTTGGCCTAGGGGCCAATGGGCTATTCTAATGCTGCAGATTTCCAGTGTGTTGTAGTCTGTCTGTTACAGCTGTTTTTTCAGACTCTCCTGCCTGCAATTCCTGTTAGATCGTCATGATAACTTTGGATAAACATGGCACACGTTCCTTATTTGTACTCTTCTCCAGAGATATGTTGATTTTCAAGTCTCCAGGTCATATCCCCGGGTCATACGGATCCAAAATAGCACAAGAAATGTCACTCCTTACGAGGGAGTAATGCTGTTAGATCTACCTGCCAATTTTTTTTTTCCCCGGAAGCGGGATAGGCTGTTCCAGGAGTAGGCTATGCCCCCTACAGGAAAAATAAATTGGCAAGTAGATCCAGCCATACTGCTAGTGCAAACATTATAATTTTACATGCTTTACTAAAAGCCACGTTTCTGGGTATCTGGATGAAAGTCCGCTTTAGGTAGGTACACTTTTTTCCAAAGCTTTGTGGTGGCAATTTTTAATTTTTTTTTTTTTCAGAGAAACAATAAAATATTAAAAAACCTTTTCGTTTGTTTGCGATGCACGTCGGGAGTTGCTAGCCATGCGGTAGTGTTTACATTTTTCCATACAGCCTTGTGCACTTCCACAAGCAAAATATAGTTCCATTGTATTTCCTTACTTCTGCGTGTTTTGTTTTTTTATTTCCTTTTTTCAGGCTCCATATTATGTATGTTCACTATAAATATTGATATTTTTTCCCATGTTTTCAGCACAGTATCATTATTTACATACTGTTGAATAATATCATTACATCACACAAATTACTCAAAACTGCGGCCTGCAAGTGCTAGGCTTAATCATTCCTTCACATTTTCATGTGACCTGTTACAAATGAGCTACAACGTCATTGACGTGTTTTTTTAATTGTGGCCTTATGCAAATTTGCACCACTTGGTAAATATGGCCCTAATATAGTTAAATTGTTGTGTACACCCATCTTTAATATCCATATGGGTTTTTTCAGCATTTGAAGACATTCTATACACATGTGTGCTTCCAACTTTTTGGCAACAGTTTGGTGAAGAACCACATGAGTGCAATGGGCTTCAGTCGGTGTAGGTTTTGGCTATAAATGTCTTTTTTTTTTTATATATATATATATATATATATATATATATATATATATATCTGTTCTATTTCATGCTACATAGCATAGGTACTTTTTAGCAATCCAGCAATATTAGGACTCCCATGAATTCTGTTTTTATTTTTTAAGAAAGTCCACACTCTACACTCATTGTCTTTGCAAAGCAGTGAACATTTTAAAATATGTAAATTATGTAAAAGCATGTAAATATTTGCCTTTCTCTGTGTCTCTCAGGGGGAGCGCTCATTCTTCCTGCAGCCTGGAGAGCGTTTGGAGAATGGCATACAGGGTGTCTATGTGCTGTCTGAAGAAGAGGGACTGGTGCTTCGTGCCACTGAGGCCTTCACTGATACAGATGCGGTGAGACAGAGCGCAGTAATTCATCACTAAAATTCTCCCTGTGCTTAAACACACCCATGATTTGTTTAACCAGAATAGTTCCTGAATGTTTAACTGCCAACTTTGGTAACACCCTCTGAGCACACCACACACCCTCACAAAACATGCAGAATCACTTCAAAAGGCATGTAAGGAGTAAACAGTGGGGAAAGGCCAGTTAGTGAATATGCAGATATATACTATGGGTGTTTTTATGAAATTGTTGTGTGTGTATATAGTGTATATATACATGTATAAACCATGGCATTGTTTCAACAAATTTAAGCCACATCACAAAATGTATCGCCATCCACAGTTGGAATCATTTTTTACCAATATCTTATATTAATAAATATATATATATATATATATATATATATATATAGTGTATGCGCGTGTGTGTGTGTGTGTGTGTGTGTGTATATACATATATGTATGTGTATGTATAATATTGTCACTGAGAGTAGAGAGGAATGGGTGTAACTGAATAGCTTATCATGATTTGGAGTAATTGTGATTTACAGTAGTAAATGAAAATAATTAATTCTGCTCTAATGGGGATTTGGGGAGACATTAATCAAACCTCGTCTTTGTCTCCTTTCCCCTTTATATTAATTATCATGTCATTTAAACCTTATTCCTATTAATTTACTCCTCATTCCTTTGGAACTCACTTTTACATTGTTTTGTATATGATTTCTGTTGCTGAAATTGCTTTGGTATACACATATACACATTACCATGCACATACAGCCCAATACACACACTCAGTGCATGATTCACGTACAGTCATGTCGAACTTCTCCCATCTCCGGCCGTTGCATTTGCTCCCCTTCCTTCCTTCTCACTCTCACCCCCTCTCTCCCCCTGTCTCTAACTCAGCAAGAGGAAGATGAAGGTGAAGAGGAAGAAGAGCGCACCAAAAAGAGACGCACGGATGTGCAGAGACGCCCGGGAGACCGCTGGATGCTGCGCGGGCCGATTGAATATGTGCCCCCTGTCATTTTGGAGGTCCTGCTGCGACGCCAGGCCATTCCACTGGAGGAGAACGAAGGAATATATGTACGCGACATCAAGACTGGAAAGGTCAGGGGTTTTTTTTTTTTTTTTTTTTTTTTTAAATTTCCTTGAGTTATCTGTCCAGGAAGTGCACTCTGATTAATTTAGGAATGTGTGTAGGAGTTTTATGCTCTTGCAGTAAAAACATATACAGGTCTGAGCCCACACCCAGAGGTGGTTTATGTAATCCTGCTTGCGAAATGTTTAAAGAATAGTAAGGATAAAGAGAGATCTTTGCCAACTGTTGCATGAACAATGAAAATCAGTAGTCCGCTCCACCCTTCTCTTCTAAAAAGCTTGATCACATTCTATAATGGAAAGAAAATTGGTGACTAAAATGGTAATAGCCTGTTGTAAATAGATGAAGATACAAGATTCAAATTTGCAGTAGAGTCAAAAGAGAGTCCTCTATCAGAAGCTGCAAAACTAGAACTATTATATTGTACTGTACGTCCGTAGATGACAGTCCTTTACAGTTGAAAAGTAAACTTGGGTGATTATTACACGGGCAGCACGGTGGCGTAGGGGAGCACTTCAGCCTCAGAGCAAGAACGTCCTGGGTTCAAGTCTCAGGCACAGCAAGGGCATTTCTGTGTGGACTTTGCATGTCCTTCCTGTGTTTGTGTGGGTTTCCTCCGGGTACTCTGGTTTCCTCCCACAGTACAAAAACATGCACATTAGGCTAATTGGCTGTTCCAGTTTGCCCCTGGGTCTGAGTGTGTATGTGAATGTGAGTGTGTCTATTGGCCCTGTGATGGACTGGCATGCTATTTAGGGTGTACCCCGCCTTCGATCAGAGATGGCTGCGATAGGCTAAAACCTCCCCGCAACCGTAGTACAATTAAGCGGCTTAGCAAATGAATGAATTACTGATTATGATTATTCCACTAAAAAGGTCTGTGTCAGTGGTCATCTTTCTCTTATACCGTGAATACAGTAATATGCAGCTTTAAATAGCAATTATTATTTTTCCATTTTAAATCATAATAATGATGACGCCGCATGCTACAAGTGACCGTGATGAACTGTGCATGTCTATCATTTTGATATTAGCATTATCCTCTCAGGATAATGTTTTTTAAGCCCTTGCTAGCTGATCAATCAGATCACACCTTTCCCATGTAGTATATACTAACATGTTACTTGTTAGGCTTTACAGTGTGTATACAATGTATGGCACTAACAAACAGTGTAAGAAAAGGACATTCAGATGCATTTTTATTTCATTGCATTGTTTATACTGAGGTCCTTATTATACTTATTCTGCATGCATATATAATTTTTATTTATTTATTTTTTCCCCTTGTACCCCATGATGCTCCATGCAGGTGCGGGCTGTGATTGGTCGCACTTACATGCTGACTCATGATGAGGAGTTGTGGGAGAAGGAACTCCCTCCTCAAGTGGAGAAGTTGCTGAGCAGTGTGCGTGACCCACTGTCTGGCCGCTCTGACCGTAACGGAGACACCACTGTTGGCCCCAGGGACAAAACCCAAGTGATTTCCTACCGCGTTCCCCATAATGCTGCAGGGCAGGTGTACGACTACAGAGAGAAGAAAGCCAGGTAATTTATTATGAATCTTGTAGTAGTTTTGAATAAAGTGCACATTCACATTATTTGTTATTTACTGTCTCCATGGTGACCCAGGCTCTAAAAACAGGAAAAAATTTGAATAAATCTGTACTTGCCTGTCAATCATTTTACTACACTATATATACTAACTATACTATGTTTACTCTTGTATTATTTAGGAAGCTGAGACTATACAATGAAACATCTAAATACCGCCGTAGTTCATGTGCATTTTACCCACGAGTACAATTACTCACTGTTCTGTAAATTGTCTTTAGGTGTTAGAGTGTGTGAATGTGTGTGTGTGCTTGGTCTCGAATGACCTGGCGGAATTTCAGGTGTATTAGATGCCAGGATTTACTTTGAATCTGTTTCTGAATCACTCGTTCTCTCCTGTCTCAGGGTGGTGTTTGGACCTGATTTGGTGATGCTGGGTCCTGATGAGCAGTTCACGGTTCTGTCTCTGTCTGGAGACAAGCCCAAGCGGCCCAACGTCATTAAGGCCATCTGTCTGCTCCTCGGCCCCGACTTCTGCACTGACATCATCACCATAGAAACCGCTGACCACGCCCGTCTACAGCTCCAGCTCGCATACAATTGGTAAAGGCCAGACGTCTGCTTGTCTGCGTGCCTGTCTGTCTGTTTCTCTGTCAGTAAATATTTTCCAATATCACGAAGGGGAAAAATATACTATTCGTCCAGTGTAATGCCGTAGTATACTAGTTCTTGCAATTCTGATAGCAATGGAGACATTATAGCTGTGCTAATACAGTACTTGCGCACATGGGGGAGTCAAATATGAACATGATGTCTTGTCAAAAAGACTCTGCTAATACACTTTATAAATCGATCATTGTTCTGTAGTATCCCTGTACTGCAGTTTATTCATTCTGTCTTTTTTTTTTCCATGTACTGTATCTATTACTGCACAAAACAAGGCTCATTAACACTAATGCATGCTTTTTCTGATTCATGATCATTATTTAAAGTAGTGTGATCAAAAATGTATTATACACAGTACTATGTCTCCATATGTATATGTAATAATTTGTCAGCTGTGACTGTTTCTATTGTTCTTCAGTGTATATTGTACATGAATTACGTCCTATTTTCTATCCTCCCATGATCAGGCACTTTGATATAAGGAACCAGTCTGACCCCGCACAAGCAGCAGCTCTCTTCTCTGTGCCTGACTTCGTGGGCGATGCCTGTAAAGCCATCGCCTCTCGGATCAGAGGAGCTGTAGCTTCAGTGCAGTTTGATGACTTCCATAAGGTGAATTAATGATAAGCTCTTTGTATTTATCTGATACATGTAATAGCCACACAAATATACTAGCATCTGTTTCTAGACAAATTATTAATAAAGTAATCCACTATGAACAGGGTCCACTCACTCCTCGTTTATTATGCTGCTCTGGTGGGTTTATTTACCCGTAGAACTCGAACCGGATCATCTGTTCGGCCGTGTTTGGCTTTGACGAGAAGCTGGCGGTACGCTCAAATCTGCGCTTCAATCAGAATGGGCTTGTGATCAGCAGCGTGGACATTCAGTCAGTGGAGCCTGTGGATCAACGTACACGTGATGCTCTGCAAAAGAGTGTCCAGCTGGCCATTGAGATCACAACCAACTCCCAGGAGGCTGCTGCCCGGTCAGTACACATCGCTCACCTCTCAACTCTGCTGAGTTGTATTTAAGATCTGCTGTTGTCCTTCAGTTCGAGTTACGATTTTGCTCCCAGGATGATTTATTGTTTAGTTGATAAAGTTATTACTACAGTCCATCTGTTTACACACCAGGCCTCATGTTTGTACCTTCTGCTGACTTTGTCTGAAATGAACTAAGTGAGCCTTAGCACGGGTGTTCTGCACACCTGCCAATACTTTTAATGAAATTAAAAAAGAGAGAGAGATTGTGTGTGTGTGTGTGTGTGTGTGTGTGTGTGTGTGTGTCGCACAGTGGTTAGCACGTCCGACTCACAACAAGAAGGTCTGGGTTCGATTCCCGGACTCGGGTGTTACCGTGTGGAGATTGCATGTTCTCCCTGTGCATGTGTGGACTTCCTCTGTGTACTCCGGTTTCCTTCCATAGTCCAAAAACATGCACAGTAGGTTAATTGGCTGTTCCACATCGCCCGTGTGTGCGTGTGTGTCTTGGCCCTGCGATGGCCTGGCAAGCCGTCCAGGGTGTACCCCACCCTTGCCCAGAGTCAGCTGAGAGAGGCACCAGCCTCCCCGCGACCTTAAGTGGCTTAGAAAATGAATGAATGAAATTTACATATATGCAGTGATGATTGTACACTTAACAAAATGAAGATAAATCAGAATTTCATGTAATATAGGGTCATATTGATGAGAATAAGTAAACAAACAACAATATATAGTAATAACAAAAATAACGGTCTCTTTATTGAAAAAAAAAGTCAATATTTAGTGTGGCCACCCTTTACTGTGATTAGAGATTTAACCTTTCAGGCATAGTGTTCACTTTTTTTATTTTTATTTATTTATTTTTTTTTCTTCACTCGCTAAACCATTCCATATGGTTTGAAGTTCATTCATGCTCTGCAAAAGTAAAATATAAAATAAAAATTTGCTACACCTGTCAATTTTTCAGAAAAATTGGCATTTTCATTGTTTTTGTTTATTATCCGTACTTTTACCTCAATATATTTGTCGGAATTATTTTTTATTTTGGTTCTCATTGCCTACAATAGCATTGAATACATTTTCACCAAAAAATTATAGAGATGTATGTATATGTGTATGTATATGTGTGTGTATGTATGTGTGTGTGTATATATATATATATATATACATAATATATAATGTGTATACACACACAATGCCTACCACACTAAAGCCTGTGTCCTAGTGAACCAGTATCAGAATGTATTCACTGATCATGACTGCAACTCCCAAATGCTGTAAATGTAAAAGTCTGCTGTAAAAGTCGGGGCGGCATGGTGGTGTAGTGGTTAGCACGTCCGCCTCACACAAAGAAGGTCTTGGGTTTCGATTTACCAGGTTCAGGCATCTCTGTGTGGCGTTTGCATGTTCTCCCTGTGCTTGTGTGGGCTTCTTCCGGGTACTCCGGTTTCCTCCCGCGGTTCAAAAGCATGCACGTTAGGCTAATTGGCAGGTTTGAAATGTCCCTAGGTGTGAGTGTGAATGGTTGTTTGTGTGCGTTGTCCTGCAGTGGTCTGGGCAGGTGTACCCTGCCTTAGCCCAGTGATGGCTGAGATAGGCACCAGTGGTGGACAGTGGTCAAGCATGTGCATTCTTACTGGTCTGCAGCTACATGGCTTTATATGCCCTAATCTGCAATGGACTGTATGTTCTGACACTTTGCTGTCATAGCCAGCATTAATGTTCAAAGCAATTTGTGCTTTTCTGAAAAACCAGACCTCCCGCTCATTCTTCCTTGTGCAAATTTTGGTGTGTACTAACTATTACATACTGGGAGTGCACCACAAGACCTGTGGTTTTGGCGATTTTGAAGATTACCAGTCGTTTAGCCAAGATAATTCGGCTTCGGCTTGGCAAGATAATTGTTCACGTCACTCAGATTCTTATGCTTGCCCATTTTTTTTATATGTATATATATATCACTCGCTTTTCCGTTCTGCACCCCGTGATGCATGGTTGCAGTGTGTGTTTTTATCTGAAGGATATGCAACCCCCCTGTAGAACCTGTTGTCTAGGGTAAACATCCATTCACATACACTGTAGGAGGAAACTAGAGCATTCATGCAAACACAGGGAGAATATGCAAAATCCACACAGAAATGTCCTCTCTATCCAAGGGGCTTGAACCCAGGAACTTCTTGCTGTATGGCAAGAATAGGGGAGACTGGGGTTAGTTGGAATGCGGGGTAAGTTGAAACATTGAGATCTAAAAAAAAAAAACTGCTGAGGTGAGCTGCTGCCCTCTAGGGGAGGACAACAACCTGTGTGTGACCCCAGTCTTCCCTACTCACCACTAGTTTCATGAAGAAGGAACAATAGGTGTTCAGAGGAGAAAGGTTTGTATGATTTGATAAGATTGACAATCTGACTGCTTGGGGATAGTTGAAACATGGGGACAGGGGTTTTTTTGGAACATGTTGAGGGCTTGTTGAAACACTGTTCCAACCCCCGACAATCAAAATCCTAAATCAAAATTGTTATACCAGTTTGTTTCTTAATTTCAGACTCAGCCATGTGGAATTATAAGCGAAAAACAAATCATGGCCAGACCCCACCTGATTTCATGGAAGGAGCAAAAAAATTGTTCCAACTAACCACAGTCTCCCCTACTCACCACTAGATGGATGGATGAATGGACGTCTGTCTATCATAGCCAGCATTATAATACTGTGTGTATTTATGTGCGCGTGCACATATTTGTACATAGTCATTCAAGTTCTGTCTCTGTGCCACACTTTCAGGCACGAGGCCGAGCGTCTGGAGCAGGAGGCACGGGGCAAACTGGAGAGGCAGAAGATCACAGACCAGGCAGAAGCTGAGAAAGCCAGGAAGGAGCTGCTGGAGCTGGAGGCCCTCAGGTATGATATCATTGTTTCTTTCCTAGAGCAGCTTGCCCTGCGAACACCATGAAGAAAAATATGGTTGACTTCATTTTATTTGCATGTCTGCATTTTTGCTGGACGCATTTCTAACTTAATCCTAGTTAAGAAGTTTAAAACTTATAGAACTTGCTGGAGGGTTACAATTATGTGTTTTTGTTTTTTTTTACTTTTTGTAGCCTAGAATAACCGAACTAACTGCACATCCCATGTCACTAAAATGTGTGTGTGTGTGTGTGTGTGTGTGTGTGTAGTGCTGCAGTAGAGAGTACAGGAGCAGCGAAGGCAGAGGCCCAGTCCAGGGCAGAGGCAGCACGTATCCAGGGTGAGGCAGCAGTGGAAGAGGCCAAACTTAAAGTTGAGGCTCAGAGGATAGAAGCGGTAGGTCATTCTACACTTCTGTTTCAGTTTGTGCCTTTCACATATCATGTCATGATCCTAAAAGAATACAGTGTACAGTGCAGGCACTTACCCCTTGCTTAATATCTTTTTTAATCATCTCTCTCGCTCTCTTTCTCATTTGCACTTTCTTTATCGTCTTTTTAATAGGGTGCTAGAATGATTAGTTAATTACTGCTGGTGTTCCTGAAGTAGTGTCTCTGCACCATGATTTGAAGCATTTGAAGACATTATTTGTGAATCCCAAAAGCGAAGTCTCACTGTGTGTGTGTGTCTGGGTGGGTGTGTATATAATTTTATTTATTTATTTTTATTCCACTCATCCCTTCTTTTATTAATCCTCTCTCAGGAAGCTGAACTGGTGCGTCTATCAAAAGCACGTGAGCAGGAGCTTCAATATAAGAAGGAAATAGATCACCTGGACGTGGAGAAACAGCAGAAACTGGCTGAGATCGAAAGCCAGCGTTTCAAACAGCTTGTAGAGGCTATTGGCAGCGATACTCTGACAGAAATGGCAAGAGCTGGACCAGAACTACAGGTATACTTTACTATCTCATAATGCAAGACCCCCTACATTTCTGTTAGGATAAGTGAGGATTTAACATCCCATTGAGTGAAGTGACTTTGTAGCTTTGTGTGTGTGTGTGTGTGTGTGTGAGAGAGAGAGAGAGAGAGAGACTGTATATTTTAAGATAAGTTCATTCATAATTACAGTTTATCCCAAAGGGGGGTGTGTGTGTGTATTTATATAGATACAAGAAAGTAAAAAAAAAAGAGTTAAAAGTACGGGAAGGGCAGGAGCGACTGAAAAGACTACATGCCTGTTAACGCATGCGCACTAATGCTACACTAATATATATATTTATATGTGTATATAAAAAATATAGTAGTAATATATATAAAGTATTGTCATCACACCAAATACTGACTTTGCCTACTGAACCTTCTTTTCCACTTATTTTCTATTCTCTCACTTTGTCTAGGTTAAATTGCTTCAAGCCCTGGGTCTTAAGTCCACCCTCATCACTGATGGCTCTTCCCCCATCAATCTGTTCACTACCGCCAATGGCCTGCTGGGGGCGATGAAGACCCCTGAGGAAAAGTAGAAGAACCATGAAACTGACAAAAAACAAGAACCCATGTATTCTCAATCTCTTAAAGACTGCGCTGAGCTTACTTATAGCTTGTTGTATGTTTCTGTTTCTGGGGAAAAAGTTTTTCTGCCGAATGTCGTTACTATAAGGGTGGAATACCGAGTAGCAAGATTACTGCTTTGCAATAATATTTAGGAGTGTATTCTATGCAAATATAGTTGCTTTAATGATGTGTCTGATTCGACAGGATTGGATTTTGAAGAATTGTTTTCCTCTGCATACCCACCAAGGCCTTACAAAAACATAAAAGGAACAAAAAGAATGTATCTTCATGCACCACGTGTGCATTTCTAAGCAAAATAAATAAACGCATATGTGTGTATCATATTGATTTCTGTGTCCAATGATTAATTGTCTAATTGTTACTAACCTGGCTTGTGTATGATTTGTGATGTTTAGCTGTCCTGGGTGACAAAGTCACTATATGATGATGATGATGATGATGATCATGAGTTAGCCTTTGCCAATGTAAATCTTACTGATGATCTGATCCTCAATTCAAAATATTTTTTAATTTGACAGACATTAGCATCTACTATTAGTATACAAGCATCAAATTACTTTTTCTCCTACAAACACTTGTGTCCTGTCTCAGCCGACACTGAGCGAAGGCAGGGTACACCCTGAATAGCTTGCCAGATCATCACAGGGCCAACACACTCCCACCTAAGGGTAATATGGAACAGCCAATTAGCCTAATCTGCATGTCTGTGGACTGTGGGAAGAAAACGGAGTACTCAGAGGAAACCCACACAAGCTCGGGTAGTACATGCAAACTCCACACAGAAACACCTGAGCCCAGGACTCAAAACCCAGATCCTTCTTTCTGTGAGGCAAACTTGCTTAAACCACTACACCACCATGCATACACTATTATATCACTTAAGATCGAGCAAATTGACAGTTTTGTTGAGACACAGTAAATTGACAGTACCCGGAGAAAACCCAGACAAGCACGGGGTGAACATGCAGAAACAAGCCAAACTCGAACCCAGTACCTTCTTGCTGTGAGGCGGACATGCTAACCACTGTGCCCCCCATAGTGGCAAGTAGTAGCACTACCTTATTTACTCATCATCTTGCATTGCGAATTTTTGATTCTGTCCTGCAATGGCCTGGCAAGCTGTCCAGGGTGTACTCTGCACCCGCCCCGAGTCGGCTGGCCCTAATTAGGATTAAGCGGTTCAAAAAATGAATGAATGAATGAATCTTTGGATGCATGTGTGTCACTTACCTCAGGAAGTTGATGCTGGCATGCATCAGAATGCACTGTAGGAAGAAGGCAAACCTGCAGAGTCCAGAACTGTCTGGGCAGCACAGAGGGAACCTACACAATATAGGGCAGGTGGTTTTAATAGTATAACTGATATATGTATATATGCATATATTGTGGATAGGTTCAGGTTTATATATTACGGTTTACTTGAGGTAAAACTAGAATAAAAAAAATTGCATAAGATAGGAATTGGGTCACAACCGAGCACTGCTACTTAATACTAAATAGCCACACACACACATACCGTCTGGTTTCCATAGCTTCAGGGGACAATAAATAGACTTAAATTGATTTCCTGGAGATGTACCTAACCCTAAACATAACCACTACTTGCTTAACCCTTACCCGTACTTTAACCTACCCACCACCTTAAACATGTCTTTACAATGATTTACGTTGTGGGGACTTGTGTTTTGTCCCCATAATATATCTGTGTAAACAGATTTAGGTCCCCACAGTGTGCCGAAAACTTACACATACTGTAACGGGCGTGCAGCTGATGTGAACAATTGTAATACTGGTTTACAATTGTTCTCTGACTGCTACAATACATACTGTTCCATAACTTCAGTGGACAATACATATACTTACATTCATTTCTTGGGGACATATCATAACCATAACCATTACTTGTCTAACCCCAACCTTACCCTAACCTTCAAACATGTCTTCACCTTTTTTTTTTACGTTATGTGGACTTGTGTTTTGTCCCCATAATGAGCTGAGTACCTAGACACACACACACACACACACACACACACCACCCTGTACTGACAAGATTCTTTTTAATTTTTTTTTTATTTTGCTATACTGTGTTAATCCCGCAAGGGAAATTATTTCCTCTGCATTTAACCTATCCAAAGTGAGCTCACACACATAAACAGTGAGCACATACACTCGGAGCAGTGGGCTGCCACATACATTGGGGGTGCCCGGAGAGCAGTTGGGGGTTAGATGCCTTGCTCAAGGACATGAAAGTGGGGGAAGGGAAGATGCAGCTAACTCCCACTTTCACCTACATTTTTCCTGCTGGTTCAGGAATCGAACCAGCAACCTTTCGGTCGCTTTCCTTTCGCCAACCTTTTGGTCACATTTTGGGGAATTGAGGACATTTTGGCTGGTCCTCACTTCTTTAAAGGGCTGTTTATGGTTTTA
The DNA here is from genome assembly GCA_039654325.1 of Tandanus tandanus. Classification (NCBI taxonomy): domain Eukaryota; kingdom Metazoa; phylum Chordata; class Actinopteri; order Siluriformes; family Plotosidae; genus Tandanus; species Tandanus tandanus. Next base: position 14,129,695 of record JBCNYH010000003.1, read on the forward strand.
GGGCTCAGGTTAGAATTAGGTTTGGCCACTTCTCTAACCATTAGTCTACAGCTACCCCCTGGCTCCTTTCCTTAACCTTAACCATCACATCTAAATGCTTAACTCCAACTCATTACCATAAATCTTAACCATACCTAATTCTAACCTGAGCCTTAAAACCATAAACAGCCCTTTAAAGAAGTGAGGACCAGCCAAAATGTCCTCAACTCCCCAAAATGTCCTCACCGTTGGTTAAAAACGTATTCCAGTCCTCAGTAGACACACACACAATGAAAAGACATATATACATATAATAATAGGCTATGTAATACATTTCTGTAGGCAACACTGCTGAAGCCAGAAGGATGCTGTTATGCAAGCATGAATATTTGGTGCATGCATTCAGTGACTTGATATGCGCATGTTCAGAGATTAAAAAAAAATAAATAAATCACCGAAAACCAACCCCGATCCTAATTTTGCCTTATAAAGGTACCCAGTCTTTTAGGTGGCAATAAAACAGCGCACTAAGCCCAGTCTGGCAAGAGGGAGGAGGGCACCAGAGGCTCGGTGCCGGATGCGCCTTCGGCCGCGCGCGTCGACTGAAATCGAAATCAGACCTCCTTCTGTACACACGAGCATTCCCAATCCCTCTCTCTCTCTCTCTCTCTCTCTCTCTCACACACACACACACACACACACACACACTCACACACATGCAGCGCAGTGAGGGTAGTGCTGACTGAGAAGCGCAGTCATCAAATGCAGCCTGTGTCTCCAAGATTCGATCCTGCGTCCCAATGAATTCAAGTTCCTCCTAGTTTCCCTTTTACTTTTATTCCAACAGAAAAAGGCGCACTGGAATATTCTCCCACGCTTCACTCCAGATAAGGTGGGTCTGCATGTCTCCGTTCACTCTTTTGCGCAATCGCACTGTAAAAAATTGACTATAAATATGACAGTAAGAGAAACACCACTGTATAAATCTTTCTACAGTAGTTTACAGTCAATTCTACAGTAGATCAGAATTTTCTAGAGTAAGATTTCTACACGCGTGCCCGTTTACGCCAGTTTCCAGACGCTTTGCCTGTAACGTGGGTGTGTCGCGCGCATTTACGCTTCTCCCTGCAATCTATAATATCCCAAGAATATGATATTCAAAACTTCAGCACATGTCAGTAAATCACTGGCTATCATACTGATAGTATATAGCTTCTCTAGAATTACGCATGCAAATCTGTGCCATTTCCCCCCTTTGTGTCGTGTTTATGGAGTTTTTGGATTGTGCATTGCTGGATTTTCATGTATTTATTTAAATTGTTTTGAAAAGGCTGTGTCTATTTTCCCTCTAATTTTAATTATTCTTTTTTTGTGTCTGGAAATGTACTGGTATATGCTTGAGCATCATCTCCCCCAATGAATAAAATATCTTAAACTCTTGTTCTCCATGACAACGCACAGCAATGGTGCTGGGGTGCTTTATAGGTGTAGCTGTCTCCCCCATTCAGGATTTAGCCTCTAGATATAACAATAAGACAAGCAGGTAAGAAAAAAAACTTGATAATTGATAAGCACTGCATGGGGTTTTTGCTTCTACTAATCGATTGTGCAAAAGCTTTTACTTTTTTATTTGTATTAATCAATTAATTCTCAGGCATTTCATTAGGGAATTCTTTTTTTTAGATATATATACGTGTGTAATCTGATAAACAAGCCGCGTCCCTGTCCCCCACCACCACCATTGTTATATCTTGCTTTCACATAAACAAAACAGAAAAATCACTGTTTTAACCAGACTTTCTCCCCCAGCAATGCAATCCTTTGAAGTTAATAGAATTTCAGAGATATAAAGAAGACAAAGTAGCGTATCACTGTGCACTGTTTGGGGGTGTAGTAGAGAAAATTATATTATGATGTTAAGACCTCAGCCGAAAGCACATGTTTACTTCGACCCAAAAGTGATTATGAACCACTTGTAATATGAGCCTAATGCCAGTTCACAGATTAAGAAAACTGAAGCGTAATTTGGCTCTAACTGGATGACTATCAAAGCAGATAATGTCCAGTGAGGCAAGCAAAAAGTCTTCACAGGAAAGGTTCAAAGACCTCTCCTGCAAAAAATTCAACAAACAAACAAACAAACAAACACATACATACATGTATAAACAAACAGATAGGTATATAGATAGATAGATAGATAAGCAAACAAACAAATAAATACACACACACACACACACACACACACACACATGTAGGTAGATAGACAGATAGATAAACAAATACATACATGTATAAACAAATATATATATATATATATATGTGTGTGTGTATGTGTGTGTGTGTGTGTGTGTAGATAGATAGATAGATAGATAGCTAGCTAGATAGATAGATAGATAGATAGATAGATAGATAGATAGATAGATAGATAGATAGATAGATAGATAGAT
>JBCNYH010000003.1:14132207-14143459 GCA_039654325.1 Tandanus tandanus
TAGATAGATAGATAGATAGATAGATAGACAGACAGACAGACAGACAGACAGACAGACAGACAGACAGACAAATAAATAAATACAAGTGGGGAGACCAGAAGAAAAGCCTGGATTCAATCTGTTAAGGCTGAGATGTGTCTTTTGCTATAAAGAGCACAGAGATGATGGGAGGAGGAGGATGCAGTTAGATATCTATTGTCGTGCGGACTTCTTTTTTTTTTTTCTGATGATTTCTTGTCTCAGCATATTAATGGATAAGCAGGTGCACTAGCTTCATTATAATATCAGGTTAGAGTAAGGGCAAAATAAATGAGACAGAACAAAGCTTGTCTTTAAAGCCACTTCTAGAAATAGCTGAAACAGCAGAATGTTCAATTCATTATGAACGCTCATGTTACTGATATGCAGTAATGCAGTATGATAAAACTAGTTTCTTTATTACATAAGTTTGTTGTTGAATGTCATGTCGGGTTTGTTGTTTCTGTAAAGACTATTCTCAGATCATATTCAATTTTAAAGGAGCAGTCTGTGATGTTGAAAAGTTTATACATTTTTAGGGTTTCGTTTACATTTTCTGACCCAGTACTTAGCTCCACCCTTATTTAGAATATGGCTGCTCAGCTGTGCCTCTTACCTCGTGAGGAATATATCATTTTATTAGAAAGGAACAGCTTGCAAAACAGCAGAGAGACATTATAAAACGCTCCATAAAGACACTGGTTCCTATCCAGACCAAACATAGATCCTAGAATGCAGAACCGCTATTTGGGTCTGCCATTAGGGATGGTGGTGTAGATAGTGGGGATGGTGACAGCCATGGAGACCCATCAATATAATTTCATGATGCACATTGTTACAGTCAGTTCCTTTTCTGTGCAATGGAGATGGTTTGTCTTCATATTGCTTAGTGTCCAGAAACCTGATTCAATTCCTTCATACAGTGTTAAGCAGTACTGAATTTATACCTATCTATGAAAATTCAGTAGCGTCAGTGTGCTCAGGATCCATGCTTAGGGTTTGTTTGCTCATTAGCTCACCATCCCATAATTATGGAATGTCTCATGTAATGGGCAGACCACTTAGCGGTGCTCCACGGGGGACTGGGTCTCTTTGTCTTTTTGTCTCTTTGTCATAATGTCCCATCAGTGTGTCACATGACTTACACACTCTGTGACATTATCACCTACTGATTGACCTACACACTGTCATGATGTCACAGAGTGGGGCACTACCACGCTGGGACATCCCACCTGCAGAGCTTTACGCACTGCTTCTAACTGTAAGATCCCCCTGTTGCTTGCGAGGTAAATTGCAATTAAAATGGCGGCAGTGACAAGCCTTCTCATTCCATCTAAGAAGCCACACACATTTGTTAAAGCATAAAAGTAAGAAAGTAGTTGGATGATACACTGATTGATCCACTGATTGACTGTTCTGGCAGTCTTTTATTCAGTGTTGCCCAATAGCCCACTCACTTACTCATTTGCTGAACCCCTTAATCCTACTAGGGACAGGGGGAGGCTGGCTCCAATTTCAGGAGACACTGGCTGAAGGTAGGGTTGCCAGACCACTGCAGGACCAACACACAGACTCACATTTAGGGGCAATTTGGAACAGCCAGTTAGCCTAATGTGCATGCTTTTGGACTGTGGGAGGAAACCGGAGTACCCATTGAAAACCCACACAAGCATGGGGAGAACATGCAAACTCCACACAGAAACTTCCCGAGCCCAGGACTAGAAACCAGGACCTTCTTGCTGTGAGGCAGACGTGCTAACCACTACGTTACCATGCCGCCCATTGCCCAACAGACCACCTCAAAACGAAACTGCCTTTCACATCTGATATCCTATGTTTAAGATGAATATGAGTACATAGTTTCATATTTCTAATTGATTAGAATTAAAGATGAAACTGAATAAAATTCTTCAATTCTTTTCCACAGTTTTGTCAGAAAACATTCCACAGTAATAACACGGTACTGTAAACAAGACTGAAAAGAAATTGGGTATTTTTGGTAATTCTGCATCTCCAAGATGGATCTGAACACAGACACCAATGCACCAACTACTGCCCTAAGCGTAGGCCAAGAAGAAGAGCAGCAAGAAACTGAACAACTGACCAATCATCAACCAGATGACGGGTCTGGTCAGACCCCCATTTCCTCTCAGCCAGTAAAGACTGAGCATCAAGATCCACCCACTGAGTCAGAGACCACTCCTGCACCAGAAAGCTCCGTCCAGATGAATGGCTTGGCCAAAGATCACCTGTCAGTCATTGATGAAAATATGGAAACAAGTAAAGAAATCTTTCCATTCTTGCATGCTTCTACTTCATGTCTACCATGCTATCACAATATTTCTCTTATTTTCCCAGTTCGCCAACTTGTCCCTTCTTTTTTTTCTCTCCCTTTACAGGTGATGAAGTCTGCCCTAATTCTGTGGATGCTTCTCCTCCTCCGTCTTCCCGTTCTTCTCCCCCTCGTCATCAGCAGCATCATCATCATGCTAAAGCTGGCCATGCTCACGCTAATGGTCATGCCCGCCTCGGCAGCCGCTCAGGTTCAATGAGCCATGCTGGCTCGCCTCGGCCTTCACTCAGCCGCCAACCCAGCACTCTCACCGAGAGTGTAGGAGATGGCACCAAGCCCAAGGATTACCTTATCCTGGCCATACTTTCCTGCTTCTGCCCTCTCTGGCCAATCAATATCGTCGGCTTGACATTCTCTGTTATGGTACAGTTGCTTAAAAACATGTATGACTTTCATTCTTGATTTATTTTATAATTAATGGATGATATTTCATGAAGTACTGTTTATGTACTGTTCCTACTGGGTTTTTTTTTCATAATCTACTCAAAACATTCATAATTTCTCATATTTATCTTGTGGGCTTTTGTGTCATCTCATATTTCTTGTCTTGTTTTTCTCACGTTCTCTCAATCAGTCTCGGTACAGTCAACAACAAGGGAACATTGATGGAGCACGGCGTCTTGGCCGAAACGCCAAGATCCTCTCAATTGTTTCTATTGTGGGTGGAATTCTCATCATCTTGACCACAATTGTCATCAACTGGGGATGTGAGTTTTACATAAACTATGAATCTTGTGACTCAGTCGAATCATTTTTCAAACAAACCCTCTGGAATGATTTTGAACATTGTATAAAGAGAATTATATTGTCTTGTGTGTGTGTGTTTTTTTAATGATTTTAAGTAATACTTTACTTAAACAATTGTGATCAAATGCTTTGAGGTGTCTTCATAATAATCATTCTATCCATCCATCCATTTGCTGAACTGCTTAATCCTACTAGTGGCTGGGGAGGCTGGAGCCAATCTCAGCTGATTCTGGGTGAAGGCGGGGTGCACCCTGAACAGCTCGCCAGTCCATCATAGGCCCAACACACACACACACACACACACACACACACACACACACAACCATTCACACCCACACTCACACCTAGGTGCAATTTGGAACAGCCAATTAGCCTAATGTGCATGTCTTTGGACTGTGGGAGGAAACCAGATTACCCTGAGGAAACCCACGCAAACACAGGGAGAACATGCAAACTGACAAAAAGACCCTTAACAAGCCCCAGACTTGAAACCAGGACCTTCTTGCTGTAAGGCAGACATGCTAACCCCTATGCCACTGTGCCACCCTTAATAATCATTCTATTATCTAATATTATTCATATTCTTGCCATTTAGTCTTCATTTGAGTTTTGTTCTGTTATATCAGCACTATATCTAACAAACCTCCTTCCATCTGTTTCAGTCATCCTAAAGTCCTGAGGGTTGCCATGACGATAAAACCAAGGAGGAATTTCTGACCAACCAACTGATCCATGACGACCATCGTCCTCCTTTCACTCTGCATTCCCACATAACACTGAAGCACCACCAAGATTTAGTTTTCAGTTCTTTTCTACTCCGTATCAACTTCATGAGCTTACACACCCTGTTTTTCATCGGTGGAAACAAAATCAGCGAAATCAGGAGTGAAGACTTCCCCAGCATAGTGAATGGAGGTATAAATGACTGAAGCCAGCGAAATTGTGTTTCTTGTTTGTTTGTGTTTCTTTCCAGCAAAAAGAACTAATTGCTTTTTAAATGATGTCAGCAAAGAGGCATTCGGTATGATCTCATCATTTGTGTGTGTGTGTGTGTGTGTGTGTGTGTGTGTGTGTGTGTGTGTGTGTGTGTGTGTGTGTGTGAGCAAGATGTTTGAAGAAGGCACTTTGTATAGAGAAAATGTGAAAGATGATCTGTTCCTCTGCTACCAAGGTTACACACTTTCTGAGTAATGGCATCAGATTTATAGATAAACAGAATAGTCGATATTAAACCTAATGTAGATTTTTGGTAGGGAAAGCAATTACTGCAATGTGGATGATGAAGGAGAGACAGCTAAATGGAAAGGGGATTAGAATCTGATGAAACCAGCAAGCAGAATCTCCCTCCGTCCAGCGTTCTCTACTAAACACGACCAAAATCCCAAAGGAGTGGGGAAAATAAATAAATAAATAATAAAAAAAAAATACTAGCATGCACCGTCCTGTAGTGTGTATCCTGCTCTTGCTTTGTTTTTCTCTTCCTAATAAGTATGTATGGCCACAAATGAATATCTGACACATTATCACTGGTGGATTTGTATGAGAGAAACAAATGCAAGTGAACATACACAAGTAGACAGCACAGATCTGAGCAGCTGACGGTAACTAAAGCACATTGATGGTGTGGAGAAAGGAGAAGGGAGGGGGAAGCGGACCTAAACTGGGCTGCAGTCCTTTGTTTCACACAGATGGAGAAATGAGAGAGGCAGAGAGGGAGGGAGAGGGGGAGGGAGGGAGGATGAGATGGAGGGAGGTGGCATAATGCTGATGAAAAGATACCCTAGAGATGGAGAGATGCAAGGAGTTGCAGTAGAGAAGGATGCAAACACGCCTTCTGATTGGTCATGCATCGTGAGCGTGTGTGTGTGTGTGTGTGTGTGTGTGTGTGTGTGTGTGTGTGTGTGTGTGTGTGCAAGGGAGGGGGTTATGCGGTATTCCCCCTGCACCTTTTCGCCCCTCTTCTTTCCGTACTAAGCTTACCAGATCGTGTGAGGAGGAATTAGTGCTAAGTCAGCACTATTTTTTTGTTTCGTTTTGTGTTGCAGTTCGTATAACTGCACACAATCGATCTTAATGTTTACAAGACCAATATCAGCCTGAACAATCACGTCCTGTAAATGCAAAAATAAACACAGCTGTATCTATTCCCTCTGATTGGGTCGCTTTATGTCAATTAGCGGTGTGATACCTGATTCACTTCTGTTTGGGGAGCTTTGCCAAAACAGCATCTGTGCCAAGTCTATGAACAATATGTCTTTAGCATTTCTCTTTTGAATATGTGTGTGTGTGTGTGAGAGAGAGAGAGAGAGAGAGAGAGAGAGAGAGAGTGTGTGTGTATGTGTGTGAGAGAGAGAGGGGTGATAGTAATGAGAATTCTGAGTTAATCATAATATCGCAGTCCCTTACATTGTGGTATTTCACCATTACCTATCATACATCTTCTTATGTATGTGTGTCATGTGAGAGTCTAGGTGAACGATTTCTCACTTAATTGTTAAAAATTATATTGTTAAACTCTTTTGTTTGTTTTACATGGTTAATGTTTACAGTGTAAGTCAGAAGCGAACCACGGACGTTTTTTGATCTTATAGGAAGGTTGTCCGAAGGCAAGTCCTTCATTTTGTAGCACTTTGTAAATACATGATATTTAAAACAAATTTAGGCATACCACAAGGTTTACAGCATTGTCACAGCACAGTGGCGACTCTAGAGTCTGTTGGGACCCTAGGCAAGAATTCACATGGGGCCCCTCCATGGTGATCAACCCACATTAGGTTATAAATAAAAAAATATAAAAAAAAAAAAAACTTCGCACATTGCCACTGCTGTAGTTTAAAGTTTGACAGCTCTAGGGGTCCTCCTACAGGCCTGGGGCCCCAAGCAGTTGCCTGCCTTGCCTATTGGCAAGCAGCACCCCACACCATATGCTGGGTCCAGTGACATGCAGGCTGCAGAGTCTGTTACATATTATGTTAGGTTTTAAAGCTGCACTAATGAGGTTTTGTCCATTAGAGGGCAAAGAGGCACTAGAGTAAGCAAATATTCTGGCCTTTGGTCTTTCAGAACCATTATACTGGGTCTAAGACTGGGCTTGAATGCAACTGGAGGTCAGTTGAGAGTTCATTATTCTATACATTAGCACATGATCTTCAGGTACCCACTTTTTTGTATGATTGGTGGACAAAATCTAAAAATGTGCATGTGTCAATATGGCAGTATTGGAAATGAATGAATTGGCAGAAATTGTTCTGGAATGAAACTTTTGCTGCATTTTTCATAACAATGGCATCTTTATACGATTATACATTGAATTGTGTACCATTTTCTTCAGTTCTTTTGCTTCCCTCGAATATTAAGAACCTGTAGCATGTCTGTTTTTTGAAATTTGCATTAATCTGAAGCATACGGTGCAGTAACGTGCGAACCTTGGCTTTGTTTCTGTTCTTTTTAAATGCTTTAACTGGCTGAAGATATTTACTCTGCCTGCACTGCTAGCTTTCTAAATGTATATAGCAATGTACATATTTCTATGTATATATTTATACTGCTGCCTTCTGCATATGCGTTCCACTTTGATGAATATTAGATTATTAGTAATGCAATTTTTTGACTGTTATCATGACAGTGATTCCACGCATCCTATTGTCACACTGTATTTATCATCAAACATATTTTTATGGTTACATACTTCATAGTTGTTGCTTCTGAGTGGACTATAAATCTATATATATATATATATATATATATATATATATACATACATACACACACTGCCTGGCCAAAAAAAAGTTGGAGACATGAATATGTTGTGGTTCTGCCTTTAGCCTTGCTTACAGCACGTAATCATCATTGCATTTTGTCAACAAACTTAAGCAACATAACATTTATTTCCATCCAGTGTTGGGTTCATTTCTCACCAACGTCTTGAGTTGATGAGGGAAAAACTGAACCACTCCATAAAGTCTTCTCCGGCACATCCCCAAACCTTTCAACAGGGTTAAGGTCAGGACTCTGGGGTGCCAATACATATGTGAAAATGATTCCTCATGCTCCCCGAACCACTCTTTCATTATTTCAGTCCCCATTTTCTATCCGTGCCATCAGGAAAGAAAAAGTCTGTTGATGTGATAACCTGCTCATTCACATTCAGGTAATCAGCTGACTTCATTTTATTGCCATGTTAATGTTGCTGAGCCTCTACCGGACCAACTGGAGCAACAATGCCAAGGAGATTACATGCTGTGATCAAGGCTAAATGCACTCCATGAAAATATTGCAGTGTGGGACGTTTTTTTTTTTGGCTGGACAGTGTATATACTGTATGCATGCACTATAGCTTTACAGTCAATTGTTTGACTGTCAGATTTTACTGGTACATTTCTGAGGTGTGAACTTTGACCTCCCGTGTTTACACAGTTTATTACAGAATCCACATGCTGCTTACTGACATTCAGAAGGATGAATCATCTAAACTTTCTATGACACCAGCAGAGTATTAGTCTCTGGATTTTGTTTGACTTTCGCCACTTCTCCAAGTCCATTCATTTCTAACTCACTTAAATATGTATTTTTAAAGACTGTGTAAAAAGCACTTGATGCCAGTTCTTTTGGGTAAGCCGCCAGTGCCAGAGGTTGATGCTTTTTTTCTCTATGAAATGAACATTTCCTGAATTATGACAAGCTCTGTTGCTTCTATAATCCTGACTTTGTGCAGACTTGCCTGTGCATGCCTTAACGGATTGCTTTTAACCAACAGTATGTGATGTACACTATGTAGAACAAGGTCTTTGATAGAGCCCCATGTATTGATCGTGTTTCAGTCCTGACTGATCCTAATGATGTTTCAGTGAGCCTTGTGAATAAACACTTCCTCATTAATGGCATGTCTGTGTTGTCTGGAATACAAACACCTTGTGAGATGCCATACATGTACAGAGACCATCAAAAATGTTTGTATTCAATTTAAATATCAAATTATCGTATTAGGGCAACATGGTGGTGTAGTGGTTAGTATGCCTGCCTCACAGCTAGAAGGTCCTGTGTTCAAGTGGCATTCCTCTGGGTGCTCCGTTTTTCCTCCTACAGACCAAAGACATGCACATTAGGCTAACTGGCTGTTCGATTTGCTCCTAGGTGTGAGTGTGGGTGTGAATGGTTGTGTGTGTGTGGGGTGTGTGTGCCTGCAATGGTCTGGCGACCTGTTCTAGAGTGTACCTAGAAGGATAAAGGGGTTTGAAAAACGAGTGAGCGAGAGATGAGTGAAATTATTGTACTTAGAGACATCTAAATGGACTGCCAATCATCCAGGACAAGAAGATTAGATGTCTAGGCTCTTTTCTTTCATGGTGAAGCACGGCCAAATTGGTTCACTAGGCTGCTGATACACCATTCATTCATTTGCCAAACCACTTAATCCTACTAGGGTCACGGGGAGGCTGGAGCCTATCTCAGCCAACAGTGGGCGAGATGGTATACACCCTGAACAGCTCACCAGACCATCACAGGCCAACATACACAACCATTCACACTCACATCCACACCTAGGGGCAGTTTGGAGCAGCCAATTAGCCTGATGTGTATGTCTTTGGACTGTGGGAGGAAACCAGAGTTCCCAGAGGAAACCCACGCAAGCACAGAGAGAACATGCAAACTTTACACAGAAACACCCTCGAACCTGGAACTGGGACTCAGATGCAGGACCTTATTGCTGTGAGGTGGACCTGCAAAGCACTACGGCACCGTGCCGCCCGCTGATGCATCACTCAAGACGCATTTTTCTCTTCTCTACTCTGCCAACATTCCGAGAAATAAAAAGCCCTTTGTCTTATTGAATTTTGCAAAACATTAACCTTCCATTTGATATGTTTATTTCAACAAAGCACTTCCATGCTGTGGCCTGTGATTCTTCTATTGGCTGCAGTACATGAACTATACAGAATGGTTAAAGAAAAAGAAAACACATGGTTTAGAACAAACTGGAGGAAAAATCACTTACAGCTTCCCAAAGCAGACAATCACATAGACAGAAGATAACTGGGGGTCAAACCAATTCCACAGCGACTGCCATTAAGCAACCTCGCTATAATTTCCGACAGACAATCAACATACTGGGAGAAATACTGCACGTGCCTGGCTGTGATCGGGCCTACAGTTATCAGCTGATCCGTTGTGAATAAATGTATGTGGAACGTGCTATTCATGTCCTTTATACATCAGTGTGCAGCTGTTCAAATATTGCCTTTCACAGATTTCAGACAAAGACCACGTATCTAATAAGTTGTAGTGGGCGTGTGCAACTTGTAGGGGCTATTCCCAGGTTCTAAGGTAAGATGCTGATGGAATTATTGCAGGCTTGTTTACAGGTCAATTTCGTGCAGAGCATTCTAAAGATGCCTTACTAGAGAACAAAAGTATTTCTTTTTCATTTTTCAAACCGTTTAATCCAATTTGGGTCACGGGGAGGCTGGTGCCTATCTCAGCCAATACTGGGCGAAGGCAGGATACACCCCGAACAGCTTGCCAGACCATCGCAGGGCCAACACAGCCATTCAAACTCACATCCACACCTAGGGGCCAGGCAATTATCCTAATGTGCATGTCTTTAGACTGTGGGAGGAAACCCATGCAACCCATGCACAGGGAGAACATACAAACTTCATACAAACATGCCCGAGCCCGGGACTCGAATCCACGACATTCTTGCTGTGAGGTGGATGTGCTAGCCACTATGCCATTGTGAGACCCGCATAAGCTATCAGCTGAATGAAATAATATAGCTACTTTGCTGAGACGATGCTACACAGTTGGCTGGATATGTGAAACATGGCGACTTTGTGAGGGGTCCACGATGTCGCTACTCGACTGATTGTTTAGCAGGTAATAAAAAAATTAGGTTTTCTGGTTTGGAAAGCTGAAATAGTGATCTTATCTCAGAAACATTTACAAGGTGGATTCCTAAAGTTAAAGTCTGTTGGGATGTTGAGCAACGAATGACAAAATGTCAAATGAGCAAAATACTGCACAGTATGCACATAATAATTTCTACGGTAAGGTGAAATAAGTATTTAGACATTTTTGTTCTTGTTATTTAATATACAGAGGCATATCAAAAGTAAATAGACACCCCTCATTACATAGATTAATCTGTGACACTGTTTGATCAAACTTTTTACTATATTATTATATTTTTATTATTTTAGACTGTTCATTCATACATTTATTTATATAAGCTGCTTAATCCTAATTAGGGTTGCGGGGCAACGGCGAGGTATACCCAGGACAGCTTGCCAGGCCACCGCAGGGCTAACACACACACAACCATTCACAGTAACTCTTAACACTCCACCTCGGGGCGATATGGAACCACGAATTATCCTACTGTGCATGTTTTTGGACTGTGAGAGGAAACCGCAGTACCAGGAGGAAACCCACGGAAGCACGGGGAGAACATGCAAACTCCACGCAGAAACGCCCGAGGCCTTCTTGCTGTGAGGCGAACATGCTAACCACAGTGACTACAGTATATAAATTGTTTATAGTAACTAGCTGTGCTGTGAACACCAGAAGCAAAAGAGTTGTCTGATTTTTAAAGAGGGCGTATCGTGGGTCAGTCTGAGAATGACCTTAGCCGGTGTCGGATTGTACAAACCCTTGGGATTCCTCTTTACATGGTCTACAGAGTGATTGTACAGTTCACCAGCAAAGGCAAGGAATCAATGGCATCCTGCTCAGGTCAGGGTCATGGAGGAAACTGGAGACAATCCCTGCTGACTATGGGCTATCTGAGCTATCACAGACAGAAGACATGATGTGTGTACATTTGAGCTGGGTATACTACACTCTGGGACTATATATTAAATAACAAGAACAAAAGTGTCTGAAAGCTTATTTTCCCTCACTGCATAACTCTAACATACAGGCACTAGCATTACACACAGGCGCTTCACATTTAAACATGTCACATTTGTTAAATGAAAATGAAGATGATAGCTAGACTCCAGTAATGTCTTTATATGAAACAAGAGATCACCACTCATACTTGTAGTCAAAACATTAGCTAAAGGCTTATCGAGGGCACAGATATGATACTTCATCATCAGAGAGATTATCAAGAAACTAGAAATTTATATATATA
>JBCNYH010000003.1:14171034-14195340 GCA_039654325.1 Tandanus tandanus
AAATTTTAAAAAGTAACAATTAAAAATGATGTAATGATAATTAAAATAAAATACATTTGAATATTAAACGGGGCTGGAATAATAATAGTGAAGCCGGTGGTGTAGTGGTTAGGGTTCTGGGCTCATAATCGAGAGGTCATGGGTTCAAACACCTGTTTGACCTCCACCGTGCTAAGACCTCTGGGCAAGTTCTTAACCACAAGTGTACCGCTGTCCACCCAGGAGTATAAATGAGTACCAGTAAAAAAATACTGGGAAGGTAACCTGCAATGGACTAGAGTCCCATACAGATGGAGTTCCTCCTAGTCGCTTCACTATTCTGCTGAAACCGTGGATAAGCCTTATGAGCCATTAGGCTCGGGTGTAACAGAACTCCTTGAATAACAAACATGTATTCATTCATCATGAAACATTTCATCTTAGGGTTGCGGGGAGGCTGGAGACTATCTCAGCTGATTCTGGGTGAAGGCAGGGTGCACTTTGACCAGCTCACCAGTCCATTGCAGGGCCAACACACACACAACCACTCACACTCACACCTAGGGACAAATTAGAACAGGCGATCAGCCTAATGTGAATGTCTTTGGACTGTGCGAGTGTGAGACTGTGGGAGGAAAGCCGAGTTCCCGGAGGAAACCCATGCAAACACAGGGAGAACATACAAACTCCATACAGAAACACCCTTGCTGAGCCCGGGACTCAAACCCAGGACTTTCTTGCTGCGAGGCGGACGTGCTAACCACTACACCTCCGTAACACCCCATAATAAACATAATTGTTAAAATAATGTTTCATAATGATTTCATTGGTCAATGTTTTATTCCCATCTGGACAACAAGAGGGCACGGTGGCGTAGTAGTTAGCACGCTCGCCTCACAGCAAGAAGGCCTGGGTTCGATTCCCGGCTTGGGCGTTTCTGTGTGGAGTTTGCATGTTCTCCCTGTGCTTGCGTGGGTTTCCTCCGGGTACTCCGGTTTCCTCCCACAGTCCAAAAACATGCACGGTAGGCTAACTGGCTGTTCCAAATCACCCCTAGGTGTGAGTGTGAGCGTGAATGGCAGTGTGTGTGTGTTGGCCCTGCAATGGCCTGGCGAGCTGTCCAGGGTGTACCCCGCCCCAGAGTCGGCAGAGATGGGCGCCAGCCTACCCACAACCCTAATTAAGATTAAGTGGTTTAGAAAATAAATGAATGAATCAATGAATCAACAAGAGATCTAGAGCCAACACAGTCAAGAGTAAAAGAATCAGAGATTTCCCCAGGACCCCAGTAGGATGACATGTGAATGAGTTGACTGCGCTCCGTGCGCTAGGTGGCGATAGAGAGCCTGACACTGCACACGGTAACCGAGCGCAGCGCTACACTAGCCTAGGAAGAAGAGCTGCGCTAACGCGACGATAGCTAGCTAGTCATTATTATTTTTTCCCTCCCTCGAATCCTGCTTGAAATCGGGGACGGGTTATTCTGGGGCAAAAACCTCCAACATGACTAAGTTGCAGCTCTTGCATCGTGCTCTAAACGAGCGGCTAATGGCGGCTGTGGAGCAGATCATGGAGATGGTGGGCGGCACGGTGCTGGAGTATGAAGAGGAGACGGTGAGAGCGCGCAAAGAGAACGAGATCCTCAGACGGAGGCTCCGGTGGATGGAGGGCGAAAATCCAACCGACTGGCCAGGTACCGAACATGAGGCCAGCCTGCGTTCTTCCTCCCTTTAGCTATAGACGATATATTTCCTTTTAGGTTGTGACATGAACCATGGAATTATATCTATCAGCCCCTTTTTAAGGGGACCGAATGATTATTTTTATGTGTAACTAGCATACTGAATCAGTAAGCTAGCTTACTCAACACACTGTTGTTATTATTAGCCCGTTTCTACACCGGTGTTTGTGATTTGGGTTTTGCCTTAAGAACTGCACGAGATGTTCTCCACTGCATTAACAGCTCGTTACCGAAGCACCTGAAGGCAGTTTGTCGCTACCAGAGTCGTTTTAGCTCCGAAATAACGGTGTCAGATTCGAATCGTTCACCCGAGTCGGTTCTTAATCGATGAATCATATGACTCGGTTCACAGGTGCCATTGACTCGAACGTTTTCCACAATGTTTACATTGTTATTACTCTTTATAAACTGATTACGTAATCCAGACAGTAAGAAGGTGCTGGGTTGGAGTCCGGTGTGGAGTTTCTATGCTGTACCCAAGCGGGTTTCCTCCGGGTACCCTGGTTTCCTCCCGACAGTCCAAACACATGTACGATAGACTAATGTTCCAAATTGCCCCTAGGTGTGAGTGTGAAAGGTCGTGTGTGTGTGTGTGTGTGTGTGTGTTGGCCCTGCGATGGACTGGCGAGCTGTTCACGGTGCACAGGCCAGAGTCGGCTGAGATGGGTTCCAGCCACCACGCGACCCTGGTGCGATGAAGCTTTTCAGCAAACGAACTGAAAACAAACTGAACCAAAGGCAAGGTGGAGGTGGCGGAGTAGCACTATTACTATAATAGGACTGTTCATTTCAGCGACGTCCATCGCGCCTGAGGCGCATAATTGTTTTTATATTTACTACACTGGAACATGAGCGGAGAAAAGCAAACTAAAACGAGACTAGACTTTTTGTGGTTTGTTTCTTACATTTTTAAAACCATGAAGGATGCAGGTGAGCGCAAACGTAGGACAGCTGTTTGACAGCATTTTTTTAATTACATATTTCAACCGTGTGACAGAGAGGTCAGGCTTTGAGCTTGAGCTAGCTAATAGTGCGTTTTGGGCGTAGTCAGTTTCGGACGTATTCAGTGGGGTCGTGGTTAGGGTGCCGGGCTCATGATCGAGAGGTTGTGGGTTCGAACCCTCACTGTGGTAAGACCCCTGGGTACCTGTAGCCTGCGATGGACTCGCGTCCCATCCTGAAGAAGTTGAACCCCTAGTCGCTTCATGCTACCAATGAGGGTATGATGAGCCACTAGGCGGATATGAAAAGCCCAACAGACTTACCTCTTCAGAGTTTAGGACATGTTACATGGAAATGTCAGTAAACTGTGCCCTGTAACGGTGTTTTAGTACGTAGTATGTGGAAACACATACATTTTTATAGTTTATACACTCAAAGTTTTTTAAACCTGAGATAATGGACCAAACAGATTGCACCATTTCTGTCTTGAATGTAATAATAGGCAGGATTCTATTAGGGGAAAATTTCTCATTGATCATAATTACATGATTACCAAATGAAATATTGCTGATATGAGGAGCGCTAGTAATTCACAGAAGGGATTCTCTGTAGTAACCTGCTCTGTCATTTTTTTAAATCAACCTGTTTTAGTAGTGTTGTGCTCCCCAGCGTGCTTCATATCACAGCCCAGCTAATCAGTAAGGAAATTCATCGTCAAATATTTCTTCACTATTTATTTTTAAAATAGATTTGTTTTGTACATAAGATCTCAGACAATAACATTTAAATAAGCTTTGCACAGATTTGGCATTTTAAGTGCCATAATAATATACGAGCTCTGAATATTAGACCATAGTGACAGTAAGTTTAGCAATTTTCTTAGCAGAAGCTCCGTTAGTATCTCTTCCCATGATAACGGCCTGCCAAAGTTTGATACCGATCCATTGTTTCAGGCTGGTATCTGCCTGATTTAGATGCTCAGTATTAGATTATATCCCCATAATAATTGCGACTATTTAAAATTAGAATACATTTTTTTTGTCTGTAGAATAGAAACTGTACCCGGCTTCCTGTATGTGTTTTGTGCACACCGATCCACTTCACTAATCTGATTTGTAGAAATAACGAACATCAGTTGCAGAAATAAAGTTGTCGTCAAGTTCAGGTGTGCTTCATCTTGACATTTCTTTCCCTGTAGCGAGTTAACACTGAATTTGTAAAAGCCTTACCTGGGTACAGGTTGATTTTAAAATAAGTGGAATGTCTGTATTTTAATTACATTTTTATCTCCTACATAGAAGTCTGCATTGTGACCAGAGGTGCATAAAGTAGAATTTTGTATAACGGAGCTCCTGAGCAGAGTGCCATAGACATTGAACATTATTTGGATGGTTGTTCTGTGTCCACTTGTGCCCACTACCGGAAACCCAATAGGTTTGCTGAGTTGATGCTGATTGGCTGTTATGTATCGCTGTCTTGCATGACGATGAGCAGCAAAAATAATTAAAAAACAGATTTATTATAAATAATGAAACTGGTCCCCAAAAAATAAACGTTCATACCCCACTGCTCAGACTCGCACAGAATAAAAAAACACAGTTTAACTCAGGTAGGCAGGCAGACTTTGTTCGCACAAAATTAACTGGAGCACGGAACATGAACTCGTTAAACGGATAATTAAACTAACACGACAGGTGATACAACTGAAAGAGGGAATCACCGAGTGAAAGGCGGTGAAACAGAAACCCAGTGTTAACCTTTCCCGCTTTTGCTTCAGGCTGTAGTCGCGAAACTTTCAGGGCTGAAGTTGATGCTAACTCGCACACAACCAAAAGCCGTTCAGCCTTTTTTAAGGAGCCGCGCTTACTCTTATAACACCAGCTTCGGACTCCTTTTAATATAGATATCTATTTGGAGCTCGTCTTTTAGGCAGTGCCTGGATCTATATATTATTGATACGAAGCTCGGGGGAAAAAAACGATGAGGTGAAGTTTAGGAAATGAAACGCACCTGTTGTTGATATTGTGGCTGTCAGTTTGTGATATGAAGTGTAAAGCTTTATAGCAGCCGTAGCTCTCATTATAATGGTCAGTTTGATCAGTCTGCAGAATCACGCACACATTCTTTTTCTTTTAACTCAATCCCAGTACTGATGTAGCACACGGCTTAATTCTGAAACATCATCTATCATTCCATGATGTATACAATTGTGGGTTTGCAGACGTTCAGAGGGAATTTGGTTTATAATTGATCACACAAGGTTCCCTTTCAAAACAAAGTTAAGCCCAGCTTGCCTTTTATTTATTATTACAGTGAAACAGAACTCTGCTGTTTTTTTTTGGCTCAGAGACTGCTCCAAGTCACTTCCACTTTTCTGTACATTGTGGTATGGGTAATGGAACACTGCCCTCTAGTGTACACTGGGTTACCTGCAGGTTCTTAAATTCTGGAGTTTTTTTGTTAAGAAAAATGAAGAAAGTTGAATTAAACTTGAATTTATGAATTAAACTTGGATGCTTGGATCTTCTGCTTTTTCTGTGCCCAACAGATCCCACCGCTTTCTCTGTCCCAGGTGAGGCCACCCAGGCAGACACAATAGCACTGGGGTCCTTAATTATCAAAACGGAGCCACTCGACTCTGATTTCCAGTTGTATGAACCTGACGCAAGTCTCACCGCATCAGTGTGCACCGCAGATATGGAAATGGTTTATCCTGGTACTAGTGCTCCTGCTGATGCTGGCATTCCTGACGGGGTAGTATGGGACTCGGCCCAAAGCTACATGGCTCCGCTAGACTATGACCCCACTCTGTCCTCCATGGCAAGGAACAGGAGTCAGAGGAGGTCGTTCGCCTGCCCCGACTGTGGTAAAGTGTTTGGGAGGGAGCAGAGACTGATGTTCCACATGCGTATCCACTCTGCCGAAAGGCCCTATACATACCGAAGGCGTAAGACATGCTTTTATGGTGACAAGAAGCGGAAGAAGAAATTACGCGGCCTCTCCAAGGTATAAGCGAGTGCTAAGGCTTAATTCTGTGCGTTAATGCTTCTGTGCTTAAGAGCATGCTGAAATGTCGCAGAAGGCATTGCTGTCAAGCATGACATCAAACCTTTATTATTATTTTTTTTGTGATAATCTTTTACTATGATAAATCAGTAACCAATGTGAGAGAAGCCCTTGTAAATAATTAGATTGCCTCTATATCTAAGCTTGTGCGATATTCTAAATGTGTAACCTTTGTCATCTTAAAACTTCATGCCAACCGTCATTTCATTCTAGACATCAAGAGAGTTCATAGAGGACCTGTCTGACACTTCAGAGCAGACCGAGCATAGTACTGGATCAGCTAACATCGGGAACTCGGCGAGTGCTGGCTCTACTGTGCCGGACGTAGAGCCGAGCGAGGCGTCAGATGAAGCCAGTGAACACACCAGCACCAGCAAGCTTTCGGAGACCAGTGCAGCCAGACCTGTAGGACTTAAAACTAAACAAGGAAGAGAAAAGGCCAAGACAGCGAAGTGCCTGCAGTGTAACAAAGGCTTCACCAGTGTATCGCGACTGGCGGTTCACATGAAGACCCACAGAAAGCCACTCACACACAGTCAAGAGGAACAGAACGCACAGGGAGACGATGAGAGAACCGACAGTGGATCACAACATCTTTCAAAGGTACAGGAGTAGAGGGAGTGTCCGTAACTGGCATAAACACAAAAATCCAGTACAGTAGTGGAGCAGGAGGGAATATTTTGAAAAAGAATCCACAGACATGGAGTACATGAGAGCTAACTGGCTGAGCTCTCATGGGAGAGAGGCATGACACACGCTTACCTCCCTGACACTCACAGTGATCACCAGCCAATCACAGGTGTCTGTATAAAGGGGTGGATAGCGCTTACCCTCCGTAAAGATTTCTTACGCTTCCTGGTTGGTGGTGGTCGTATGTAATTAGAAGGCAATACTTGATGGGTGGGAATTGGATATGAGAAAATTAGGGAGGAAATTGGAGTAAAATTGAAAATGAATGAATCAGGGATGGAAATTACCAGGGACGATACCCACATGCTGATTCAGTTGGTGTTGCGGCTCTGTAAATATCGAAGTTCTGTCAATATCTGGATTCAGTGTTATACTGTTGTTGCTTTTCAGTTACAATTTTAAAACACTGAACCTTGAAGATTTCAACGTTTTATTCAAGAGCTGCGCAACTGAATGGAACATGAGTAATTAAATGTGACCTACTCCTTAGAACACTATCAAAAAAAAACCCCAAAAACAAACAAACCCAAGAGCAGCATTTCAGCAATATAGATTTACTTTAAATACAAAGAAAAATAAATCGATCTTGGAGCCGGTGTGGCGAAACAAGACTCGCCACTGAAAAGAATTACAAAAACATACTGATTCGATTTTTTTCCCCGCCATTGCTAGTATGCATGAGTTTAATCCATTTAGCTTTCAAACTATCAGTCATACCCTAAGGGTCCCTGCAGCGATTCGGAGGGTTGCAAGAGAAAAGTGGCCAAAAATGCATGGCTTATTCAGGGATGGAATTTCAAATAAATATGCTATTAGCCAGCAGGGCCAGTAAGATAAACAGAAATACCGGTCCTTCACCATATTTACTGGCCAGCAGGACTAATGATTTTCATATTCTACTGGCCAATAATATTATTGAAATCCAATAAAAATTCAAAACAGAAAATATGGTTTGTGAGCAAGTTTTTATTATACAAGATGCAGTTGATTTTTCAACAGAATATGTGTCTTTTGACAGAAGCTCTACTCAGTCTCAATTGCAACAGACTCTTCAATCAGCTCACAGTCTGACCATTCGTCCGAGTCCATATCACAGTAATAATAATAATAATATACTATGAAGGTATATACATTTATATACATTACCATGATATGCAATTAATAAATCAGACAAGTATGAAACATATATATGATTTATACTTTTAAAGTTATACTAAACCCCCCACTGTCAGGTATTTTGAGTAACCGTATAGTAGTAAACTGTAAGTGGGTAAATGGGGAGGAATATTTTGGGGGGGCTATATGCTAGAGCACAATGTGCATTCACGGATATATAGTTTGGTGGTAATTTGGGTTTGTGAGAAATAAGAAGCACGTTCCCATACTGGAGGCCACACAAACAGTTGATCACGTCAAAGGATTCAGCTCTCTCTAATTACTATCATAGTCTTCCCCTCGCTGCACAGCAGAAATACCTTCAGAAATTAGCTTTGTGTTACCAAATTTACCCTTACAAACATGTATCACAACCGAGTGCAGACTGAACACCGGGCAGTCTGAATTGTTCTTGACACAATATCGGTACATAAAACCGCTGCACATGCTAACAGTTGTGGCTTCACTTAGCATGGTCTCGACTCGTTGCCTCTACCCAGCCGAACTAGATAACAACACACACCTTCTCTCAGTCTGTGCTTTGCTTGGGACATGACTGTTCGTACTGAGTGGCTTATTTACTAGTATATTAAACGGCTGCACATTTGGCAGCAGACAAGAAGCAATGCTAACAGTTGGGACTTCACTCAGCATGCTCTCGACTCGTTGCTTCTACCCAGCCGAACTAGCTAACAACACACACCTTCTCTCAGTCTGTGCTTTGCTTTCAATATAATTCTTTCTAACAAGTAGCTTTCTCATTATTATGAACAAAACAAGACACAAAATATTAGCTTTACATGTGAACTCACCGGTTATAATAAAATGGTCACTGCAAACGCAGATCTTTACATCCAAATCTTTTCTGGAGATGTTGCTGAACCATTTTGCTGTCCTTTTTCTGGAGAGTTCTTTAGCATGCTCGCCCTGGCTTTTAATAATTGCCAGGACACGGAAAAAACGCTTGGCCGTTTCCCTCTCCGCGCGGTTGGAACAACCGATTACAGCACATTTACTCTACGTTCTACGTTCACAGCCTCCACAGTGCTACCAGTATGGCGCCGGCGCAGTGTTTTCTCATTGGCTTCCGGGTGGTGGCGTGTTTTGCAGAAGATCTATATGGAAGGTCCTTCGCAGAACAAAGTAATTAGCAACTTGATTGGTCAAATGTCAGGTTCACTCACTGACAACGAATAAGAGCGCTAGTTGTTCGAATTGAGAAGTTGTGTGTCGCTCGGACAAACTGATACCGGCACTGAATGGTCCGGTACACAAACCCCCCAACCCCCCCCCAGCAACAAGAATTTGTACCCACTGATGGCTCCGTTTTTGAGAGTTCGGTGTTTTGTACTCTGGTAAAATGTAAATAATTAATACAAAACATTTCACACATAAATAAATGTTTGTAGAACCAAACTTGTCTACATATCATTACAGAACATCCAGCAATTATTGAATGAGGTGAAGAATGATATGGAGAATTATTCGGTTGAGGGGTTGTTTTTTGGCCTCAGCGGATAACACATTCAGAGAAGGAATATTTTTCATATCACACTAAAGCCAAATTCTATTATGGTTTTATCATACGTTTAAAATATTTTCATAGTAGAGAGTCACATTACTGTGTTGTATGTGCCAACTGTGCAATAACCATTCAAATTATCTGATGGCAACGATGCAACAATTCAGCTGATAGAAGAATACCAAGATTTATCTAATGGCTTTCAACCAATCAGAAACAAGAAAAAATCTTGATTGAATAATATAAACACCTGCCCATGGTAACCACCCCATCTTCAACTTCCTTTTCTTTCAGGTAATAAGGAATAACGAAACTGAGGTGGAAAAGGCAAAAGCAATAGGTCAAAGGTTGTTTCAGTGCCCCGAGTGCAAGAAGATTTTTGCTCGCTCCTGTTGGCTCAGTTTCCATTTGAAGTCACATGAACGAGAACGTAACCGGCAGAAAAAGAGGCAGCTTCAAAATACCAGTCTGAAGGATGCCCCCGAGGTCCCGGAAGAGGTAATACCCAGAAGCGCATGCTACTTGGATGTTCTCTCAGGAAATTATAAAAATGTTTAATACAAACTGCATTTATTGTCTTTTAAATATTCAAGTTATTTTTGCATCATCTTATTCTATTAAAAATATGTCATGGTGTTTAAAGATAATTTGTTTAGTCAAGTTTGTTTATTGACTGAAACCTCCTCATTATTGTCTTCTTTTTTTTAATTAATTAATTAATTTATTATTTATTTATTTTTTGCTCCATATAGCCGAAGAAAGAGATAGCTACTGAAAGCAGCAAAGTTCACGTGTTGAAGAAAATCTTTGCTTGCCCGTACTGCGATAAGGTTTTTGCTCGTGAAGGGTGGCTTGCACCACATATTCGGAATCATACAGTTAAAAAACAAAATAGTGAGATTGTTCCTGATGCCATCTTGCCTGATTCTGCTAAAAGAAGGACTCGGCGTGTCACCACCCAGGTTGTATATTATTTCTATTATAAATTCAGTAACCAGCAATAACATGTATAAGAAATATTTCAAACTTGGTAGATTCGTAGTTTATGCTGTAAAAGGATGGTTTTCCCCCCTATGTGGACACCTGACCATCAAACCCATATTTCCTATCCATCCATTATTTATGCCACTTATCTATCAGGGTCGCAGGGAAGAACTGACATAGGCCGAGACGCAGGGTACACTCTGAACAGATGGCTTGTGTTTTGCAGGGCTAACACAGACACAAATAACCATTCATGTTCACACCTATTTACACCTATTTAAGTCCATAAAATTCAAATCAGGTGTTCCTGATTTGGTGCCATTGATCAGAGTCTCCTGTAGGCGGTACCTGGTGGGCCTGGTGCTTTCTTTGCTATTAAAGTGTGTGTGATTTCATCATGCCAAGATCTAAACAGCTCTATAAGACATTAAGGGAAGGGTTGTGGATGCCTGGCAAGGGATTTTAAAATATTTAAATTCTTTGAAATAAATAGTTCCACTATAAGGAAAATCATTTACAAATGGTGTTGGATTTCAAATGACTCCCAATTTGTCCACGACTGACCACCCCAGGAAACACAGTCTGAGAGTAAGTATCCCAATAAGATACTTAAGAGATAAGAACCCCAAAATATCATCGCAGAATCTGTAGTTAGCTCTTGCTAGGTGTGAAAGTGTATACTTCTGCGTTTTGAAAGATTGGACAAATTTGACCTGCATGGGAGGCATGGCCAGAAAAAAATATACTTTCCTGTTAAAAAAAAAAAAAAAGAACATTAGAGCTAGACTACAGCGAGCATACAGAGAAAGACCAGGCCTTTTGGAATAATGTGGTCTCGAGTTTTGTTACACATGTGAACAGAAGAAGAACCTCAAACCAACTGGGAAGCAGGGTGGTGGTAGGGTTTGGGGTTGCTTCACTGCATCACAGATTGAGCAGTAAGCAATCACTGATTCAGCAATGAATTCTGTATCATATTAAAGAGTATTGAAGCTAATGTAAAGCCTGTTTCAAATGCACCAAAAAATGACAAAACAACAACAACAACAAAAACCCATTAAAGAATATCACCTAAATACTTTTACAGGACATCTGATAGCACTGTGTTAAGGAGCGTGAAATGTCAAATATATTGGATCAGTTGCAGTTCCAGTCAGAAGGAGAATAGACTTTATATAGACAAAATAGCTTTTAATTTTGTAATAATAGTTACTGAAAAAGTTCTTTTTCCTCATAATTAAAACAATGGCACTTATCTGTTTTTGAACTCAAATACTTGTTTTCTCACTGTTACACAATTGGACAATATTTTAAACTAATAATTCTTTCCCCATTGTCTTCAACCCTGTTTAGCCTTCAGCAGAGGATACCAACGAGCAAAAGAAAATCACCGAACAGTCTTTAGAAAAAACTGATAATACAGAAATAGTCAACGAGCAACCAAAAGACGAGACTTCTGTGTCTCAGAACACCCATAATGACACCATAACAAACCCAGAAACCCGAATCGTTACGTGTACCAACTCTGAAGATATCCGAAAAGAATCCGAAAACATCAGTAAAGAAACAGAAACTATAACAAACAAAATCGAAGAGGAAACAACCCCAGGCCCCGAGGAACCTCCGGATGAAAAAGGAGGGGTCAAAAAATCCCGAAAGAGATTTCCGTGTCGAGAATGCGGCAAAGTTTATTTGCTTGCCGGCTGGTTGAAAACCCATAAGAAGATGCATAAAAAAGAGCGAATTCAGGAGGAGAACAGGAGACAGGTGATGATGATGAAAGAGTTTGGACAAAATGACAGCAAAGAAGGGGAACAGAGTCTTGTGGAAGCAAACGTCGTGGAAAAAAAGAAAAAGAAGAAAAAGAAGAATTTGGGGCTTCAAGAAGGCCTTGATAAAAAAAAGAAGAAAAAGAATCAGCTTACAAATGAAGTGGTATGTTGTTGTTTTCGGTGACTTTTTCATACGTCTATGATATTTATTTTTATAGTAATTAAATGAATTTAGCTTTTATACTGAAGTGGGGCCAGTGGTGTAGTGGTCAGGGTGCCGGGCTCATGATTGAGAGGTTGTGGGCTCGAATCCCCGTTAGACGCCCACTGTGCTAAGACCCCTGGGCAAAGTATTCACCGCAACCGTGCCTCTTTCCACCCAGCAGCATAAATGGGTGCCAGTAAAAATACTGGGAAGGTAACCTGTGATGGACTGGCGCCCCATCCAGGAGGAGTTGAACTCCTAGTCGCTTCACGCTACTGAAACCGGGATGAGCTCCAGCTTGAGGAGCCACTAGGCTCGGGCGTAGATGCCCAACTTACTTTACTTACCTTTATACTGAAGGATTAACGGCGGACTAGAATTGTACATAAGCTTTTTGCAAGCTTACGTTACATGTCAATTTTCCTCTGTACTTTAAAGCTGCTGAAGAATATGGATAACTCTTCTGATATCCAGACAACTGCAGACAAAAACAAGGAATCTGTCGGTACATCTCGTGGTCAATGCGTCTGCAAAGACTGCGGTAAAGTGTATGCTAGGAAAAACTGGTTAAGCTTGCACATGCTTGGTCACAGAAAAGCGCTAATGGCGTTACCCCAAAAAGCAAATGACGACGCACTGAAGAGTGATGAGCAGGTATTTGGTTTTTCACTGATTCATGGGATGATTTGTATCATTTTCCAGTGTTCAAGAATAACTTCCTTTCCCCATTCCAGACGACGCAAGAAGGGTCATCCACCAAGGATTCTAAAGGTCAAAAAGGAAAAGACGGTGGTAAAGCATCGTTTCCGTGTCCCTTTTGCGATAAAGTCTTTCCGAGAGCGATGCGGCTGATGGTGCACATGCAGATCCACTCAGGCGAGAAACCATACTCCTATCGACAGCGTAAAGAACAGTTTTACAGTGACCCATCAAGACCCAGAGTACCAGATACAGACAAACAGGAGGTAGGAAAATATACGCTGAAACCCATGATGACAACACAAGACTGCATGTCAGATTGACGTGATTCGCAAATATGTCCTATTTTTTCTTTTCTTTTGTAAATAAATCAGTCGCTTACTTGTTGGTGTGTAGTCCCAGATGAATGAACTTGGGGTTGTGAAATTTATTGCAGTGTTAATGGAAATGATTTTAATTACAGTGTTAGAAGAATGTTTTGGCAGTTCTTTTATAAGAATAAAACTGAGTACTAGCAGGGATCAGTAATCATGGAGTACAAATGTTTGCAAGCAGTAAAGCTGGATCCACTAGTTTGGTGTAGGCCACTCATCAAAATCACTTTTATACATATATATATATATATATATATTATTTTTTTTCTTCCTCTTCTTATTCCAGTATAAAATACAGCAAAAATGCTGAGTTGTTGAATTAAAAAAAAATGTGATTGTTTAAAATCTATTAATTACTATTGCTGTCTGTGTTCAACCAATGAATTCATGGATCTATTTGTTGGAAATGATTTTGTTCCAGAACGTAGCAGGCATTTAATACAAGCACAGAATCATTTCAGTTGCGTTTAGAATAGTGGAAAACAGCCTCCTGCTAGAGTTTTGTTTTAAAGAAGGAGAGTTTACACTGGCTTATACAAGATTGCCATCACACACTCTTGGACTGTGGGTCATAACCCAAATGGTTTGCAAATATACCTTCTCAATAAACAACTGTTTTTACCTCCCACTTGACTACTTTGACAGACACTTTGTTCTTTCGTTCTTTTTTTTTTCTTTCTTTTTTTTTTTTAAACACAATAAACCAAATACCACTTTATTCATGTTCTAACGTGGTATATGGCTAGTAGTCTTCTCTCGTTGAGAATTACTAATTGCTAACTTTCCTCCCTGCAGCCTGCAGTAGAAGGCAATGATGAAAAGGGGAAGGATGGAGGAAACGAAGTGACTAGGAGTCAGACTTCTGCAGTGCCGCAAGACCATGCAAGCACTACAGAGCCTGTGGAAACCGTTCAACCTCGATCAGTTTGCACTGGCAGAAAATTCAACCTCCATCCTCTGCAGTCACCTGGTGCTGCTCCCATCCACAGCACTGCTCTTACAAGAACCAATTCAGAATCAGACAGTAATTTGACTTTGCAGCCTAGAATTGTTCTAGATCCAGTTATGGCTGAATCCAGCCACTCTGCATCATCTGAAGGGGGTAACGGTGAACCAGTAATTGTGGAAACTAGTGACATTCAGCTGCACCAAATGCCTGACTTAGAAACACATAATGCTGCTACAGGTGGGCAGGTGAAGAGTCCACGTCCTCAAACTGCACTTGAAAACTCAATTCCTTATTCCAGCCAAAATACATTGGCTGAGACGGAACATCCAGATATTGTTTGTGTTAAAGTAGGTTCGGTTCATAAATATCCTGAAAGTACTTCCTGCTCTGAAAATCCGCGTGTCAGTATAGGGGACCAACAGAGCTCAGAACAGTCTCTAGAGAACAGAAAGTCTGAAATTTGCAAAAGAAAGGGTCAGGTAGGAAGCCAAGAGTACTCTTTGTTTAATGTGAAGCAGCACAAGGGCCAGTGTGACCCAGAACTTCTGGAAATGGATATAGAATCACAACAGTCAGGAACCCAACTTCATTCCCAGGGGAAGTCAAGGTTTCCTGGTATTTTAAAAGCTAAAATTAATCCACCCCACTCTGAAAATGTAAAATATGCCATTGATCCAGCTTGTATTCCTGATCAAAATTCCACTGACATAGCTCTGACAGCAGTTCCAGTCACAACTCAATCCAGTTCCAGTGCCATACATCAAGTATCCAATACCAAGTCAGGCTACATGGTCCTCTCAGATGTTAGTGATGATGACGAGTGGGCGAATGTGTCCAATAACCACGATGAGAAGAAAGAAAAGAAAAACTTGAAAATCTCTACCCCTCTACCTGAGGGTTTGGCTGACACAGAATCCATCGCTAGCTCCTCTCATAAAGCTAGTGACTCTGACTCCGATGTAGCGCTTATGGTAGAAGAGACTGGTGAACGAAATGTCCTTGATGGTACACTCACTACCAAAGAGGAGATGGTGACCAGTTCTGTCCAACAAACAGGAGAGCCAAGTTCCCAAGGGCAGAAGAGGTGGCTTAAATGTTTAGCATGTGGTTTAACATTTGCTGGTGAGGCCTCCTTGACACAGCACATGAAGGTGCACTCTGTGTCTACGGGGACGTACCAGACGTCAAACGCCTTCAAGACGCTCAAGAAGAAGGTCAAGAACAATGATACAAAGATTAAACAACAAGTTGTCCAAGTTCAGGTATGCGACTCCATCAAAGGAAAGAGTGCTACAAAAACTAGCAAAATTTTAGAATAGCTGTCATTGTTCAATATATGGTCATATAGAATGCCAAGTGTAGCAGTGACCTGGGGTAAATGTGTCATTCATAGCTCTTTAAAGTAATTATATCTTGAGCCTTGTATATATTTACTTAGAAAGAATATTGATCCATACATTTTTGTATTCTCTTAAACTTTCCTTTTCTGAAGACATCAGAAGTAAGTAGTGCTGATTCAACAGACCGCTCTGAA
The DNA here is from genome assembly GCA_039654325.1 of Tandanus tandanus. Taxonomy (NCBI): domain Eukaryota; kingdom Metazoa; phylum Chordata; class Actinopteri; order Siluriformes; family Plotosidae; genus Tandanus; species Tandanus tandanus. The sequence goes on from JBCNYH010000003.1 coordinate 14,186,647, forward strand.
ATCTCAGGAAAAAGCAACTCAACACTGATAAATATCAATACAACTAAGTTTCCCGGAAGTTGTCCAGACATTGGTGCAACCGGTCGAAGCTCTGCAGTGGACTCAAAGCCTGTTGACAGAAAAACAAAGGAAGAAAAAAGAGCTCGGCACTGTTGGTATTGTGGGGAAGCTTGCGAAAAAATAGAACTGCATCTCGTGCACGATCACCCGAAGGAGCCTAAGGTGATAGAGGCTTTGCGTTTTAGCAACACCTTAGAAGAAAGGAAAAGGTTATTGGGCCTTCTTTGCAGTAACAAAAAAAGGAAACATGGTTACAGTACTAGGAACAAAAATGATGAAGACCTTGTTCACTGTTTCCATTGTCAGGGGTATTATCAACAAAATCACTTTTGGAAACATGCTTTAATATGTGAGCAGAAAGAACCCAAACAGGGCATTCTAACTGAACCTGGCACCAGTACAGATCTTCCCAACACTACCCTAATATCCAGGCCCAGCTTAGCACAGAAAACCTTTGATCCAGAATTGGGGAATGTCTTCGAAAATGTCTTCTGCAATACTGCACAACAGGCTATTCCAGAGTCGGTGAATCTTTCTCCGCCTAAAGCCGAACACCACACCGCACACTATGTATATTCCATTTCTCCTGTATCAGAAACATGTAGTACTGAGGTGAACCCAATCCCTGCTCATGGGTCCGAGAGCCTGTCTGTTGTATACACTGGTAACAGTTCAGCAATGGTGAATCTCGATTCAGAATCTTCTGGACCACTCATTCTAGACTCAGTCCAGAGTGCACCAGGGTATACTGGTACTCCAGGTCAGGAATCTTGCCCCAGCATAGGAAACGAAGCTCTTGTCAAGATGCAAAAATTACCATGTCCCCCAGTTAGAGCAAAGTGCATTTCAGAAAAAGAATACCAGTCCACTTTGGAACCTGAAAGTGAGTCCAATATCATTGTTCAACCCCAACCTGCAGTTTTAAGCACTGGAAGCAGCAATCAACAACAAAACACTAATCAAGCTTGCCAGAGTTCCTCTACTCAAACATTAGACTGCAGTGGAAACTATGGTACTCCTCAAGAATCAGCGAGCCATGTACATACTGGCAGCAGTGATTTACAACAGACCACTAATCTTAAATCAGACTGGACTTCCATATCAACGACTGTAAGTGTGAACATGGAGCAAAACCGTGACTCTGACAAAGAACCAGACAAAAGCACCATAATGATGCCAGATCTTAGATTAAACGGGACTGGCAAATGTGACCCTCAATCAGAGTCGACGAATTGTCTAGTTACAAACTTTTTTAGCTGTGACGCACAGAAAATTGCTGATCCAGAAACAGGAAACTGTTCTATTAAAGTTTTGGGAAACAATGAACTTACAGCCCCAGGAGTAGTATCCCATTGTTGTCTAATTCCAAATATTCCTAAAGAAAAAACACAAAGCTTTGATCCTGAAACATACAGTGCAGCAAAAAAGCAGTTTGATTCTGAAGGTCATATCAAAGATGACCCAGAAGAGGGTGGTAAATGCATTGGCCAAGACAGTGATTTGAAACCTCTTGGCTTAAATTCCACCTCGTCAGTAAAGAGGAGTTGGGGCAGGCCGAGCAGGGCTACAAAGAGGAGACGACAAAGTGACCCCTTACAGGTACACTTACTGTGTTAATTGTTTATGTATCTTGAATAAATAAGGTTTGATCATGTACTCCGTTGTTTTATTTTAACGGTTCATGTGCTCCATTTGACGCACTCGCTCACTTATTTGCTGGACCGCTTAATCCTACTATTAGGGTCACAGGGAGCTGAAGCCTATCTTAGCTGACACCGGGCGAAGGCGAGGTACACCTAGGGGTAATTTGGAATAGTCAATCACTGGACTGTGGGAAGAAACCAGTGTACCTAAAGGAAACCCACACAAGTACGGGGAAAACTTGCAAACTCCACACAAACATCCGATCCCTGGACCTGTACCCAGAGGCAGACGTGCTAATGACTACGCCACCGTGACGCTGTGTATACTCCATTATATTTTAACGGTTTTAGTGCGGCGTGCCCTGTGCAGGAGCTGTTGTGGTAATCTGCAGATAAAAGACTTATGTGAAAATACATGTTTCAATAATATTAAGTTTAATATACTATAGAAGTCATGAGTTATTTTTAGCTTTCAAAGAGAATAACTATGTGGTCAGTACTAAAGCCTAATTGATATTGGTTAATAGTGATACAAAAAGAAGCTTAAGGTCTATGAAGGGTGTGAAAGGGGTGTAAAGATGCACTGTAATTTTGGGGCCGGAATAATGTGATGCTCTGTATTGAAATATGGTGCGATTCAGATCGTGGCAATCAGGATTTTATTAATTATGCAATTAAAGTAATTGCTTTGTTTCAACACCTGAGCTTCCAATCCATGTAACTCATAGACCTGATACTGTTTATACTGTATAAAGCATGCTGGTCACCCGAATACATTTTTTCATGAAGAACCCGCTCCATTAGTGGGAATCATTTTGCAGTTTTAAAGTCACTGTTAGCGCTGGATTGCAACACATTTTATAGATTATTCAGTACATTATAACAACACAACCATGTTATAACTGTTAAAAAGGGCTGTTTGATAGCATTCAAACCACGCCATCGCTGACTTCGACACTTCATTTGTGGGTTAAAATTACACCTCAGGTGCTGCCACAGAGATAGGTTTCAAGTGACCTGCGTCAGACATTTATCCAGTCAACTTTTATTTTTTATTTTTTGGTTTGTTTTATACAGAAAAAAATGCATATTATTTGGAATCATAATAAATCTTTTAAGTCAGAAATATTGCTCAGTTAATTCCACGAATCAGATCGAATCGAATTATAAAGCCAATGTGACCCATGTAGAATCATAACTGTAGGACTGTAACGTTACACCCTTAAGCTGATAGCATTGAATGAGCACTATTGGAAGAAAGATTCTGTAAACATGCCCCACCCCTGGTATTTTCCCCTTTATTTACTCTCATTCACTCATCTCGCTCATTTGCCGAGCTGCTTAAACTGAAACCATTAGGGTCGCAGGGCGTATCTCAGCCGACACTGGACACAGGTGAGGTCCACCATAAACCATTGCAGGGCAATCACAACCATTCACACTCATACCTAGGGGCTATTTGAAACAGTCACTTAGCCTTATATTCGTGTCTTTTGACTGTGGGAGGAAACCGGAGTACCCGGAGGAAACCCATGCATGCACAGGGAGAACATGCAAACTCTATACAGAAATGCGTGAGCACGGGATTTGAAGCCAGGACCTTCTTTCTGTGAGACAGACATGCTAACTACTATGCCACTGTGCTGCCCCCAACTCCCACCCATCAAGTATGCCTCCCTATCACACAGCCGCCGCCAACCAAGAAAAGGCAAGGGAAAGCGTGTCCTTCCTCCAAGTCATGTGATATGTCTGCATTTTTTTTTCTTTTTTCGAACAGCTGTACATGCATATTTAGGAGCAGCTTAACACACTTCAGAGGAAAGTGCTATCCGCCCCCTTGTATGCATGAGCACAGAGATGCCCATGATTGGCTGGTGGTTGCTTTGAGTGACAGAGAAGCGAGCATATGCCATCCCTTCCTAAGAGTTCATCCAAATGGCTCCCAAGGGCTTCCAGCCACGGATGGCTATGTGCATCAACCTGAACTCGACGTTGGGATCTATGAGATAGTGGTGCACCTTGTCATTTTATCGCTGCGCCACTCCAGAGCCATACAGCTTTTTTAACGCAATAATAAACACTGGATTATAAAAATGTATGCTGACTCTCTAGCCATGTTAATGAAGACCTAAATATAAAAACACTCATGTGCCACAAACTCATAGGTTGCAGAATGATCCTGTAATGTTTTGCTAATTTCTTAGTTTAACTGTATATATTTTCCCCCATAGCGTACATCGACAGAAGGGAGAAAAACATCACTGGTCATTTCCCGAACTCCTGAGATGAAGTGTGGTTTACAAATGTCTAATGTCTGGATCCCCAAAGGAAAAGCGAAATTAACGATGAAGAAAAAACATTACTGTTTATATTGCAATAAGCCTTTCCTCCGAATGGCACAGCATCTCCTATCAGCTCATACTAAAGAACCAGAGGTGACAAAGGCCCTTAGTTATGACAAGAAGTCAAAGGAAAGGAAAAAGTTACTGGATCTTCTGCAGAGCAAAGGAAACCTCTTGCACAAAGATCTGGGTTTGTGTATACCTTATAGTAAAGAAGTACTACCAATTAATCAAACAAGTTCTCCTATGTCAAATAGGCCATGTAATCATCTCAAACAGGAACTTCCTAATGCTGAATCTATAAGCATCCCCATTTCAGACTCTGGTCACAGCGCAGCACAGCTTTACGCTGATACACATCCTCCCTGTGAAGACTCGGGCTGGGTTGGTGAACGACTACTCGATGATCTTGAATCACAAAGTGATCTCACTCCAGACAGCAGCTTGGTCAAAATTGACCATATGCACAAAAACCCACACTGTCGCTCTCCAGCCTACGGTCAGACTGAAGCAAACAAGACTGAGGATAAGGAAACTGATCCTGAACAGGGCAGCCAGAACGGACACATGACAGACAATAGGAGGAGGAGCTCTCGTATTCAAACACGGGTAAATAATATTCGAGTTATTATAACCCCAAATCAGAAAAAGGTTGATGGATGAAAAGAAAACAAGGATTTGACTTGTACTGCACTCGAAACAATACAACAGCACATTATTTGATGTTTTACTTCATAAATTTTATTGTTTTTACAAACAACACATTTCAGTTATGATTCTTGTAACATATTTCGAAAAAGTTGGGACGGGAAACCCTTTTACCACTTTGTAATGTTGCCTCTTCTTCTCACTACACTGGATGTTCAGGGACTGAAGTCATTAAATGATTCAGTGTTTCCGGTTTTTAACAATTCATCCCGCAAGTAGGTCTGAAGGTGTGCAACAGTACGGGGACATTGTGTGTATTTTTCATTTTAAAAATTGGCTACACATTCACTATTGGGGACACGACAGGACTGCCGTCAGGCCAGTCCAGCCCCTGCACCCTCTTCTTCCGCAGCTATACTTTTGTAATGTGTGCAAAATGCGGGTTTGCATTGTCTTGCTGAAATATGCATGAGTATCCATCAAATATGGAGGCAGCATAGGTTGCTCCAAAATCTCAGTTTACTTTTCTGCATTAATGCTTCCACCACGGAAATGTAAGTTACCTTTGCCAAGGACGATCGCGTACATGACTTTTGAATTTTTAGCTGGTAACACCCTGGGTGGCCCTTTCCATCTTTAGTCCGAAGCACACCGCATCCATTTCCCCCCCCAAAAATAATACATTTCCACTGTATGATGGTCCATCCAAGATACCTCCGAGACCAGAGAAATCAACTGTGCTTCTGTACACCATTAATATAAGCCTTCCCTTTTGAATAATAAAGCTTTAACTAGGATTTGTGGATGTAACTCCATATTTTAGTGCTTGACAAAGATTTCCCAAAGTAATCTCAAGCCTGTGTGGTTATACCAGCTGTAGATGAATGACCGTTCTTGATGTAGTGCCGTCTGAGCGATCGGCGATGAGCTTAGGCTTGTGCCCTTGCACTTTACACTTTGATATTCCTCAAGATTACTTGAATCTTTAATGATATTGTGCAGCCTGGACGGTGAAGATGGTCTTTTTTGAAGAGCAATTTTTGAAAATTTCGAAAATTTCCTCACCAGTTTGGTGATAAACTGGAGATCCTTTGCTCCTTAAAGACTAGACCTTTCTTGGATTCTGCTTTTGAGCCAAATTAGGATTACAATCACCTGTTGACATCACTTGTTTCAAATCCCATAGTTATTTAATAGTAAATTTCGTAGTCACTACTTTCATTTGCATATTCCATACTGTCACAGTAAATTTTCTGATTTGGGGTTGTAGATTCTTACATTAATGTTGCAGACATGGTAGCTCTATTTTCATAGCGGGTGTTTGTGAATGATGGCTGGTCTGTGTTTTTCATTACTGATTTACTGTCACATTTCTACTGCAGTAGAACTTAAATCCAGAACAAAATAAAAGCCTATTTCAAAATGTTTATTACACTGGAGTGTCCAGGGCACAGTATGGGCTTACAAATTCAAGTCATGATGTTATTCATGACAACGTTTCTGGCTATGTGCACATTGTGTGTAATACTTCTGCGGCATGTTTTGAGCGAGATGCCACAAACAGCCATGACTCACTCGACCCATTCATTCACTTTACATTTGTTTAATAATATGAATCAGCATATACTATTAAATATTTGTTTTTGTGTAACATATATGTTCCCTCTGCTACATTGTTTCTCTGCTGTTGCTTCTCAAGACTGAAGCGTACTTTAATTTCTGTTTCAGGCAATGTTCGTCCAAGAATTGCTCTTCAGTTGTTCTTGAATCAAAATTCAAAAACTAAGAAACAAATCAAAATAAATTTTACTTAATAACCATGCGTAGGGGTCAGTACAGGGAATTTTCCTATACTACATGAACTAATAAGGTTATTAAATTGTTTACTTTATGGCATTTTTATAACAACCCCCCTAAACAAAGGGGAAAAAATTGCCCCACCCATAAAAGGAAGTGGAAGTTGATGCCTACATCCAGTTTTGTGTGTGCAATTTTCATTTGAAATGGGGTTTGCATCAATGACACAACTCTATTTGCTTTCTCAAATTTTTTTATTTATTTTGCCAAAAATAAGGTTAGATGTGATACTTTTTTTTTCAAATATGGAGTAACAAACAAAAGAGAAAAGATTGACCTTATTTAAAATTCATGTTTTGATCAAGTTCTTGCTAGCCAAGAAAAAAGTTCTGGACCATCAGCCAATCAGATTGCGCAGATTGTATTATCGCTGTCATATAATAAATATAAATGATAAAGATTAGAATAAAGATATAAAAAATAAAAGTTAGTATACTATTTATTGTGAACTTAATGATGTTTTAATTATGAAGTAGCCTTTATGTTGGCTTTTAGATGTTTTCAATAAGGGTGTTAGATTATGAGGGCCACTGTTGGGCCAGTGCCATAAATGTAAATGTAAGGGCTACATTGAACTTGTATCTGTTTCCATATAAAGCCAATGAGATTGAAGGACAACCCTTCAGATGAAGCATGGAGCATGTCACAGAGAGCAAAACTGCACGCTTGTCAGCACTGCAGGGCTACCTTCTGCAGTTCATACCACCTTCGCAGACACGAATACACTCATACGGGTCAGTTCACAAAACTGTAAAATGTATTCTACTTTAAAAAACATGCTGATAAGTTCATGTTTATGTAGTATCAGGTTTCTTTTGCTTTTTGTAGATGAAAGGCCTTACTGGTGCAGCCAGTGTAATATAGGCTTCATTCAGAAATATCGCTATCAGAACCACAGAATGATCCAGCATGGTGAGTCCAAGATTCCCTCTGCTCCTGAAATGTTCAGTCCATAGCTTTACAAGGTTTTACAGTGTCTGTTTTGTTTTTTTAGGAGAGAAACAGTCAGACAACAACACGGATTCATCAGGAAGATGCAAAAAAAGGTCTCTCAGTGGAGAGAAACCAGAGGAGAAAGAGTTCCATCAACAGGTGTATTAGACGTCCCCTAATGAGAGCTGGGCGATACATTGATTTTATTGATCAATGCAAATTTTTCGATTACCTGACACCAAATTGGAAAAAAAAACCTCTCCACACATTTCCAAGATGCTAGCATACATTTCAACAAATAAGGAGCTTGTCTCAAAAACTGTCAGCATTTCCTCCATAACTTAGATATGGTTCAATTATGCAAAGTATGACAGCCAAACCACTGTCCGCGGCAAAGTTTGTCTAAAATCTGATGCGACTAAAGGTAGCAGCACGACAAGCTTTGTTCATCTGCTCAGACACACGCGCTGCCGTTTAGCAGGAGCAGCTAATGTGCATGCTAACAGCAGAACCTCCAAAAACCTGCCAAAAAGCGGATAATATCGCCGTCCTTTCCACATTGCACTCCATATGATAAGAAGGGATCTTGGTGGAAAGAACTTACAGATGCAGTGGAATTTTATATATAAAATATATACATTGGGGAAAAAAAGTTAATTCAAATGCTCATTCATATCGGCTACAGATATGAGCTGCCAAGCCATCAGTATTTTAACAAAGTAGTCCCGTCCAGTTGTGAAACATGTCATGCTACAAGCTTTCCTTGCTAGCTAAACAAATAAACAAATAAAAATACTTAAAATTAAACTACAAAATCATCTAATGTCTTTTCATTCCATACAAATAATAAAGGTATTATGTTTAGAAAAGACTATTATATTCAAGACTTTTTTTTAAAGGCACTTCTTTTTTTCACATTTGTTTACTTGGGTTTACATTTCATTGGACCTTAAGAAGAAAGTGCAGTGAAAACATATTTGAAAATGTATTTGAACAATGCCCATGCTTTTGAAAAAATAAATAAATAAATAAATTGGAATTGTAAATCGGGGGCATTTTATATATATCGGATGCAGTGTGTGTGTGTGTGTGTGTGTGTGTGTGTGTGTGTGTGTGTGAGCACGCGTGCACTCTCAGGCTTCAGGAGATTCTAGAGATATCTGATAACATAGCCCTCGACATCCCTCACATCTGGCTATACCTGGCGGAGA
>JBCNYH010000003.1:14197802-14218783 GCA_039654325.1 Tandanus tandanus
TATATATATATATAATTTTATTTTTTTTAATGTAAATGTGATCTTGACATGACTGCTGGGAAAATTCAAAGTTCATTTTAAAGTAACATTTTTGCGTGCAGCAGTTGGGTCACAGCACTGCAGCTACATCTGAGCTTTCCAGCAACACTGAAGAAAGACCAGACTTAATAGATAAAGGTAAGAGAAAATGTACTTTTACTCTGAGAACCCACAAAGCATTGCAGATTTGCAAGAATTGCAGATTTACAGATTTCTCTCCCTCTATCTCTCTCTTTTACAGCCAGCAAAAAAGGGTTAGTGGAGGTAATAAAACATTTTTAACCAGTGTATATCTATAGTGTTTTAGTAGTCTAGCAGGAAGATAATATCATTGCTCATCAAATGTATATCTTATCAGTACACTGGGGTATCTATCTTTAGCATAAGCTACATGGGAGTTGCACGAACTGTTTGGTGTAATATCTTGGGATCAAAAACATTATTGAAAGTGGATAAAATCACTTTCTCAGTTGGCATCATCATTATCCCACTTTAAATAGAAAAATATCATTTTAGTTTTTATTGTGTTTCTGTGTAGTATTTACTAAAACACCTTTACGTCTGAATTGAGTAGTCCTCTCAACGTTCCATCTCAGGGACTATTCAGTGACATCCACCTTGCCTTTGGTGCATAACTGTTATCTGTCCACCTTACAAACCCAGGATAACACTTAAATCAAAGTTTTTAAAAAATGGTTTCCTAGGAAAATCATACAACTTTAACAAAATGCCATCCCAAAAAATATGAAGAAAGCTACGTAATATGGACTTTACTTTTTTCAAACTTTGAATGACTTTATAAGGATGTCATTATGGAGTGTGTGTGAACACTGTCATGCTTTAAAAATGTAAAAATAAATTATAAAAGGCTCACTTTTTTATGTTCCTGTGTAGTCTACACAAAAACAGTTATTCACCTCAGGCTCAGTGGATATCACCTCAAAATGTATAAATACATATAATTCTCTCTGCAGTATAATTCATATCACTGGAATACTATTGGCTTGGTTATGAGACAAACCCCAGGTTTAATAATATATGAAAGGGTCTGTTGACCTTTTACACCAGAGCCTACTTGCTTATCAGAGCCGGAGTTTATCCCGGTTTCTGTAGCATGAAGCAACTAGGAGTCCTGGAGGGGATGCTAGTCCATCGCAGGTTATCTTCCCAGTATTTGAACTGTTTCCCATTTATACTGCTGGGTGGACAGAGGCACACTTGTGGTTAAGACCTCTCCCAGGGGTCTTAGCAGAGTGGGGGTCTAACAGGGATTCAAACGATATCCTCTCGATCATAAGCCCAGCACCCTAACCACTACACCACCGGCCCCACAATAATTAATGAATTTAGTAATGTATTTGTTTTGTTTTGTTTTATTTAAATGTGGTGTATCATTTTCTTTTTCAGACATAGAAACTTTGAGGAAGTTCGACAAGGAATAATCATGTGACTGCATACAGACATCAGGCAGTTTATCTCAGTAATGGTGCCTCAAGAAGCATTGGAAACAATGAATGGGCTGCAATTAGGTAATGTTAGCTTGCAGGATATTGTGAAAGTATTTGTATGTTATACTGTATGTAAATAGAGACAAACTTATTATTTGAATTTTTTGTTTGTTTGTTTGTTTACATTGGATTTTATATGCTGTGTAATATTGTTTTATTCAGAGGATCGTGACAGAACACTGACTAAAAGTGTGTTCAGTTTACTGGATCATCCAGATTCTTATTAGTGTGCATAAATGTAAGCATTGCAAATAATTTTAAATAGAGACAGCGAGTTGTGTTGTACCAGAATTTTTATTGTGCATTTGACAAAGATGAAGTGAAGCACAGAAAAATAAAGTTCAAATCAGAGTTCTTACACACTGAAATGAAAGCTACATGTTGGACTGGAATCCCAAATTATAAAGAGTAATATAGCACAAAATAGCATCAAGAAATGTGTAATGATTTACTAGAACTGTATCATTTCTTTATTTTTGATGTTTGATTTTTATATATATATATATATATATATATATATATATATCCAGAGGACGGAATGACTGCCTGAGAAGTACTACTAGTTTGTTTTGTGTTTAATGATAAAAGAGTGCCTCCATGTCTGGAAATGTTTGTTTGACAATTTAATTACTGTCTGTATTATCACTTGAGGATATTTTGCTTGTACATTGAAGAGCAACATATAGTATATTCCATTTACAGGATTATGAGAATGTTGTGTATTACTGAAGCTGCTCACAGCATGTACTGTACATGAAACTTCATCACACACCAACGTCCGTTGTAAATATGAACAGAGAAAACAAAAATGAAAACACCACATCTGGTTTTGCAGGTTGTGTACTTTGACACATTGTTCTTTTTTTTTTGCATTCCATGTGTCAGTCACTCAAAACTTGTCACTCACTATTAGCTAATGAAACGCTTGTGGCTCCTCAATCCACCATCCAACAACTAGGAAATAGAAATGAGATGGTGTTTGAAGTAAATGTCAGCATAGTGATATTCAAGTTTTAATTACCATTGGGAGAAAGGATAAGAGGAAGAAAACAGATATAATGAATGAATGACCGTGCTGGGAATCCCCAAAAGGTAAGAAGTGTTCGAACAATGAGAAATCGGAAAAGAAAGTTCCAAAATGCAGCAAACCTTAACTCGGACTGTAAATTGCCAACATCACCACCTCATACTCTGGTGAGAGGCTACACTGTTGTCCCATGTGATCTAGATGCTTTCCCAACTAGAAAACCACACAAAGCACTCATGAAAGAATAAAGCAGCATAGGTAACCTCTTCGCAAATTGAGCTCCAGCGATGTGCTTAATTATAGCATTCTTTTACAGTCCTCAACAGAAACAGGTTTTTATCCCCGTTGTATCTGGGAAATCCACCCTACACAGTGGTTCTAGAAGTGATTAAACAGTTCAGAATGTTAGGAGAGGAGACCTGGAAACGTTGGCAGTATGGGGAGGTAGATGCAAATAGCTGGAAGACTGAGTTCTAACCCAGAGTCTGGTTACCAGCCCAGGATCTCAATCTCAGGTTGCCATGCAAATTCTTATAGTATTAGCTGAATTAGTCTAGCGAATATTGTTGGAGCAGTGGGAAACAGGTTTTCTTCCAGAATAACCTTGTACATGTGTTAATTCATGTCTTTCACAAACAAAAAAATTGTCCAATTCCAGCTTTGGGAAAGCATTTCCAGATTATCACCCGTCCTCCATTACGTTTCACAAAGGGTGAGAGATGTTGTGGCTTAAAGGCTTCTCCAGATTTCCGTCCGACTATTAGACAACTAGGTGATGGAAAAAGCTGAACATTTGACTCACCAGAGAAGACCTTACTCCAGTCCTCTATAGTCAAATTCTGATGGTCTTTAGCAAACTTCAGCCTGGCTATTCTTTGCTTCTCACTGAAGAAGGGCTCTTTTTCTAGCTTTGTATAACTTAAGTTGGACAGTGTGACCTGTTTCGAACCATGCTTGCAATGCACTTAACCCCAGCTGCCATTTGCCATTCATTTGTAGGTCACTTGATGTCGTCCTGTTGATGAGTGACATTCGAAGGAGTTAACAATCATCCAGGTTAGTGGAGAGTTGTTTTCGCCCTCTGCCAGGCTGTAACTTTGTTGTCCCCAGTGTCTGTTACTTGACCTTGTTCTTATGACCAGCAGTCTTTTAAATTTTGAGGATGGAAGGAACCTGATACTCACTGTATCCCTCTGCCACTAAAGCCTTCGTGTTCCCTCTCAAAACTTTTTAACTCTTTTGACATGATGAGTAGATATTTTTGTATTCCAATTACATTTAAGGTACTAATAGCACTTTTTTTGCCATTCAAACTGGCAAGAGAATAGTGATCACAGCATTGACTTTTTTTTTTTACTTTTTTTTTTTTTTTGTGTAATAACGTTTTAAGTAATCTCCTAACCAGCTCTGCAGTGGTCTGGCGAGCTGTTCAGGGTGTACCACGCCTTCGCCCAGTTGGCTGAGATGGGCGCTAGCCTCACCACGACCCTAATTAGGATTAGCAGCTTAGAGAATGAATGAATGAATGAATGAATAATCTCCTAATCAGTACCCCATTAAGTAAAATGAGTTGAGGTAGTGCTGGAATCCCACAACACTAGAATGGCTGCCATACATAGAGATGCTGATTTAAGGAAAAAATTAAAATTAAAATTAAAAAAAAGGGGGGGGGGGTCTCCTACATTTTTCCACAGCTATATGTGGATGCATGTAGATATGCATGTAGATATAGGTGTCAGAAATATAGATCCTCAGGACTGGTTAGCACATCTGCCTCACAGCGACAAGGGCCTGGGTTGGATTCGTGGGCTCGGGCGGAGTGTGTGGAGTTTGCATGTTCTCCCGGTGCTTGTGTGGGTTTTCTCAGGGTACTCCAGTTTTCTCCTACAGCCCAAAGATTTTGTTATTAGGCTAAAAGGCTGTGCCTGTGAGTGTGAATGGTTGTGTGTGTGTGTGTGTTGTGTGTTGGCCCTGTAATGGTCTGGAGAGCTGTTCATGGTGTTCCCACCTTCGCCTGGTGTTGGCTGAGATAGGCTTCAGCCCCCCCACGACCCGAATAGGAGTAAACAGTTTGGAAAGTGACGACCGGTAATGTTTACTTTTGCCTTCGACTGGCGTTATATTTTCTGTCCAGCAGGTGGCAGTAGAGCGTCGCGAACACGTGCCAAATTGCTTCCTACTTCCTACATAGACGCACTACTAGAAGTATGAATTAACGGCTTGTGCAGCCTATGTAGTGCCCTTGAAATCTAACACCGAGCAGTTTGACATTCAGCCCTAGTGTGGAATGACGTCACAGCAAGCAAGTACTCTGGACGAGAGATCTCCTCGGTAATATTTAAGGGGAAATAAATGTTTAAGCAGTAAAAATGACTAAATTAGACGAGTTGAACGTGTTTCTGAGTGAAAAACTGTCGGCGGCGGTGAATGAGATCCTGGACACAGTGAGCAGGATGATGCAGGAGTACGAGGAGGAAACGTCTCGAATACGTAAAGAGAATGATTATCTAAAGGAGATGCTAAAGCTAACAGGATGGAGTTTTACAGAACTCATAACGGGTAGGAATAAAAAAAAAAAAAACAGGAATGCCTATAATTTAATACATATCCATATTGTTACCAACCAATAATACCGAGGCCTACATTCAGTCCTGTAGCATCAGCTAGAAGAGTTTATAACGTTTTAGGTAAGATAGCATTCAGTTATTGTTACACTGGATGTGGTTGCTATGCAAAAATGTACCCAGAGTTATTTTTCTCAATGACTAATCTTCTTCCTCCTGCCCTTATTTATCTGCCAGTATTACTGCGCAATGACGTCACACAAGCTAACAAATAAACACACGCATAGCTGTTCCCTTGCATGTTTTAGTGATCCTGGAGGTTCAGTGTGTGGCCATTTTTGTGTGTTGTTGCTGTTGTTGGGGGATTTTTTTGGTGGTGTTTGTTTATTTGGATTTTTTTTCTACAGTGGGCGGGGTTTTTGCTACAGTGGGCGGGGTAAGGGGGCGTGGTTAAAGTGTGGGGCGGGGCGATAGGAAAAATGACGAAATAAACAAATATTTCAAGGAAAAGCTCGCTCGCTCTCTCATTCCCGCTCGACCTGATCTCGCTCCCTGATTTGCCGAACCGCTTCGGGCCGACGCTGGGCGAAGGCGGGATACACCCTGAGCAGCTCGCTGAACCAGTGCAGGGCCAACACGTGCACAACTACTCTTCATCAAATCCGCACCTCGGGGCAATTCGGAACAGCCAGTTAAGCCTAATGTGCACGGTTTTGAATTGTGGGAGGAAACTGGAGTACCCTGAGGAAACCCGTGCAAACACGGGGAGAACATGCAAAGTCCACACAGAAACGCCCAAACTCGAACCCAGGACCTTCTTGCACTGAGGCAGACGCGCTCACCACTACGTCACCGTGCCGCCGTTTCAGAGAAGCTCCGCGTCTTATAGTCCAAGTAAACTGGAACATACTCCGAAATAGCAGCCTTTTTAAAAAAATACGTTTATTAACATTCAACTCTCTGATAGTTTCCCCCACAAATGTTACCCCAGTTATATTTTAACAGAAATAACCCCAATTTATTCTACATAACTTACAATTCTCAAACCTGTCACAAAAGCGGGCTGATTTACAAAAGGAGCAAACCAGATCTGGGGCTGCACTGGCACTGTCCCGGTGAAAATTAAGACCCTGAAAAGCATAAACCTACACTGAACAGTCCCCCCAGGTGTTTGTGATGTCACGATTGCATCGTCATTGCAGGGGCAGTGGTGGCTCAGTGGTTAAGGCTCTGGGTAACTGATCAGAAGGTTGGTGGTTCAAGCCCTAGTACCACCAATTTGCCACTGTTGGGCCCTTGAGCAAGACGCTTCACCCTCAATTGCTCAGTTGTATGAATGACATAAATGTAGGTCGCTCTGGATAAGGGCATCTGCCAAATGCTGTAAATGTAAATGCATCAATTCACACAATTTCAACCAATCCTCATGCATTTTGCACACCCTTAAAACTTTTGAACTCCTTGAACTTTTCCACCAGTGTGGCTGATCACTGTATTATACCACAAGTTTCACCAGTCATAGCAATGT
Organism: Tandanus tandanus; assembly: GCA_039654325.1. Taxonomy (NCBI): domain Eukaryota; kingdom Metazoa; phylum Chordata; class Actinopteri; order Siluriformes; family Plotosidae; genus Tandanus; species Tandanus tandanus. The sequence continues at coordinate 14,204,469 of JBCNYH010000003.1, forward strand.
AGAGCCATACGTTAGTTCCTTGTTTATGCTTTTGAAGACATCAAGATGCAGACATGTTTAACTATTTTTGCAACTTTCTTGTAATTTCACAGCAAAAACAAAAAAAAAAAGTCTAAAAACAACACAGCATGCATCACTTTTTTATTTTACCCAAAATATGCCATTTTAGATTGCTTTTTTATTGTTATCAGAATCACAAAGAAGAAAGCAAGATCCTGGAAGGAGTACATTAAGTGTTATACTGATGAGTTTGCTAGTCATTTTAATGCTAATAACTATTACACAGTGATTACAACACACGTTGTTTTCTTTGCACTTTGCTCTGCTTCTACTGTTCATTCCATCATTAATCCATCACAGGTGCGGACCTTGAAAAACAAGATGATCTGTCAAACCTGCAGCACGAATCTGAGACCTGGGAGGGTTGGTGTAAGGAAGAAAGCACAAGCATTAAAATAGAGCAGCCCGACCCTGCATACCCTGCATGTCCCGACTCTGAGCATACAGATACACTTGTACGTAGTCCAAACTTTTTTATAGCTTGTATGTAGTCCACAAGCTTATTTATACGTCTGAGACCTAAATATGCATATATGTGTGTGTGTGTGTGTGTGTGTGTGTGTATTATAAGTATATTTGCCAAACTGCTTACATCTATTAGGCTGGAGTCTATCTCAGCCAACACTGGGCGAAGGCAGGGTAAACCCTGAACAATTCGCCAGACCATCGCAGGACCAATACACACAACCATTCACATTCACATCCACACAGAGAGGCAATTTGGAACAGCCAGTTAGCCTACTGTGCATGTTTTTGGACTGTGGGAGGAAACCCACGCAAGCCAAGCACAAGGTGAACGTGCTAACCACTACGTCACGTGTGTTATATAAGTACATGCTCCTAACAGGGCGATTTACAGACTGACTTCACACTTTGTATATGCACATATTACTGGTGAAGCTTAAACTCTTAACGTAAATTCAAATCTTATACTTGCTAACGAATAAAACTTTCCCCTACAGCCTATCCCTGATCCGGACATGGGTTCACCAGTATCTGATGTCTGGATCAGTATGAAAAACCACAAAGGAAAAGCGAAATTAAAGCTGAAGAAAAAACATTACTGTTTATATTGTAAAAAACCTTCTCTACGAATGGCACAGCATCTCCTCTCAGCTCATGCTAAAGAACCAGAGGTGGCAAAGGCCCTTAGTTATGACAAGAAGTCAAAGGAAAGGAAACAGTTGCTGGATCTTCTGCAGAGCAAAGGAAACCTCTTGCACAAAGATGTGGGTATGAGTAGAACGAAACAGCGTGCCACTACTGGATCTAATAAGGATTACGTGCAGTGCATGTATTGTCTTAGATCATATATCAGGAAGAACATTGCTAATCACATAAAGAGATGCAAACATAAATTTCCATATACAGCTGAAGCCAGCACCGCTAATCCCACGTCCAGCAACGTCGCTTCCCTGCCAGGTATCTCTTTAAGGGAAGAACTACCAACAGCTAATCAAACACCCTCACCTGACTCCGTTAAATCGTGTAGTCATCCCAAACAGGAAATTCCTAATCCTGAAGCTATTAGCACCCCCATTACAGAGACTGGTCACAGCGCAGCACAGCTTTTCACTGACACAGAACCTTCCTGCGAAGACCCGGGCTGGGTTGTTGAACAACTGCTTGCTGATCTTGAATCGCAAAGTGATCTCACTCCGGAGAGCAGCTTGGTCAAAAACAACCATGTGCACAAAAAAGCAAACTGCAGCTCTCCAGCCTTCGATCAGAACGAAACAATCAAGAGTGAGGATGAGAAAACTGACGCTGAACAGAGCAGCCAGAATGGACACATGACAGAGAATATCAGGAGGAGCTATCCTGTTGAAACTCAAGTAAGGTAACAAGTAATATCTTTATTACCACGGCCAGAAGGTTACATTTTTACCTGTGTTGGATTGGTAGATTGTGTGCAGTATAACTCAAAAAGTTATGCATGGATTTTGATGATTGGTTTTTATAGATTAGGATGTGGTACAAGTAGTAAACTAGTAAATTTTGGAGCTGATCCGTCCATGGGATCATGCTGAAAAAAATCAAAGTACTCAAGTACAAATAATGTGTGATAAAAAACAAACACGTGATATGTGGGTATCCCGAGTCTGCTTTTCAGTGTGGATCTGGCAAAAATCACTACATGTACCCATTGCTCTTGCTGCAACAAGAATACCCATGCTGTATACGCATATATGGACTCGTCCCCCGCTTTGAGAAACCATTTAGATTTTTACATGCATTCCGCAAACTTCAAATCTTAAACGAATAAGAAGTTAAACTGAGGGACTACACCAGAAAAGGTACCTTAATGGTAAGACCTACAATATATGAAAGATGTGAAATCAACATTTTTCCTTGTGTGCACTATGTATTACAAAGCGTTTATAAGTGTATTTTGTCAATCACCACTGCAAATGAGGTTTTTATTCATATTTAAAACACCTTCTAATAAAGGATTCACATGTAAAGAATTTGTGTCTGTTTTCATACAAAGTCAAAGGGAATCATCATCCCTTCAGACGAAGAGGAGAGCGGAGCACAGAACATGCATCTGCACATCTGTCAGCACTGCAGAGCCACCTTCTGCAGTCCATACCACCTACGGAGACATGAATACACTCATACAGGTCAGTATGAGCAATGAAACACTTCCATACCTAATAACCATGGGTTTGTTACTTAGTGCCAGTTTGATTTTGCTTGCGTAGGTGAAAGGCCGTACTGGTGTAGTGAATGTAATATGGGGTTCATTCAGAAATACCGTTATCGAAACCACCTAATGACCCACCACGGTGAGTCCAAGATACCATTCCTGATATGTTCAAGCAGTAGTTGTACGGTGTTGTACAGTGTTTGTTTATTCTTTAGGAGAGAGGCAGGGAAGTGTTTACAAGGATCAACCAAGAAGGCGTAAAAACCAAACTTTCAGCGGCAAGAATCCAGAAGAGAGTGAACTCCATCAACAGGTTGCCCTAGAAGCCACTTCTTTTCTATGTTTCTGTAATATGATGATATAGGGTAGCCGGGAAAGTGAAGGATTTTATTTATTTTGGATGCAGGAATTGCCTGAAAGGACTGCAGGTATACCGGAGTCTTCTAACCATTCCGAGGAAAGAGTTTGACTCGACTAATAGAGGTAAAGGTACAGCAGTAGTGTTATGTAGCTGGTAAGGTTTGATTACGTATGATTGGAACAATGGTTCTCAACCAGGGATCCGGGGGGTTTGTGGGATTGTCATAGGTTTGTCATATGTTTTAATCTTATTTTCTTATTCATTACAATTATAATTTTCAGAATTTTTATTCCATTAAATGAGGTACTAGAGTATTAGAGGTACTGCGCTCATAAATGTGTTTTTGTGAACTGAAAACTTTTACAGTAATGAGAGTCATGGATCATTGGTTAAGGCCCTGGATTAGTAATTCAAAGGTCAGGGCTTGAACCTCAATACCACCATGGTGCCACTATTGGGCCCTTGAGCGAGGCCCTTAACCCTCAATTGCTTAGTTGTGTAGAAAGGTAAGTCACTCTGGATAAGAGTGACTGCCAAATAGCATTAATGTACCAAAAACAGTATACAGGAGTAGTATTTTATATTGTTTGACTTCCTGTTGTATTGTGTGGCCTTCAATAGCTTCCTTATATGATGTTAAGGTTTTTAAATCCTGTTTTCTTTCAAATACAGGAAGCTTAAGGGAGTGGCGTAGTGGTAGGCACCTCCGCCTCACAGCAAGAAAGTCTTGGATTTGAGTCCCGGGCTCAGCTCGGGCGTTTCTACATGGAGTTTGCATGTTCTCCCTGTGCTTGCGTAGGTTTCCTCAGGAATCTCTGGTTTCCTCCTACAGTCCAAAGACATGCACTTTAGGCTAATTGGCTGTTCCAAATTGCCCCCAGGTGTAAGTGTGAATGGTGAATGGTTGTGTGCTTTGCAATGGACTGGCAAGCTGTTCAGGACTGCTGTTGAGACCCTAGTAGAATTCACCAGTTTGCTAAATGGATGGATGGATGAATGAGTGAATTTTAGATCATTTGAAAAAAAAAAATATTGTTATAATTTGTATTGAGTCACAGCTGCATGTTCCTATTGTAACATATTTTATATCTTGCTTAGTATAATATTTTGAAACAGTGTTCACTTAGATTAAGAACCGTTGCATTTTTATGTTATCCAAATATTTGTTATGCATAATAAAGAGCAAGTTTAAAAAATGTACTGGTAGTTCAAGTGTGTGGGTTTTCTGGTAACAGAGACATTCCGTCTGCAAATAAGCAACACCAGTGCTACTCTGTGCCACTCATTTCTAAGAAGTGAAAATACCAAAACCATTCATTGGACCATCTCTCTGCAGTGGACTGAGAGATTTTTGGCATGGCGGAAGATATTAAATTCAACCTTATAAGAAGAAAAATAAATTGAGACTGTGCTCCAAATAGATACATGCATACATACGTACATACATACATGATGATGATGATGATCTGATCCATCCTGATTGAGGGCAGTGACTATTGTTATAGAGTTCTCTTTGCAGATTTTTTTAAAAGGGTAGGTTGCCAGGTCTTTCCCTAATCCTTCACAGCACCTGGTTTCCCTAGGCAGTCTCCCATTTAAGTAATGACCAGGCCTGACCCTGCTTATCGTCCGAGACCAGACAGGATCGGGCTTTTACAGGGTAAGAGAGAGAGAGAAAGAAAGAAAGGGGCAGTGTCATAATTGTTTGACAAAAATAACAGCATAAATAACATCACTGTGGTTATCAAAGACGACACAATAATTTATACAGATGGAAATTTGGTTTACAAAGGATGGTTAGGTGTGTACCACTGTTTTTCCAAATGTTTAAGCATGGGTAGAACACCAGACCCTCACAAAACTTTCTTACTGTGAGATGATCATCAGGAGCTAATCACAGACCCTCCGTGTCACCTCAACACCACCTTTCGGATTAAACCCATGATGAAGGCTAATTAAATGGTTTTGCATTCACAATAGGAGAGTATGAGTCAAAGTCTCCAGAACTGTGACTGGTTTTGCAAAAGACATAGTAAAAATATCCATATAATTACCAGATTATTGTCAGAAAAAACTGTATAAATTGTTCCTGAAACATTTTTTTAAGAAATTGGGTCATCACATTAATATTGTCTTGACTTTATGTAAATTATTCCCATTCCTTGTTCTTTATACTGGTTTTTTAAAATGTAAAAATATTTAATTACATTCTTTTCGAAGACATCTTTTCTCTACAGCATTTCTTTGCATCTACCTGCACATAATGTTCATAATGTTTTAAATGTACCCCAATCCTATATTGTAATTCTGGATTAAAGAAAATACAATGTGGTTAAGTCTTGGGGTGAAAGAAAATTTATTATGTGCCTTTACGTGCATCTGGGATCACCTTACTTTGGAACTATTTGCAGGTAGGAATTAAAAGGTACACATTCACTAGAGAATATCCTGATTGATCTTCCATTATCAATTCATTTTGGCTGAATACAAAGGTTAACCACCCCAGCTCATGAGCTTAGTATCTCTTACCTGTTTTACGTCTTGATTTAGTTCTCTATCTGTTTACAATAACAATAACAAAACCGTAAGGGAATAATGTTGTGCATGCGTGATAACTTGGCAGTGCAACACAGATTCGTAAAATCGTGAAAAGGTCCAAGATTGTGTTCTGCATTCTCAACTCTCCTCAAGATGGCAATGTTTACTTGTATTAATAACAATATTATTATTGACATGGTGGCGAAATGTTTAGCCTCACAGCAAGAATTATCTTTGTTTAGAGTCCCTTGCTTGGATGTTTCTGTGTGGAGTTCTACCTATGCTTGTGTGTGTTTCCTCTGGGTGCTCCAGTTTCCTCCCACAGTCCAATAACATGCACATTAGGCTTACTGGCTGTTCCAGATTGCCCCTTGGTGTGAGTGTGAATGGTTTTGTTTGTTGGTTCAGGGTGTACCCCACCTTTACCCAGTGTCGGCTGAGATGAGTTCCAGCCTTCCTTAACCCACTGGGATTAAGCGGTTCGGCAGATGAGTGAGTGAGTGAGTGATGTTGCAAAATAGACAAACACACGATCGGTGCTACTCAGAGACTGGTTACACTTAACAACTAGGCCTTATACGTGTAAACAAGCTGCAGGACTGAGACATTTTTAATTGTTTTGCACTTTATTTTATCATATTGTTATATACATTCTGGAAAAACACCATGACACAAGTAAAATTAAACAAATATTAAACTTTAAATTTTTTTTGGAAAAGAGAATAATATAATATACAATATAATAAAGAATATATATATAATATAATATTATAAAGAATGCAATTATTTACATCTATATAACGTTAGTGAAGCTTCAATGACTCCAACCCCGAGGAGACTAGTGGTATATTCCCCACTTTTCTAAGAAGATAGTAGTACATATGCATTTTGAACAGCAAATTGTTATGCGATACCAGTTATTTGCTGTCTTGAGTTAAAAATGTAAAATCCATTTGGTAACTGTGACACATATAACTACATGTAATTGTGCTTTTTTTTTTTTTTTAAACAACAATCTGCATCAACATTTGACAGCACTCTGCATTTGTTTCATATGTGTAATGTTATTATAGTAGTATACTATATATATGCGACACTATGTACAGTAAATCAGGAGTATTTTAGAGTACTATAATAACTATAATAACATGCAAATGAGATCTTTTAGTCACACATTACATAGGACAAAATATTCACACATGCAGTCCGCTGACAGCAGATTCTTGGCCTTTAGCTCTGCTACCACACTTTTCATAGCTTTCTTTGATCGCCTCTGTCGAAGTCTGTGCAGCTTGCTCTCTAAAATTTCAATTCTTTTCTGTGCAAACTCCCACTTCTTTTTTAGTAAGGGGTAGGCAGGGCAACAGTATGAATGTTCCTGCAAATAGGGGGGGAAAATGCCATTTTGATATCATATCTACTGACAAAGAATATGATTGATCATTAATCCATACTGCTATATAATAACAAAATTTACACTACTACTAAGCCATTCATTTTTACACTTAGGGAACAGCGTATATTTGTTTCTACTGAATCCGTAAATGATATGCACTGCATTTTTTATATATATTTGTGTGTGTGTGTGTGTGTGTGTGTGTGTGTGTGTGTGTGTATATATATATATGTATATATAAGTCTCACAGCAAGAAGGTCTGGGTTCGATTTCTGGGCTCGGGTGTCTCTGTGTGGAGTTTATATGTTCTCTCCGCGCTTGCATGGGTTTCCCCTGGGTACTCTGGTTTCCTCCCACAGTCCAAAAACATGCACAGTACGCTAACTGGCTATTCCAAATAACCCAGAGGCGTGAGTGTGAATGGTTGGAGCCATCCAGGGTGTACCCCGCCCTCGCTCAGAGTAAGCAACTTAGAAAATGAATGAATATGTAGGTACCTGTTGGATTTGCTTATGCATATTACTCTGATCTTTCACCACTCTCCGCTTCTTTTTCCTTGGAGGAAGCTCTTGTAAGGGTGTGACCCGTGATGTGGCAGTCAATCTTGGCTTATCTGCTTTCTAAAGCAATATAATAGTACCCAATATTGTACCAACCTATTCAAGGTAAATCAATATGTTTAAGAATGCAAACATCTCAGTTACATGTTTTAACTTTTTTTTATCAAAGAAATTGTTCTATATCGCAATTTCTCAGTTGACCAAAAATATTACATTTATAGATCAATAATTTGTTATTTGACACACCAATTTTATACCTTTTGTAGGTGCTTAGGTAAGTTTGGAAATATGGATGGCACCACATTTTGCCGCAGCCTCACTGTCTGCCCTGTCCTGTCAAAATCTTCCGGTCTGAAGTGGACACTGCACACAACATCCCAATCTTTGGGAACCCACTTCTCCAACCTTCTGACTTTTGAGCGCCAACTCATCCTCAGGTTTTTTTCTTTCGGAAACCTAAAGGAAAAAGATAGTCACGAATGAACTTCCTATTTTAAATTTATCACTTGAGCAAAAATTTATGAATAAACAAGTAGTTACATTCCCATGATTCACTTGATTTCTAAAGGCCTGTTTAAGTTACAAGATTAACCAGCGAAAACTTAGGTTACTTGTTCTTACTAATCCCAAGCCTCCCATAACCCATTCATTTCATTAGGCTGAAATCTGTAGCTAGTTCCAGGTCTAAATCTAGAATCTAATATTAGGCACATGACTCAAGTCTGGACTAGATTTAGATGTTGATATATAATCTAAATATTTTTTACAGTATTAATGAGAAAATCAGCATCTGTACAGTCTTTCTGTGGCCTTGCAGGTCCACTATTGACAAATATAATCACTAATAAAATAAAAAGTCTATCAATAGTTATGATCAGTGCTGATCACATCACAATGTCAAATCACTGCCAAATAAAACTGAAGACAGTAAAGTGCTGGGGTCTGGGTTGGAAGTTGACATGAAATTTCTGGCCAATTGCAACAGGCCTAATTCTTCGCAGTCAAATCATAATATTGACCTAGATGTAGTCTAGACCCAACATTACATCATTAGACCAAATTTTTGTACTACATCTGGATTCTAATACATATATTAATAACAATTAATATGTTGTCACTTCTGACGGACGGGACTGTCTAAACTATGCTAGTAAGGTCACTAAGGACACATTAATATGAGGATATACAGGGCCTAGACTCTAAGACATTGGTTTGTCTTGACCTGAGAGCTAATGTGAGATCTGACCATCATACAGGATCATGCAGGAGTAGGAAGTCTGAATTTAGGCCTAGATCTATCTAAGCTAAGCTTTGAAACATACCAAGCAAGCCAGTAATTTGACGCCGATTGTCATACCGCCATGCAAGCATGTCTTTATGCATTTACCATCATAATTTATGGTTCTCAGTAGGATTATGATTGTATAATCCACATTATTGCAGAAGTCATCTGGGATGTCTAAATGTTAGCATACTGGTCTATAAATGGGCTTCTATTATTATTATTATTATATACCACTTCTGTAGAAACAATACTTACAAGTGAAATGGTATTCCTTGCGCTTTAGTGAGACTATTTCGATTGTTGGAGCAAGTTGGGACACAACATTCGACAACCATCTTATTGGAATGGCGGATTTTAGTCCTTGGTTATATGGCGGGCACGTAAAGACACGTCATGGGAGAATATCATCATATCTCACGTGTGTATCTGTGTGCTGCAGCAGAGACATAAACACAAGACCGGCGCTACTCTGTATACCGCGTGTACGTATACAGGAACGTGCCGAAAGTGGCCGCCATCTTACCAGAGACTGGTTACACTTGACAACCTGGCTTCACACACACGTAAACAAGCTGGAGGATTGAGGAATTCTGCTTGCTTTTACACTTTATTTTGAGTCATATTGTTACACATGCTGTTTAAATACCACGATACAATTAAAATTTAACAAATATTTGGATTTTTTTTTTTTCAGGAAAAGAGAATAAATAATAAAGCAAGCAATTATTCTGTAGATACAGTACTCACACATGAAATGTTATTCCCTGCTCTTTAGTGAAACTATTTCGCTTGTTGGAGCAAGTTGAGACACAACATTCAACACCCATCTTAGTGGAATGGCGGATTTTAGTCTTTGGTGATATGGCGGCCACGGAAAGGCACGTCATGCGAGAATCTCGCCATATCTCGCGTGGATAGCTATGGCGTTGTGTATATTTTACAGGCAACGGTTGCGGCTGTAGCGTGAAAGCGGATTATATGGTATCTCCTGTCCTCTAGGGGGCGATAGAGAACGTTTCATTTGTTTCTTTACTTCGGCTCCATTTAGGTTGAATCCCAAATAACTTCCTATCCCTGTATAGGTGAGTTTACATGGCGCGAACAAACCATTACTGTATAGCCTATGTAGTGCCCTTAAAGTTGAATAGCGACAGGTTTGAGACACAGCCCTCGTTTTTAGGTTTAACGTCTTCAGCGTCACCTCAAGACACAGAAAGACACAGAAAGAGAGAGAGAGAGAGAGAGAGAGAGAGAGAGAGAGACTCTGACTCTGACTGACTGACTGGCTGACTGGCTGAAGTCATATTGTTGAGGTGAACGAAAGCCTCGGGATTAAGCAGTAAAAATGACTAAATTAGACGAGTTGAACGTGTTTCTGTGTGAGAGACTGTCGACGGCGGTGAATGAGATCCTGGACACAGTGAGCAGGATGATGCAGGAGTACGAGGAGGAAACGTCTCGAATACGTAAAGAGAATGATTATCTAAAGGAGATGCTAAAGCTAACAGGATGGAGTTTTACAGAAACAAACCCGGGTAAGATTAAATACACTATGAGGGGTTGGATAATGATGAGTAATTCCTGAACTGGTCGCTCTAACTCGTAATGTTTGGGTGGAAATGGGAAGCAGTGCTGTAATAAACCAACACAGAGCCATGTTTATTACTGTAGGATGACTTCACTGTCACAGGGATTATCTCTGGGGTCCAGTACTCTAATACACCTGATCCAACTTACTCCTTAAAGCTAGGATAGGTCATTTTAAAGAACCCATCAGTAAGCTACATTATAAACATGTCCAATAGAATATTCCCACCCCTCCCTTAAGCCCTCCCCCCAAAGCCACGCCCCCAAAACACATAAACAAGCATTGCCTGATTAGGCCGGGGTTTTTTGCGGATCTGCTAATGTCAATATTCAACATCGTCATCATCGTCATCATCTTCTTCCGCTTGATCCGGGGTCAGGTCGTGTGGGCAGCAGCCTAAGCAGTGATTTCCAGACATCCCTCTCTCCAGCCACTTCCTCCAGCTCTTGCGGGGCGACACCGAGGCGTTCCCAGAGCAGCCGACCCCGGGGTCTCTTCCCGGTTGTACATTCTCAAAACACGTTCAGGAGGAATCAGACATCTGAGCCACCTCAATTGGCTCCCCTCAGCACGGAGGATCTGCGGTTAATATTCACAATTTTTAAAATTAACAAAAAAAAGAAGGAAAAAACGTTTTTTTTTTTTTTTTTTTTTTTTAATTTCCGTCGGTCTTAACGTTCAGAGTATGTGTTCAGTATCGAATGTGATATGGGTGAAACAACTGGTCAATACATGCATTTGTTTTATTTGTTTTCATTTCTGGAAGTAGAGACTTCAGATTCGATTCTACATGCAGACATCCTCCATCCTGAGCTGATAGCAGCAGCATCAAAAGCTACCTGGGGGTCCAGTCACTTTTAATCCCACCCTTAGAGGCGAGGTGAAAGGGGATGTCTATGAAAGTATTTTTAGGGCAGCCCCCTTTTTGTATGGCGTGGAAAACCTTGTGACAGTGTGTATCACTGGTCTGTTTAAAGCAGGAGTTTCAACAGAATATACAGAGTACGAAAAGTACTACATGAACGCCATCAGCTCAGGACTGAATTCTGTATTAAAATTATTAAATGTTTATATCAAAGCACGAGTTCAGGCTTCTTTAAGGATACAAGAAAGGGCAAAATAATAATATTTTTATGTTACCCTTTCTTGTATTATTGTTCTGTTGGATTGTTAAAGAAAAAAAAAACATGGTCTTAAAATGAAAATTTTTTTTCTTGTCGCCTGTTTTGGATTTATGTAATAGAAATTTGCCAAACAAGGAATAAAAAAATGGCCTTACCTGTTCATAAATCCCAGTAACCTGAACATTGTGTAGTGGCTTGCCCTGATAGATTTTTTTTTAGAGTCAGAAGAACATTTTATACCATTTATAGTGTTATATAGATTCATATAATCATATAGAGTGTTATTAATGATGCCTTAGGGACCCAGACAATAAATCAACACCATTTGACTGATTTGCGATGGACAGTCTATTCTTTTACAGGATTGATTTTGGAATATTGGAAAAATGATCATTGTGAGCTTATGAATACTACTTGTGAGGGTAAACCGCAGTGTACTAGATGTCTTTACACTCCTGAAACAATCGACCATTACTGCGCAAAACTGGATGTTGATATTGCACTGGAACCAGGGATACACTGGAAAGAGGGTAACTGAGGAAATGGGAAGTACTAATGTAATAAACAGTGCTAAGTGGTTTATCTCTGACGGAGAGCCATGTTTATTACTGTAAAATGACTCTACTGTCACAGAGTTTATCTCTGGGATCAAGTATTGATGGGTTAGTTACTCTAATACACCTGATCCAACTCATCCCTTAAAGCTAGGATGGGTTATTTTAAAGAAACTAAACAGTATGTTACATTTTGAACATATCCAACAGAACATTTACACACACACACACCCCCAAAACAGATTGCTGATTGGCTGGAGGGGACATTGGTGGTATCATTGTAATTGTTGTTGCCTTGTTGAATATTGGGCGCAAATCTTCTCTAGGAGCATTAAGAGCATTGAGTATTTGTTTGGTTGAAATATCAACAGTCTTTCTACAGAATCAATGCCTTCCCCTGTCTGTTTGTGTGAAATACCCAGACAGTATACTTAAACTGAAAGGAAGTCTTTTGGGCGTGCTGCATCCATTTGTCTCAAGTTATTCTTGTGTTTTACTGTGGAATTTGTATGATGTTATTTTAATGAATCATATCAAATACCATGCCTTGTAGTAGAAGCATACAAATATGTTGACCAGCCCACCCATGTGAACACTCAAGTATAATAACCTCCCATGTCTGGGAAGACACTCTATAAGATTTTAGAGCATGTTTGTTAATGCTGTCGTGAATTTACTCATTCACGACAGCATTAATAGAGTCAGCATTCCAGTTTTTCCTAAAGTCTTCAATGGGGCTCAGGTCATAGCTCCGTGTAGGCCGCTCTTCTTCCAGTGCAACTTTGGCAAACCGTATCTTCATGGTCCCTGATTGCATACAAGACCATTGGCATGCATGAACAGGTTTAAACCTGCTATAATAACCTGTAATAACTAGCTTAATTCTGCTGTAATAACTTATAATAACTAGCTTAATTCTGCTGTAATAACTTATAAGTGCTCGTTTCTATTAGATTTTAGAGTGTTGCGTTGGGAATTTGTGCTCATTCATCCCCAGGAGCATTAGTGAAGTCAGGTACGGATGTTAGCCTTCCAGTCCATTCCAGAAACGTTCAGTGGAGTTAAGGTAAGGGCTATGTGTAGGCCACTAGAGTTCTTCCACACAAAATTTGGCAAACCTTGGCTTCATGGAGTTTGCTTTGTGCACAGCGCACAGAAGAAGCTGCGAAGTGCAAGTGCACTCAGCACAGATGGCGCGCGATATATATTTTCCCCGCCAATTTATTCAGTCATTGGGTTGCCCGTGTAAGTATGTGAGCATGGACGCAACAACAAAATCGAGCTCATGACTTTTGTGTAAGTGTCTGCTCTCTTCACGGAGTGAAGGCATCTATCTGATGGTCCAGGTCGACCTGGTCGTGCATCCGTGACGAAATATATATGTATTATGCATTATGTTTAGAGACGGGTGGCACGGTGGTGTAGTGCAGTACGGCCTGGGTTTGATTCCCGGGCATTTCTGTGTGGAGTTTGCATGTTCTCCCCTTGCTTGTGTGGGTTTCCTCCAGGTCCTCCGGTTTCCTCCCACTGTCCAAAAACATGCACAGTAGGCTAATTGGCTGTTCCCCTTGGTGTGAGTGTGAGTGTGAATGGCCTGGGGAGCTGTCCAGGGTGTACCCCACCCTGAGTCGGCTGAGATGGGTGCCAGCCTCCCCGTGACCCTAATTCGGATTAACCGGATCTCAGTATGTTTGTAATACGATATGCCCTCTGTGACATTGCAAGTTTTTGAAAATCCATGAGGAACGTTCATTCATTTATTCATTTTCTAACCTGCGTAATCCTATTTAAGGTCGCGGGCCATCGCAGGGCAACACACACAAAAAAATTCACACTCACACCTAGGGGTGATTTGGAACAGCCAATGTGCATGTTTTTGGACTGTGGGAGAAAACCAGAGTGCCTGGAGGAAACCCACGCAAGCACGGGAAAAAACATGCAAACTCCACACAGAAAAGCCCGGGAATCGAACCCAGGCCTTCATGCTGTAAGGCTGACGTGCTAACCACTGCGCCAGAAATATAAGTGCTTCCAATGCTAACTAGACACAAAGTAAATAATAATAAGTGAAAATGTATTTATTCATTGGCCAAACGACTTAAAGGTACAGTCCTACGTAGGATATAAGTATGCTTAAATATGTTAAATCTTACCTGCTAGGCGTGTTGAAATCATTAGAACAAGAAAGTATGTAGATAA
>JBCNYH010000003.1:14223223-14238259 GCA_039654325.1 Tandanus tandanus
GTAAAAGACGCTTCTGGAACATGTGAGTCGTTTCCTCAAACGGGGCGGAATCGACTCTGAAGCCTTTATATATACACATATATACATATATCAGTGAATCGAGTCTTCTCGGAGTCGGTTCCCAGCCCGTCCGAACGCTGTGGTTGTTATTCGGGGGATCTAGTCCTCTCGCGGGAACTTTATGAAGCTTAATCCATCCTCGGTGGACTTGCTACAAAATGCTATTGAGAACATGTCTCTGGTTTTCCGTTTTTTTCCGCGCATGAGGACCGTTTTCTTTCATACTGTGCATGTTTTCACTTCCGCACTTTTTGCCGAGCCCAGTGTATGACGTTTCACGTACCACGTGACCTGACGTGACCTAGTTTAGCCTGTTTGGCATCTGTGGGCTTAAAGTGACGGGAAACACAAAATTGAACTCAAATATCACAGTACACACAGCCGTGATAAATGTTGGAACTGAAAGGTTTGATTTATTTAGTCACCATGAACTATTAGCAACAAAAACATGACTAAATATTTTATGTAAGACTGTACCTTTTATCCTTTATTAGGGTTGCGTGGAGGCCGATGCCTATCTCAGCCTATCTCAGGGCAAAGGCGGGGTACACCCTGAACAGATAACCAGACCATAGCAGGGCAAAACAAACACAACTATTCATATTCACACTCGCACCTAGGGGCAACATGAAACAGCCAATTAGTCTAATGTGCATGTCTTTGGACTGTTGGAGGAAAACTGAGTACCCAGAGGAAACCCACGCAAGCATAGGAAGAACATGAAAACTACACACAGAATTCCCGAGCCCGGGATTCGAACCTAGGACCTTATCGCTGAGAGGCGGACGTGCTAACCACTACACCACCGTGCCTCCCATAAGTGAAAACTGGTAGTTTTATTTAACATCTTGCGTGCTGTGCTTCAGACTTGCTTCACTTGCAGATTAGCAATGCAAACTATCTGTACAAGATATGTCCCCTCACCAGAGGTGAAAACGAATGCATTCTAATACAAGCTTTATAAAAATGTATCGAGATGTCGTACACAGCAGGGTAAGAGTCATTATTCAATATACGTACATCAAACAATACATGGGAACTAACTGCAGGTCGGAATTGCAAGTTGTGTGGAAAAGTCAGACCATGCCAGATAAAGGTTTGGTTCGAGGAATCGTTCAAGCCAATTTTTAAAATTTCTCGCTTTCTTACATCATAAGCATTTTGCATAAAGCTGCACAGAGAAAATTTGAATTGCTGATGTCATTGACATTGCAGCTTTGTGCCATGCACCTAAATACAAAAATTCATGTCCGACTGTCGCTTGCTCATGTGAACATAAGGATACTTCTAGTTTTTTCCAGCTTCCAACATATGAAATAATGTACAGCAAGACGGGATCACGACCCTAATGCACATTGGAGGGGTCTTACTTTACCCTGAAGGGGCTTGTTTTATGGTCATGACCAGCTCACTGTACATTATCCCATTTATTGCATGGCGACTACTAGAGCTGTGTGATGTATCGATAAATTATCATTATCGTGATATGACCGTTTGTACCATCGGCAAGTTGAATATCATCAGTATCGTCATTTAGCAGAAATATTAACATTCCTTTAGAAATTACCAGGTTTTCACCCCCATCAGTAAAGAGTCTTCAAAAGTTTGCATAATGTAGAACTAGCTTAATAAATATTAGGCTTATTATATGATATGATGTATGATACATGGGCGGCAGCATGAGATAATCACAGGGTACAAGCGCAGGGTGAGTGCCCCCTGATGTCTGTATACTTGGGGGATGATCACACTAGAGGTGCAATAGAAAAGTGACTGACGCTAATGGCAATTCGCAGCTGTCACCTTTCATTTGTAAAATGTTCTCAAATTTGTGTTGTGACATTCGTGGCATCGCGTTTTGGTCGCCTGGTTCATGACCTCACAGAAAAAATTTGAAACATGTTTGAAATTTCTGCTAATGTCACAAAACGAGGCTCAGATGCAGAGTAGTCTCAAACTCTTCTCAAACAGTCCGCACACGTCGCGAGAAGGCTGCAGGGCTGTTGTTTTGCTTACAAATGATTCATTTTGCGTTCGCAAGGAAAAGTGACAGGTTGGAGGCTTCCACGTGGAAAGTTTGAGACTTGCTGACATCCGCTATATTCTGTGTATTTTGTCGTCATTCGTATTTTATTCGCATTTTGTTCGCGCTAATAACGCACAAATAAATAGCGAGTAGTTCTAGACTTTCGCACGATATACGTATTTGTTATTTCGAATAGATATAATGGAAATCTATTCGCATTAGTTGCTTTTTTTTCACACCTCTAGTGTGCTCCCCCCTACTAAC
The DNA here is from genome assembly GCA_039654325.1 of Tandanus tandanus. Classification (NCBI taxonomy): domain Eukaryota; kingdom Metazoa; phylum Chordata; class Actinopteri; order Siluriformes; family Plotosidae; genus Tandanus; species Tandanus tandanus. The sequence continues at coordinate 14,225,574 of JBCNYH010000003.1, forward strand.
AATCTGCATGTTCTGTCATGGTCTTTTATCTCTTAAAATTATTTTAATAGCATCATCAAGATATTGTCATAAATGTCATTGTCATGAAAATGTTAGCAAATATCGTGATACAATTTTTAGCTCATATCGCCCAGCCCTTCTACTTATCTAACACTGAATTTGAAAGTTATTTTATTGATACTGCTAATGACCACATGCATAGCAACGGTCTGTTATTTCTTCTAGTTGATGCTAGTGTGAACATAGTGTAAAAAGAACTGTTGAGTCTCCGACACCGTGTCAGTTGAGAAATTAGAAACTGGTACTGGACCGTGTTGCTTGATGATCACTGCTGGGCTTCTCTGATGATGGGCATTTCTATCATTCACAGGTGGGGTTCCATCGGTGTCTTTTGGAAAACAAGATGGCATCTCAAGATTACAGCAGGAATCAGAGCCCCAGGAGAGTCAACACCATTCAGCAAAAAAAGAAAATGCAGGCATAAAAGAGGAACATCCCACCCCTCAATGCCCGGCACATTCCGACTCAGAGTCTGAAACCAGGCCGACAGACGACGCTGTAGAACCTCCCCAGTGCAGCTCTGTGTTAAACTTGCAAGCCACTGATCAAGACATGATAGACTTCGATGTCCCCATAAAAGTCAAAGTCGAGTCGATGAACACCGAGTCACATTCAGGTGACACCGCAGACAATATGGATGCCAGCAACCACAGCTGGTCTTCGCAGAACTGGGATGTGTTTTCCGAACGGAGTTGTCCGAATAGAGTACAGCAAGGAGCTGGTCTGCATCCATACAGCACCGAAAGTTTTCGTTCCGCAGAAACTGCATTTCAGAACCAGCCTGTAGAATTCCAAGCGGCGTTCAGCTACACAAACCGGACCATATGCAATAACAGGCTGCACTGTACCAGCAGACACTGTGAACTTCAGAAAAGAACCACGTCGAAGTCGAGCCCGGTGTGGCAGTATTTCTCTCTGAAGGAGGGGGACTGTAGTAAGGCGGTGTGTCTGATGTGCAAGGCGGTAATATCTCGCGGAGTTAAAGAGTACACGACGTCAGCACTGTTAAAACACCTCCGTATGAAACATGGCAAATGTTGATCTTTTGTTTTTGTACTTTTGTACTCTTGGGTTCAGTAGCTAGATTTACAATTACGATGAAACAAATAGGACTTTATCTACATATGAATGAATGAATGACACCAGTCGCTAATGTAGCAAATGAAAACTGTACTGACCAAATGTAGTTTGTTTACTTTGCAATGCTGTGTTTGCTTGACTTTCATTGATGAAGCAGGTCCGAGCTGCCTCAATACCTTCCGGTCCGGACCTTACTGAGATTTAACCATCCACTTGTTAAGTCTGATTCCACGTATGACGTAATAACCATTTTCAATTCCGAACACTCCTTCAGATCCCAAAGGCACTGTTTTTTTTTGTCAGTGGCTGCTAAAATAAGCTCGGTGAGCTAGCTAGCCTAAGCTAAGCTTGGTGCCAGTGGGTATTTACATCATTAAGCTAGGTTTATTAGCTAGCAAAGGTGAGCAGCCTCTGGTGCCAAGCTTTTATCTCCAGTCATTTAAGTAGTACCCAAAGACAAACCAGTTCCATCGTTGCTATATGCTTTTGGGATCTGATGGAGCTTACATTACATTACAGCTGTAACCCTTCAACCTTGAGGCACTTCAGCCTCCACACCACGTCCAGGTGATGATCCAGTGGAGGGCTCTTTTTTTCACTACCCTAGTCAAGCTTGTTATTCATTTGCTGAACCGCTTAATCCTACTAGGGTCGCGTTGAGGCTGGTGCCCATCTCAGCTGATGCTGGACAAAGGCGGGGTACACCCTAAAAAACTCACCAGACCATCGCAGGGCCAAAACACACACAACCATTCACACTCACACCAAGGGTTAATTTGGAAAAAGCAGTTAGCCTAATGTGCATGTTTTTGGACTGTGGGAGGAAACCGGAGTACCCAGAGGAAGGCCATCCAAGCACGGGGAGAATATGCAAACTCCACACAGATGATCATGTGATCAAAGTGATCATGCTTGAAGCTTTATTTTTAATATGTGGATTTTACTCAGTGTTTTCTTATCATGGTTTTAATTTAAATTTCCTTTGGACTTTGTAATTCATTATTCTAGGAAAAAATTAAAATTATATGCAGTGCAATACCTCCGCAGTTTAACCTTCTAAGGACCTATTTCTAATGAATTTAAGAAAGAGTAATGGTGATGGCACAGTGGTTCCATCTTACTGCTCCCGGGTTCTCCGATTTTATCTTGAGCAAAGACACATTACACCATTCAGGGTGGAAATCTCCTTCTCACAAACAGTCTTCCCAGAATAGTCTTCAGATCCATAATTTACATTTACATTTATGGCATATATCTACATTTTGGCGGACGCCCATATCCAGAGAGACACTGAAGTGTTTTGAAGTGTCTTAGTGAATGCATTATGATACTGGTTCACAAGGACCCAAGCTAAGAATACCATTAGTTTATAAATAACATTTACATTTACGCCACTTGGCAGACGCCTTGAGGTTTTGCTCAAGGGCCAATCAGTAGCAGCTTGGTGATCCTGGTGCTTGAACCGCTGACCTGATCAGTAACCCAGAGCCTTACGCACTGAGCCACCACAGTCTCAATTTTCTTGGCAAGTAAAACAGTAAGAAAGTTTTTTTTAATTGAATATACGAATAAATACTGAAAGTACTGATCCTCCTTCTTCCGAAAGAGGTAGGTTTTTAGTCACCATTTGAAGATATCCAGTGACTCAGCTGTCCAGACATTTAGGAGTTCATTCCACATCCTAGTTACCAAAACGTCTAGATGCATGTTTTCCATGTACCTTGATAGATTGCAGGACAAGTCAAGCAGTGCTGGAGGATCGGAGAGAGCGTGGTGCACTGCGGGGTGTGAAGGAGGAGGATGCCGGTCCATTTGTGTGTTGAAGCTGATACCTATAGCTACAGGAAGGAGATAGTGGGAATGTAGCACTGGGAGTGGGAGAACTTGGGAAGGTTGAAAACAAGTCATGCAGAGATTTCTGGATCACTTGCAGGGTTTGAATGGTGCTCAGAGGCAGATCTGCCAGGTGTAAGTTACAGGAGTCCAGTGCGGAGAAGACAAGGGACTGAAGAAGTATGTGAGTGACCGGTATGGAAAGAAATGGATGAAACCTTTTGATGTTGGAAAGAAGAAAGCAACAGCAATGAAAAAGACTAGCAAAAATCATGAATTACCATATCTGCTTTTGGTATTTATGTGATTGTACCTCAGATCATGGTGGCGTAGTGGTTAGCACATCCCCCTCACAGCAAGAAGGTCCTGGGGTTGAGTCCTGTGTGGAGTTTGTATGCTCTCCCCATGCTTGCTTGGGTTTCCTTCAGGTACTCTGGTTTCCTCCCACAGTCCAATAACATGCACATTAGGCTAACAGTCTGTTTCATTTGTTTCAATTGCCCCTAAATGTGAGTGTGATGGCCCTGTGATGATCTAGCGAGCTGTTCAGGGTGTACCCCGCCTACTTCCAGCATCGGCTGAGATAGGCTCCAGCCTCCCTGCAGCCCTAGTAAGATTAAGTGGTTCTGTAAATGAGTGGAAGAGCGAGAGTGCGCCTCAAATACATGACCAACTTCCTCCATTTGCATGCGATGCTGTCATCAAGCCTCTGCCGAATGATGCAATGACCAGACACTATTCTCCATTGCCATCTCTTCTGAATTTATATATAAAGATTGAAATAATTCTTCAAGAATCAGACGGATTATGCAGAAGGGCCCGAATATGTTACTGATTACTGTGGGGTGGGCCTGCCATTGCAGAAGGTGCCTTGGGGTTAAGAGGCTGAAACACCTGATGATTGGTCTTTAACATCTGTTAGTGGCCACCAAGATCTGCCGGTGGTCCGAGGCATCTTCTGTTGGTAGGCAACTTATCAATCAACTTCTGAGGACTTTCGACATACAAGGGATATTTACGGTTTTATCCTATGTTTTAAATAAATAAAAAAGTCATATCCTGCAGTGTTAATTTTATCTTAGAAAAGAAATGTTCTGAAGTAGATCAGTACTACTACAGGTCATACAGGGATTTTTCCTGGAACTGTCATTTTCACAGCGCTGAACACTGATTCCATGTATAACAAGTTCAGCAGGGCATGTAGTTCCTGCAGCAGTTAATTTTTTTCACCTGCTACAAGCACTAACCCCGGTCCTGGCAGCCTCATTAAATATGAGTTGACTTAACCACAGTTAAACAGAAGGAGAAATTAAGTTCCACCCTCCAGTCAGCAGGGAGGATCATTTGCAGCAACCTGCCATCACTAGTTACCCTTAAAATAAAAGCAAAAGGTAGAAGATAAAATCCCAATCCACACTTTAATTTAAACAGTTCATTCATTCGTTCGCCAAACCACTTAATCCTTCGACCAAACCAATAGAAGACATCAGCAATCACTGGGATTAAAACAGAGGGTCACCTGGAGGCTGGTGCCTATCTCAGCCGACTCTAGGCAAAGACGGCGTGCACCCTGGACAGCTCACCAAGCCATCGCAAGGCCAATGCACACCACTATTCACACTCACACCCAGGGGCAATTTGGAACAGGCAATTAGCAGAATATCTTTGGACTGTGGGAGCAAATCAGAGAAAAGCCACACAAGCACATGGAGAACATGCAAACTCCACATACACACATGCTCTCGCCAAGCCCAGGACTCGAACCCAGGACCTTTTCCCTTATTCTTTTTGCCCTTATTCAGTTCAATTCCTTTCTATTTATATTATTCATTATAGAAATGTATTCAGAGCAAGCCAGAGGTATGCATCACCCAAAATAAATAGATAGATAGATAGATCATTAAATAAATAAATAAATAAATGCGTGGAATGGAAGAAAGATTAAGACCTTGAATTGTCATACATATATGATGACAACATATATGGCCACAATTTACTTACACATTGGAACAGGTTGCTTATGAGCAGCCACTATGTAGTAAGGGATGGAAATGAGGAATATTAAGTGAGGCCATGATTTATTAATGTGTGGAAGCAAGATCATTAAACCATGACTTTAGTAATGCACAAAAGGAGATTATATAGTTGTGGCCACAGCTTATTAAACAGGCTTTTTTTCTGAATCCTAGCAGCAGTGTTATTTCCTCACAGCATTACTAATGCTATTACTGTTCACTTGCTGCATCCACCTGCAACACCTCGATAAGTGCTGAACAGAACAATAAATGATAAGAACTTAAAAAGTGTAGCAAATAATGGATTTTCGGTAATGGAAAAAAAAGCAAGCACAAAATATAATCGATAATCATTTCTGTTTTTCACACTCATAATGGAGACTTGCAATACATCTAGCATAAAGTTATGTTAATGCTTGTGCAAACTCTTAGTACAAAGCAAGTTCTTCACTTAAAGTCTACAATGACTGGTGGAGCGAATACACGCGTTCACTGACCTTTCGCGTGGCACCAACTGGCATAGATAATGACGGATCCTTGTTGATGTATAACATGGCCTAACGTTAGGTTACGTTACGTTACCTGAATGACATGTTCACGCTAATAATACTAATAACACTACTACTGTCAGAAATTAGTTACTGTGTCATTTGTGGAGAAATTCGAATTTAAAAACGTACCTCTTCCGAGTCTTCAAACACACGCATGCGCTGTCTAACTTCAAGACTAAGTTGAACTTCTAATTAGATCCCGGCGTTAGACTTGTTGGAAATACAGGTCCTGTCTATGTAAATGTAATGATGTTATAGTACTACTTTACTTTAGTACAATTTCCGTAAGCTCTCAAGTGTCTAGTAATAATAACATGAACAATATATAGCTCACGTGAAAGGTAATAACTTACTAAGGCCGAGTGCGCACTTGTGGACTACGGACAGACAAACACACACAATTTCCTGCAGAACGAAAATCGGTGCGCCACAGTACCTTCCGCGTAGCTCAAGTGAAAGCTAATTAGCATATAGCTTCTGTAAGCTATCTTGAAATGAATTAACCTTTCCTTACTTTACTCACTCACTCATTTGCTGAACCACTTCAGAGGCTGTGCCTATCTCTGCCGACACCGGGCGAAGGCAGGGTACACCCTGAACCATGAACCAGACCATCCCAGGGCAATACACACAACCATTCACACCTAGAGGAAATTTGAAACAACCAGTTAGCCTAATGTGCATGTCTGTGTTTGTGGGAGGAAACCGGAGAAAACACCACGCAAGCACGGGTTTAACATGAAAACTCCACACAGAAATGCCTGAGCCCGGAAATCGAACCCAGGACCTTCTTGTTATGAGGTGGAAGTGCTAATCACTAAGGCCAAGCGAGTGTTCAGTAAATGTTGTTTGTAATAGTTTCCATCTTTAAACATTAAGCTGAGTCCTGAAATAATCATCAGAATCAAAGCTAACACTGCATTACTAATGCTAATGTTCATTGGTGATGCTATTGCTAAGTTACAGACTGAGCAGTGTGCCAACTTTAACAAGAAGGATTGTTGGGTTTTTTTCTTTTTCTAATTCTTATTTAAAGTCTAGTTGGAAAGTGTGTTTGGACCTGGGGAGCCCTTTGCTTCATAATGACCTCTGTTTATCTGATGTGAATAATAACTAATATCTAATTAGGCCCACTGAAAGTATTTAAGCACAGACCTCCAGCTCTTGCACCATCTGGAACCCACTGCTTCAGTTCAGTAATTTGGAGTCAACCATGCTGGCAATAGTAATGGGTCTGTCCTGTCTGGTTCAGCCTCCTTCGCTATCTAGGAAAGCATCACTGCTAATTGGTACAGATGTGATGCGACTAATAAATATTGTGCCATGAATACTGTCAAATAAGTATATTTCTCTTGAGATCAGGTATGATTATCTAGAGTAAACAACACTTTCACGGATTTTACTCACAACACCAGATGTGCTTTTGTGCAAGGTACAAAACAAAATTATTCAATTCTAAGACAAAAGTAGCTCCCCTGTGTGGCTTGTGTACCCAGTGCAGTGGGACTAGTGGCCACAGCTGCTAATTGGTCCATTCATGGAGCCAACTTATGTACTGGCAACCTACAAGATGGAAGAGTGGGTCAAGCACTGAGCTATTTGGACATTAGGCATGTGATAGACATTCTATTCTAAGATGGAATACACTGTCAGAAATTGGGGTACAGTAGGAGTCTGTTTCTGCCCGCCAAGCTACATCCTTGACTAATATAATGCCTAGTTTTAATTACTGCGCCTCATGGTAACAATGTGCACCTTATTGAGGGCTAAAATGGTTGATGTTTTTTCCTTAACTGGGGCAGTATGGTAGCGTAGTGGTTAGCATGTCTGCCTCACAGCAAAAAGGTCCTAGGTTCCTATGCGTTTTTGTATGGAGTCGGTATGTTCTCCGCATGCTTGAATGGGTTTCATCCAGCTACTCTAGTTTCCCCCCACAGTTCAGTGACATGCACATTAGGTGAATGGTTGTGTGGGTGTTGGCTTTGCGATGGATTTTCGCCCAGAGTCCAGCCTCGCCGCAGCCCATAGTCAGCTGGGATTGGCTGCAAGTTCCTAAGCAGTGAAAGGTACGTATACTGTAAATGGTACAAAACAAGCCATTACACCCCAAAAGGTACAATAACCTTCTTTATTTTCTCAGAGTGCAGATAATTGTAAGAGAAACTGGCTTTGTTAACTGGCTAGAACACTTGAAGGTTCTTTGAAGGTATCTTTGGGGAAACCATTCAAATTTTTATGTAGAACCTGAATGTGTTTTTATCAAGTTCATTAGGAAGAACCCTTGACATGTAATTTTCTTGTAGCCTTCTACACCATGCATTTTGGACTGTTGTTTTGTTTTTACGCTATATAAATTGTAATCTTTGCATACACTAGGTGGCAGTGCTGTAGAATATATTCAGAGATGAAACAGTAGGAACTCCTAGCACAGCTCAGATGTATTGCAGTCATGTAAATAGAAGTTGCATGTGCTTTTTTTTTAATGCGTAAAGCAGAATGAGAGGCTCAGTCAGACCAAACTGTTTGCTTTCCTTTTCTTTTTTCCTTGCTTGGGTAGATTTAGACAGACAGAAAGGGTGTATGACGTTCTCCTACAGCAGGGGCGAACAATTTCTGGATGGGAGTCCAGCAGTGTTTGATGATTTCCTGTCTCATAGACACTTGATTCAATTCGCCAAGTTTAAAGGTGCTTATAGCAGGAACAATGAGCACAGTGTTGGATCCAAGGGATCCGACGGCTTTGGTCAAAGAAATTATGTTCGTTTATCCAACGTAAGCAATGGTACTGCTGTTATTAGTAAAAAAAAATACCCTGGACAGAAGGAACTCAATCAAGTTTGGAATTTTAACGCTTGAGTCACGGGAATAGAACACAGTAGCATATTGTTACTCAACTGACTGTTTTTTTTATTTTTTTATTTATTATTATTATTATTTTTTAAATACTGCATACTGTAGAGTACTGAATGAGACTCTTCTGCTAGAACAGCACAGCCAGTGGCATAAATAGAATCTTCCTTTGGTTAATTTCTATTGCATTTCACTAATCAAATCAGTACAAATTCATATTTGTTAGAGATGCAGAGAAATGATGCGCAGCCTTAGAGCAATGAATTCATTTGTATTTCCAAATTGTACATAAACACTTCATATAAATATAATAATCACAAATCCTCAAAAGTACAGCACTTAAGAAACACCCCAAATAACACAGTAATATAAACTCACACTCACAGCATTGAGCATGCAGACCAGAACAATGCACACATAAACAAATCAATCCAAAATGTTAGAAATTAGTTGATGTGTATATCTGGATGTTTGGAAAAAATAAAAATAAAACATATATAAATATCAGTAGCAAATGGAACTTCAAAATTACAAGAATTACAGCCCTGGAAAAACATTGCTGGGGCATGCTTTATAATGCTGTAAACATTTCATCATGCTACAAAACAGATGGTTGGTCGTGTTTATACGAGAGTGCCAGTATTTACAAGGGTTCTGAAAGGAAAGCTAATTTAGGACTGGATTCCACTCCAGTTCTGATCAGTTCTGAAATGCTTTATGATTAACAGTCCTGACAGTTCAACTGATACATTCAGTGTCCAAATGCAGTGGTAAGAAACGTGACCGTTGATTAGCCGACTGTATAATTGAGAAAATTGAGTGGTTAGCACATCCTCCTCACAGCAAGAAGGTCCTGGGTTCGAGTCCCAGGTTCAGCAAGGGCGTTTCTGTGTGGAGTTTGCATGTTCTCCCTGTGCTTGCGTGGGTTTCCTCCGGGTACTCCGGTTTCCTCCCACAGTCCAAAGACATGCACATTAGGCTAATTGGCTGTTCCATATTGCCCCTAGGACTGAGTGTGAATGTGAATGGATGTGTGTGTGTTGGCACTGGTGAGCTGTTTAGGGTGTACCTCGTCTTCGCCCAGTGTCAGGTGAGATAGGCTCCACCCTCCCCGCAACCCTAGTAGGATTAAGTGGCTCGATAAGTGAGTGAGTGAGTGAATAATTTTACTGCAGACACCTTGCTTGTTTCCTTTCAACTTGTTCATGTAGTGCACGTCTCTCCTGGGCAGTAAAGTGTTGGCAGTAAAATATGTTTTCTATTGTAACCAATCAGAAAGATATGCTACATGGGATTGTTAGAGAATTAGAATTTGTGTTATTGTTACAAAATGTGTATAAAACGTGCAGCAGTGATGAGGAGAGACTGACAGATAAGATCCAGCAAGTAACAACAAGGCAACTGACTGACAGTCCATCCTTCGAAATCTCCTGGTAACGAGCAAGGTGTGTTCAAGTAATACAGTATTTGTTCCGGTCATGAATATCAATCATGCATTTACTATGTATATGATGAGCGCAGACAGCATATAGTGCACAAAGTCTGAAGTGCTTGAACGCACTCTTGGGTGTTCGTGTCGAACTCCATGCAGCATTAAGTTATCACTGACACCACTTGTAAAGATGCTCAGTCCTGGCAGGAGCTCTGAGGGAGTTCGTTAGTCAAGACATGCCATCGCTCCACCCTCTGTCCCTTATTCCTCAGGCAGTCCATCCAATGGCGTAGAGCATCTCCCTGTGAGTGACAGCTCAGACACACCCCACCTGCCACCACACGGTGATTTTCATTAGACGCACAGTTTGTCTTTATGTGCCTTTATTCACAACAGATACCAAGGCAATTCTTCATTTGAACTGAATGTTGTTATTTGCAATAATAGAGGCATACTGTGTTCTAATCATGGGGTGCAAGTACACAGCACAATAGCTTTTATTTAGCAAATCAATACCATATGCACCAGACGGATTTTGTTCTCACCTATAAAATCGTTGGATCGACCCAGGTCATAATCCCATACAGTCACTTCCAGTGTCTTAGTGACCAGTTCTGTTAGAGAGATCTCATAAAAGAACTCCTGTAGGGGAAAGCAGGAGGGAAATGATAAAACTGAGGAGTTAAGTCCTGGGATATACAATGCAGTCAGGATTCAGTGGCAGCATGCTCTGGGGTTAGTGTTTTGCTGGGGGCTTTTGGTATCACTGAGCGCCCATATATAGTCCTGCAGCCTCTGCGCTCCTGACACGATAGCAAATGGAAGCTGAGAGTACTAGTTCCAAATGGAAAGTCTAGTGTTGGGGACTACTGTGAGAATAGAAGAGTGTCATTGAGCGTTCCCGATGATACTCAACACCCACGAACACACATATCTGCATGTACACACCAGGCAAACAGGATGATTGAACTGAAGAGAAATGGCAGACAAGACTAGAATGTCATTAACACACAGTTTTCATTCTTAGAGATTTTTTAATGGAGATACATGTGTACACATTAACTAATCGACAATGGATATTGCAGGGTCGGTACCTCATTAAATTCTGGGTTAAGGGTCTTTTTAATCACGGCCGTTTTATGCTTTGATTTCTTTTGCACATCAGGCTTCAGATACCTGCAGGAGTGAAAAGAGGGAGAATGATGCAGATAAACATAGACACAAACCAAGTCAGAGAGAACTAAAGGGACAGTCGCACTCTCGCTAACACACACCCAGACACATACACATATATTGATTGAAGCACACATAGCTATTTGCGTTTCTGCTTTTCCGGCCGTGTCCCACTGGCTTCCATAAAAATTTGATTTGCTTTATGGAGTGCTGTTAGCTCTCGATCCCTTCCCTCAAACAACACATCTATATGCACTCATCCTCACAGGTTCTGTTATGATCAAAGCCATGGCCCTTGTGTGTGTCGATGTGTATGTATATACTGTATGTGCCTGCATGTGTGTTTGAAAGAGAGACAAAATGACAGACATGTGTGGGTGGGGGGTTTGATGATTCTTTTGCCCGAGGAAAGTATATTTATTTTAAAACATGATGTGGAAGACAACTAAAGCCGTTTGAAATATGTACAGAAAACATGAGTGCATGAACCATGCAGGCAATTTAGAACCTTTTCCCCTCAATCCCAGTCGTTATTCTGTTTCTTACTCACTTCTGTTCCCTAAAGACTGATTTTACTGTTTCTTATAATCTTTTGATATAAGAAAATACCTGAGCTGCTCAGTAAAATGGAACACAGATGAAATCATCCACCCACACCAGACACGTCTTACACCGACACACATGTCCTCTCACGTTTTCACATAGGGATCAGAGAAGCCATTGACATCCATGGCGGCGAGGTGAGCACAGCGCTGAACACCGACGCACAGACCTCCCCGCTGGGCCTCTCCATCTCCCTCTTCAGACGGAGGCAGGAACTGGAGCGACAGAAGCAAACGGCCTCTTTCCTCCAGGCTGTGTAACTGTTCATGCTCCCACTGTATAAAACGTGAAAGGAGGTGGAAAAAACAAGGATGCTCTTGAGATGTAGACAATTCAGAGTGGTGAGAGACATTAAAGCCAAAAAGGGCACCAATTAATCACCAGTGTCAGTAGTGACACTCCAGACGCCCGGGAATAATTAGCTTTTAAAAAAAATAAAAAATCCTGACCCAGCAAGGACACCCATGGAGCAAATTAATAAATTAAATAAAATTAAAATGAATTCATATTATACCCAGTATGCATGCACCTCGTCTCACCATATTGCCTTCCATATAAGTGCAAGTGCAATAAAAGAAGGAAAACTTAGGGAGTTCAGGAAGTCATAAAACCAGAGGTTATTGGTAATGAGCTCTATAATAAATTAAATACGTCTCAATAGACCAGCAGTCCAAAGGATGTCCTGCTGATGCATTGTCTCATTTGTATATTAAATCAGCAGTACCAATATGATCTAAAAAGAAGAGGAACAGTCAAGTCTACATCAGTAAACAGATGATATGAACTATTTGAACCTGAGCCTCGACCTGACCAACTGAAGCAACAATCCCATGGCAGTTACATTTCATTTACAGCATTTGGCAGACACCCTTATCCAGAGCGACTTACAGAAGTGCTTCAAAGTCATTAACAGTGAATACATTCTGATACTGGTTCACTAGGACACAGACTATGTATACCATCAGTCAAAACTCAGTGGATAGATGCTTTGTGTGCATGTGTGTGTGTGTGCGTGTGTGTGTGTGTGCGTGTGTGCGTGTGTGTGTGTGTGTGTGTGTGTGTGTGTGTGTGTGTGTGTGTGTGTGTGTG
>JBCNYH010000003.1:14249109-14268674 GCA_039654325.1 Tandanus tandanus
CTACTCTTGACGAAAATCAGCAATGGTTCTTTTACATGCCTCTCACCATAGACAGTAAGAGACATGGCCGGCATTTGGTAACCCAGTTAGCTGCACTGGGGGCACTAATATACAAATTATAAAATTTAAATCTATAGCAAAATTTATAAAAAAAAAAAAAAATAGAGTGCCTAAGACTTTTTCACAGTACTGTATATGTATATAAATAAAACTTATGGGGCTCAACCCCAGGACCTTTTTGCTGTGAGGCGAACGTTCTAACCACTACGCCACCATGCCGCCTAATTTAATATCAATAAGTTTAATTATATTCCTTTATATTTATCTTAAATTACTGAATGTGGTTTGAGGCAGACATTTACAGAAAATATTTTATGTAAGATATACAGTAGTTCTATTGTTCCTTAATTTCATTAGCGTTGTACGCAAGCCTAGTACACAAAACTAAAGCAGCAAACATCAGTTCATCTACCATGCACTGGATGATCACCAAACGGACTAATCATAAAATCTTATCTCAAACAAAAACACCAGTATGTATCCTTATTTGTCCGCATGGTTTAGGATGCATGAAAAAAAAATGAAAAAAAATACCCCTGGCCATGACACCCACATGCGTTTTCTGAATATCCGTGCCACCAAGAGCTTCAAGTGAAGGTTCAAAGACATCATTTATACCTGTGTGAATTCAACAGATTGAGAAAGAACTTTATGCAAATCTGGTGGTCAGGTGTCCACAAACATTTGACCATTTAGGGTATCTTTACAAACAAACCAAGCTGCTTCACCCCTGAGCATTACTAGAGCTTCTCACAAAACATTTCATTAAATGTCTCATTAGAGGTGTCAAGATAAATTTTGACTTTTTTTTTTGCAAAAGACTAATGACCTTCAATTCGCTAATGAGAATGAGGAGGTGTAATGAGCTGGTAAACAGGTGTGAGGACACACACACACACACACACACACACACACACACACACACACACACGTAGTGAGAGAGAGAGAGAGAGAGATGTTTCATATTCAGATGTATGTTATTAGCACACAGATGGCACAGGATCAGTCATCAGTCGCTATTAGATTCTGAGCATGTAACAGGAGCCAAATCAAGATTTTTTTTAATAAATACCAACCCTGCGCAGCTATAATCTTCTCCTGTGGCCATGTGAAACATCCTCCTACTACCACTTCGCCTCCAAGTCTTCTCCTCTAGGTCTTCTTTTCCATATTTACTGACAAGTTAGCTCTCTCTAATTACTGAACTGAACCGACTTTCTCTGCCATTCCCTGTCTCCAGTTTACATATTCCCTCCACCTCTCACTCTCCCTCAGTGTCACTCGCACTTATTTCCTCTTGTGAGTGGTGCAGCTTCCTTTTTGTCACGTCCAGTTTTCATCTTCTCTGGGAATGACATGCCGATGGTGATCTGTCTGCATTTACTTCTTGTTAATTTTGTTCTTCCTGATCCTCAACACTTTCTCTGTCTGTCTGTCTGTCTGTCTCTCTCTCTCTCTCTCTCTCTCTCTCTCTCTCTCATTTTGCCTATCTCTCTCTCTGTCTTTACCTCTGTCCTTGTTTGCGTGCCTGTCTCTCTCTGCCTGTCTTTCTCTATTTTCTGTAGTTTTATCTTTCTCTGTGTCTGTCTCTATCTGACTGTCTGTCAGAGTCTCCCTGCCCCTCCCTCTTTCTATGCCCCCATTCTCTCTCTTTCTCTCTCTCTCTCATGGAATTACCATCCACCTGTTCTGGAGATTTGCATTAGCAGAAAAGATTACGCAAGCAGAAATCTTACCATTGAGATTTAGTTAAGACTAAAAGCACCTTTTAAAAAGAACCTGGAATTTTTTTTGTTGTACAAAGGCTGAGGGAGGCTGAAGCCTATCACCGCTGACACTGGTGCGGGGTACACCCTGAACAGATTCTCCAGTCCATCGCAGGGCCAACAGACAAACAACCATTCGCACTCACACCTAGGGGCAATTTGGAACAGCCACTTAGCCTAATGTGTATGTCTTTGGACTGTGGAAGGAGACCAGAGGACCCGGAGGAAACCCATGCAAGCACAGGGAGAACATGCAAAGTCCACACAAAAACGCCCTCGCCAAGCCCAGGACTATTTTCACACATTGTGATTTTTAAAGTCTTATTTCTTATCCTTGGTGTGAGAGGATAGCTATTCATCTGTTTTTCCCCTTTCATTCTGCCCTCTGATCCCTCTGATATTGCCCTGTGGTCTTTGATGTTATGGTCATTCTGTCCATCTACACTCATTTCTAATCTTTGAGCAAGGTCATAAGGTCTTTGCTTATCCACGGTGTTTATCAAATTATTAGAGATACAGAAAAGTTGAAATTGTCTTTTATATTTCACTCTTTTCTGGCTCTCATAATGTTGTGTCTCTGCTGTTCTTCATGCAGTGTCACAAACCTGGGGTCGTGCCCTTCATTTTTTCTTTCTTGTGCCATGCTCTTATCATCTTCATTATTCTAGTCTACCACTGGATGTTACATGTCTTTCACCAAGCAATCTACAATACGGCCACATTGATTTACAAGCTGGGGGGGTAATATCAAAAAGGAAAGTAGTTAAAAACACTGGTCTCGAAAATCAATACATACTCCCTGGTTCACATTAGAGCTCATTAGAGAGACAGAACTCAGAACTGGAAGGTGATCAACAACCCTGGAAATTGTTTCATGGATGTTCATGTTTTCTATAGAAACAGGATGAAAGGATGAAAGAAGGACATGCCGTACTTTTCTCTTGGTCCGTGCTACATGTAGTGTTGTGTAAAATCCATAAAACAAGTAAGCACTTATGTTATAGCAGCTATAAATGTCTTTCCCTTCCCACACTTTTTTATTCCCTGTAGAAAAGTTTAAAAAAAAAACACATTTTGTCATGCTACTGAGAACCCGGAAACTTTGTCCTGAAGACTTTCCCATGTCAGACATTATTTAACTTAGCTGAATTACACTGAATCAAAACGTATCGGCCAAGTGGTACAGTATATTGAATCATATTGAATCTTTATTTGTTACAATTATGTGCTGAAGGTGAATCGTCCCCAGGGCAGGACATTGAAGGAATTATTCAATTCAAGTGACATCCACTGAGCCTGAAGTAAATCATTTTTAGTATATACTACATGGTAACATAATCAAAAACAAAACAAAACAAAACAAAAAAACAACTAAAATTAGATTTTTATGTTGTTGTTTTTTTTTTTTAAATTATGACGGACACAGGTGAGCTCCGAGCACACACACAGACAGGTGAGTTGGCTATGAATTATGTAACAGCACCTCTTTAAACCCATTCAGAGTTTAAGTAGATACTATGCAGAAACATAAAGAAAAACAAACTTAAACTAAGGTTTTTTTTTTTATTTTTACTTACATATTTTAACCATAACAGAGGCTAGCACAGGTGGGCTTGCATGCTCCAAGCTAATAGCGTTATGTAGCTAATGGCGTATTTTGAGCCTACTCATTTAGAGTTTGTACTACACAGAAACTAAGTAAACCACACTGACTAAAGGTCAGGTTTTACACTCATTCGAAGTTTTACTATGCAGAAATACGACAAAAACAAACTTAAACACAATTTTTATGGTTTGTTTTCCCATTTTAAAGCATGATAATGATGACGCTGCCTTGACTTGACTTGAAACTGTGGGTGTCCATAATCGTGATTCAAACATTATCCACTTGGAATAATGTATTTTATTCCTGAGAGAGTGGGCAAATCAGATCACGCGTTTCCGTGTAGTATATACTAATATGTATAAAGATGTGTGTTGTTTTGTCTGAAACAGAGAGATTCACACCCCTCTCATCAGTGTTATGTGTATTAAAGTTTTTAATCACCCAGTTTGTTGAATTGTCTAAAAAAATTTATTTTTTTTTTCGTGACATGTTTGAGTTTCAAAGTAAGTAGGAAATAAGATGATGAGAAATGGATTAGCTATTTCTTCTCACATATTACAATGTACACAGCGTTCTTATTCTAAGTGCTAATTCACTTTGATCCCAATGTGAAAGCAGTGAAGAGCGATGATGAATGCATTAATATGCAGGCAATAATTGGTTTATCTAAGCCTGATATGTATTCAAGCTCGGAAATGTCACTGTTGGAAACAGATGGATTTAATGCTAATGAAAGAGGGAGAAGGGGGGGGGGGGGGCAGGGGAAAAAAGGGAGAAAGAGAGAAGCTTGAGTACCTCTCTGAGATAACAGGAGATCCCTCGCAGTGCCGCTCCCATTGCAGTCGGAGAAGGAAGCTGAAAGAATGATAGAACGAGTTAGAGGTTAGAAACACTCTTTAAAATGTTTATCACACTTGTTCCAGGAGTAGTGACTGTTTGTATGTGTGTGTGTGTGTGTGTGTGTGTGTGTGTGTGTGTGTGTGTGTGTGTGTGTGTGTGCATGCTTACAGGTGGTGGATGCTCTAAGCAGGTGTAGAAACGTTTTGTTTGGTCTGGTTTCACACGTCTCAAAGGCACTCGCGACTCACCAATAAATTCATTATGAGTCAGCTTGTCTTCATCACACACTGATAATCTGAGCAAGATTATGAGAGAGAGAGAAAGAGAGAGAGAGAGAGAGAAAGAGAGAAAGGAGCAGAGAAAGTGTGGGAAAAGAGAGATAATGTGCAGAGCTTATTTTGGGCAGAGCTTGTTTTTATGCAAAAGAAGAGATTAGCAGAACAAAGTCAGAGTCAAAAATAAGGTCTGTTGGAATTGCTCCTGACACAAATGTATATTTATGACTGGGATTATAAAAATGTTTGCAGTGTTGGCAGCATTCTCTATCTCTCTCTCTCTCTCTCTCTCTCTCTCTCTCTCTCTCTCTCTCTCTCTTTTAATCCTACACCCTTGCACTCGCACCTCATGTTCAAAAGCTGGTGCACATGAGTGGAGCTCATACTCAGGCTCAGCTCTTCAGTCTCAGACATAAACAGGCTTTCCTTTTTGCCTTCTTCTACCATTCACACCACAATTTTATTCAAAAGCAAACTAGACAAAATAAGTGAAAAAGCCAAGAAAGCAGTATCTAATCTGAGCGAATCTGGGTGAGAGGGGGGTACACCTTCAACAGGTCACTAAAACAGACTCAAATGGCCATTCACACCTGTGGACAATTTAGAGTAGCCAGTTGATCTAATGTGTATGCTTCTGGATGGTGGGAGGAAGCCTAGGGGTGTAGTGGTTAGCACATCTGCCTCACATTAAGAAGGTCCTGGGCTCGAGTCCCAGGTTCAGGCACTACTGTGTGGAGTTTGCATGTTTTCCTTGTGCTTACACGGGTTTTTTCTGGATACTCAGGTTTCCTCCCACAGTCCAGAAACACATTAGTCTAATTGGCTTTTCCAAATTCCCCTAGGTGTGGATGTAAGTGTGAATGGTTGTATGTGTTGCCCTGGTCTGACAAGCTGTTCAGGATGTTCCTGCCTTTGTCCAGTGTTGGCTGAGATAGGCTCCAGCCTCACTGTGACCCTAGTAGTAGGATTAAGTTGGGTTGACAAATGAGTGAGAGTGGGAGGAAACCAGAGTACCCAAAGAGAACCCAGGTAAAAACAATGAGAAGATGTAAACTTCACACAGAGGCTTTTGGTCGAGAATCAAAGCCCGAACCTTCTTGCTGTGAAGTGACAATGCTAACTAGTGAGCCCTTCAGGTTTCTATTGTTCTTGTTGATTTTTTTTATTGATCTTGCAACATTGGCCCTGTGATGGTCTGGTGAGCTGTTCAGGGTGTACCCCGCTTTCACCCAGAGTCAGCTTGGATGAGCTCTAGCTTCCCCGTGACCCTAATAAAGGATAAAATGGTTCAGGAATGATTCTTAGATGAATCTTAGATGAAATTAATTCAGAAAACAACATAAAGGGCACTAATGGTTTAACCTGTGATTGGATCTAAATGTGTTCAGTGTTTTCTCCTGGGATCCTACAGGAGTCTCGTATTTTATAATGGTGACTCTTTTTTTGTTGTTGTTTGTTTTGTTTTGTTAATTTTTTATTATTTTTTTAAATGCTGTTTAGTCTTTCCTCAAGGATTGCACACCGCAGGTTGAAATGCCTTGTTCATGAGTAAGGTCAAAGTGAGGAGGGAATTTACAGTGATTCAACTAACCACCCTTTACAACCATGGTGAGTGGAGACACATTTCACAAAGCCCCAAATATCCATTATAATATGCTAGCTCCATAATTGAAAATGAGTGAACTCATGAAAATCATTACAACAATAAAATCCACACTTTGGAAACTGATCCCCCTTGGAACCTTACAGAATATTACAGAGTTTTTTTGTTGTTGTTGTTGTTGTTTTTTTGTTTTTTTTAAAGAAAAATAGTGCCAGTCCTGCAAATTAGTGTGAGAGAGATGTATAACCTTAAGCAATCTCTTTTATTAATTCATAAATTAATTCCATCAAGTAGCTTCTCCTCCTTGGTAATGTGTTGTATCTGTGAGAGACAGGGCTGTCTAGAAGGGCAGATACGCTGACTATACCTCATGTAAAATTAAAGCAAAATATTTGTGAGATGCATGTTAGATCCTATAAGGCCAAAAAAAAAAAAAAAAAAAAACCCTAGAAAGAGCTTCAAGTGAAATATTTTAATGGAGGATTTTTGTATTATTAGCATTTTATATCAAGCGCTAATGCTACCCAGAGTGCACGTTTCCAGACAGCATATAAAACAACACTGAGCCCGCTTCTTTTTCTTCAACCAGGGAGAGACTATGATGAGTGACGAGGGAGGAGTTTATAGGCTTATCTTAAATGAAGTGAAGGATATTTTTGCCAGCCACACAAAATAGCTCTGAGAAAGAAAAACCTGGCAGAGTGTGTGAGAAATTGTATTAGTGATAAAAGAGAATGAGTTGTTAGAAAGCAGTAACATACGTGGCTCAGTAGTTAAGGCTCTGGGTTATTGATCCCTCACTGTTGGGCCCTTGAGCAAGGCCCTTAACCCTCAGTTGTATTAAAACAAAAATAGGTAATTGTAAGTCACTCTGATTAAAAGCGTCTGCCAAATACCATAAACGTAAATATAATTAATCGCCTGCTGCTTCAGGGCTTAAACCTTTTTTTAGGAATATTTGGAGAACCATTTGTCCTATCTGGGATATTCAGTCTTATTCATGTACATACCTATTCCTTTACCTGCTCAAAGTAAACCATTTACCATTTTTGTCCCCGCTGTCGCTGGATATTGACACTCAACAGGCAGCTCTTGTTTATCATTGCTACTGAGAGCTATCAAGTAGAGACTGTGAAGGCTATTACATGCTACCTTGGAGATATGTGAAAGCAGGTAGTTCTTTCTGGAAAATAGAAAATGGATGAAAATACATTGCCCAGCCAAAAAACAAACAAAAAAATATCAAAAAACAGTACTTGATTACAGCACGTAACTGCCATAACATTGTTACTTCATTTGGTCAGGTCAAGGCTCAACAACATTATTATTAATTTATTATTATAACAAGTCAACTGATGACCCATTTGTACTGAATGAACAGATTATCCTTCTAGGCAGTGGTTCCGGGAGCCTGAGGAATTACTTTTACACATGAACTGGTACCACAGAATCCTGACCTTAACCCTATTGAAAGTCTTTGGGATGTACTTGAGAAGACTTTGTGGAATGGTTCGATTTTCCCATCATCAGTTCAAGATGTCGGTGAAAAATGAACCCAATACTGGATGGAAATAAATGTGGTGATGTTGCTTAAGTTTGTCTAAACAATTCCATGGAGAGCCTTGCGATGGCCTGACGAGCTGTCCAGGGTGTACTCTGCCCTCACCCAGAGTCCGGTGAGATGGGCGCCAGTCTCCCCGCGACCCTAATTAGGATTAAGCGGTTCAGAAAATGAATTAGAATGATGAATTCCATGGAGATTGCATGCTGTAATCCAGGCTAAAATATTAGAGTGTGCGACCTTTTTTTTTGACCGGGTAGTGTAATTATCTACCCTCTTATACATATATACAGTAAGTTCACAGATTCTCATGACTGGTAAGTGTCACTGTGATTGACAGAAAAGAAAGAATATAGCATTTCTTCCACTCATAGCCCTTTCCACCAACACACTGCCCATTCTGTTGACTAATCTTGACAGATTCCGTGCATTTTGCCTGAAAAAAAAAAGACTGGCACCAATAGAGTATCATATAATTACTGGTCCCAGACTTGAAACTGCTGATACCAGGGGCGAAAGAAGGAACTACTGCAAGAATTTCACTGCCAAATGAGGGGAATCATGAATTGCTACATGCAGATCTTCAAACACAAGAGGTAATGATTTTAAAAATAAGCAAAGTTGACATGAGTTTTTCTCCATGCAAATATTATTCCAGCATTTCAACAGAAATAACCCTAACTTCTGCTAAAGTTATGTAACCAAGGCAGAACTGACTCTACACCACCAATACCATCCTGATGAATAGAGCCACCAGGCAGAACGGTCAACTTATCTGGCATTGGCTCCAGGGCCAAAGCACTTTACTGTTGAGTTTATAGTTCTGCAAGAGCATGCTTTCTACTGAGAGCAAAGAATTTAAGTCTGTATTTTAAATAAGTATCCAAACTTACCTGTGGTTATGCCAAGACATATGCTATGTAACTGCTCCTTCATTCCACAGTATTTATTCCTCCAAATCTGAGCAGAAGCTTCAGCGCAGCAGGCATACGCTAGCTGAGTAATAAAGCACACTTTACTGCCTCACTCTCTGGGACTCAACAGATCCCCGAGGGACTAAGACGGCGAATCTACAACACTGAAATGCTTCTTAAATACTTAATTTCATTATTTGAAAAAAAAATAATTATCCAGGGTTCCACATATCACCTGTACAGCGCATGTTTGGGGACCATTAGAAATGTGTTTCATTTCTGAAACTGTCTCTCAGATTAAACTCAGATGTCCCTTAATTTGTTTGTCGTGTCTCCTGCTGCCTTAAAGTAAAGGAATCATCAGTGTTCAATACAATGAGTTGCATATGCACAAGCAGACAACTTTAAAAAAAAGTTCCTTTAGAGAAGGACAGTACGGTGAAAGGTCCTGGGTTCGAGTACCGGGCTTGATGAGGGCATTTCTGAGTGGAGTTTGCATGCTCTCCATATCCTTCTATGGGGTTCCTCCGGGTACCCAAATTGCCCCTAATCGTGAGAATGTTGTCCTGTAATTGTCCGGCAGGCTGTTTCGGATGTAATCCGGCTTCGTTCAGTATCAGCTGAGATAGTCCCGGCCTCACTGCGATCCTAATATGATTATGCAGTTCAGCAAATGAGTGTTTCTTTAGAGATTTAGGCAGCAGGCACAAGCACAAACACAGACATCCATGCAAAACACTGAGAAGTGCACAGCATTCTCGGATAAACAGCTGAAATATTGCTGCCACAGAGAGGTACCCAGAGAGGATTGTGTGGGCGACTGGCAGACACGGATTCATGGCAGAATCGACAGTCCCTGAAGGATTTTTGGAATTGACTTCTATAGGCTGCTCAATCCACAAACCCACACACCACACAGCTACATTCCACACACACACACACACACACACACACACACACACACACACACACACACACACACACACACACGCTACCTCAGGGTCTTTCTGTGCATGTCTTCTTCCGTGATTCCAATGTATGTTAGGGTCTCATTCCAGACTGGATTTAGGGAATTCCGTACAGTTTTGGTTTTCAACTTATTAGCCTGATGAGAGACAGTGAAGGAGCTGATTTAGTAATGGAGATAAAGGAATGAAAAATGCAATCACATGCAAAAAGACATTAGAATGCAACAGGCCAACAATCCAAAACTCATTCATTCATTCATTTTCTAAACGGATTAATCCTAATTAGGGTCGTGGGGAAGCTGGCGCCCATCTCTGGGCGAGGGCGGGGTACACCCAGGACAGCTCGCCAGGCCATCACAGGGCCAACACACACAACCATTCACACTCACACTTACACCTAGGGGCAATTCGGAACAGCCATTTAGCATACTGTGCATGTTTTTGAACTGTGGGAGGAAACTGGAGTACCTGGAGGAAACCCAGCATGGGGAGAACATGCAAACTCCACATTGAAATGCCCTGAGCCCAGGAATCGAACCCAGGCCTTCTTGCTGTGACATGCTAACCACTGCGCCACCGTGCTGCCCTGATCAAAACTTCAGAAATAATAATAATAATAATAATAATAAGCACACTGCTTCATAGCAAGAAGGTCCTGGGTTCGAGACCTGGGCTTGGCTCAAGTGTTTCTATGTGGAGTTTGCTTGTTCCCCTTGTGTTTGCCCTAAGACATGCACATTACGCTAATTGAATTGTTCCAAATTACCCCGAGAAGCAGCTGTGAGTGTGAGTGATTGTGTGTGTGTAAAACCCTGCAATGGACTGGCAAACTGTTCGGGATGTACCCCACCTCAGCCCAGTTATAGATGAGATAGGCTCCAGCCTCCCTGCAACCCTTGTAGGATTAAACAGTTTAGAAAATGAGTGAAAAAATTATTATTATTATTATTATTATTATTATTATTATTATTATTATTATTTCTAAAGTGTTGGATTGTTGGCGTGTTGCATTCTAATGTCTTTGTGCATTTGATTGGAATATCTGTGAATGTCTACGATCTTATTTTGATGTAAAGTGTACACAAAGTTTTGTATTTTATTGTTTGGTATGCTGGAGAATATTACATGAGAAAGTATTGAATAATGAATGTGATTCAGTGACTGTGTTTTAAATTGACCCACCTTACTCGCTCCAGGCAGGAGATGAATCTTAACATATGGATCTGCCAGACCGTTGAAATCCATAGGCTTCAAACCCTAGAGGAAGAGAGACTGAGTATTATAGCTTCTCACAAAAAAATATATATATTTTTTTTCCCTTGATCCCTAGCTGGCGCTTGGTTTAGGTTGTTGAATAAGCCCGGACGCTGCTGTGGGTGCTGGTGGTTTTTGGATTCTCTTTACAGACCAGATTTACGTATACATTCATATATGCAATTTTATGTCAGAACAAATTTATTTTGCATGTTTAGTATTAAGTAGGACATTTTGTTTAATGATAAATGATGGTGAAAGTACAGACCTTGGCTCTGAGGATGGTGCAGTGAAGGGAGCTGGTTGCTCTCTCATACCGTAATTCGAACTCTAATGTCCCCAGAGCCGCTATATCATAAGGGAAAAATTATCATATTAGCATGCACACAGGTGGATTAAACTGTTCACAGGGTAACAATCAGGCTTAAGCATCTTTGGACTAAAAATGCTCATAAGCCTTCCATTCTTATTCTAATACTCTACATACAGAGGACATAACAGGAAATGGTAATACTTGTGTTTTCATTAAAAAAAAATAATAATATAAAATAAAATAAACACCCAATTTGAATATTTACTCGATGTGGGAGTATATTGCTAAACGGATATATAAATAAGAAACACTGCTGATTTTGAAATGCATTCATATCTATATGCACATAGAGAAACCTACACGGATTGCAATATTCATACAATTACAGTGGCAATCATTTTAAAAGGTGCCATTACACACTATAATTATGTAACGTGATAATGCTGGACCTTGCTGAATGTGTGTAACCAATGTGTGGGAAACACTCAATACAACCCAGTAGCATCACATTTGCACCTACATATATTCCAGTTATGTATGTCTCTGGTTTCTAACGTTATGACTCATAGACCACAACCACCCATGAAGCATAACAGAATACTGTAATGCTCCTGCAACATTAAGGATTTTTCTGCCACATTGGTTTGATTTTTTATAGCCTCTTTTAAATGATGGGAGTGTGGTTTTGCCCTAAGCATCTCAGCATACTTAGAGGACATTATCTACTAAACCATTCCACTGTGGTCTTTTTTTTTTTATATATATATAAAAAGCCTCTTAAAATAAGAATGAGGTATGCCAGAGTTTTGTACATATTCTGCTTTTAAGCTCTACCTAATCTGTTAACTACAGTTACAAGTAATTGAAGGCATGAGAGCTTACTGCAATCATCACTGTCAGAGCTGTTGATGTCAACTGATGTATCCACACTACTGGACAACGACAGTGTTCCACCACCTCCCCTGGCCCCGGCCTGCAGTGGGGAGAGGAGTGTACTGCTCCCCACTCCAGAAGCCCCAAGCCCAGGGCTGAGGGCCACTGGAGAGGCGGCAGGGTGTGGAGAGATAGGTTCGCCAGTCGGAGAGAGACGGGGGAAGTAGGCGGAGATCTGTCTGATTGGTCGGATTGGGCCCGGGCAGACGTCTATGGCCATGTGTTCCTGGATGGAGATGGTGAGTTTCTTTCCTTTACGCACCGTCATAGAGCTGATTGGATAAGACAGACAGAAAATAATGAGAGAATTCTAGAAGTATAGTGAGTTAGTTTAAAGGAAATTGGTTACCTTAACCTTGCACTAGTTCTAAACACATCAAACCCCACCTTTGCCAACTGCAGTATGAACTTACCAGAGAGACCTACCTACACCCAAAGTCTTGGTAAAAAAACAAACAAAAAAATCATGCATTCCACATTTGTTATGCCTCATGAAACAAGGTCAGGCCCCTTTCCATATATGGCAAAGGACTGGGGGGCGTCTTTTGATTTTTCCTTATAGGAAAACATTTATGTATTGTCAATGTGGATGCATTAAGGCACCAAAGTCTTAGGAAAACACTCCATTTTTCTATTTATCCAATTTATCCATTTTATTTAATTTATTAATTGTTTTGACAGTTTGGTTTCTTTAATTCGTGACCAATTTCCATTAATACTAATGGTATTGGTTCTATGACTACTAGTAGTGCTGCTACTGCTACTGCTTGTAATACTTGTTGCTACTACTACTACTTCTACTACTATCACTACTACTACTACTAATAATATTAATAATAATTCTTTAATTGTTATTATTTAATTATTATTATTATTATTTAATTATTGTTATTATTTTATTATTTAATTATTATTATTATTATTTTACTTGCCCACTCAAGGATGCTCAGTTTGTACAACTAAATGTGGTCTTATCTTAAAAATATATATATTTTGCCAATGTTTATAATTTTGTTCTCTCGTCTTCTCTTTAAATGCCTTCTAAGTGGTCATGCACTTAAAATGTTTATTAATAGTTATGTTCTACACAGATGGCTAGTTTTCTACAGCAGTGTTTAACATGCAATGCTAATTATATGCAAAAAATAACCATTTAGTTATTATTCTAGCTAGTTATACAGTTCTAACCTCAGTTTTTGGGTATCTTGCTAACTCACAGGAAATATTTGCCTCTGAATAACTATTTGAGTAGAACATAAAAAAAACCCTTATGGTTACTTTTATAATTGTAAATCATTTACATCAATTAAAGTGTAATGTACATAATTAATACAATACACAAAAATACATAAACAAATCCAGTTGTGTATTTATTACATGAAATGAGATGTTTGACCTGCTTTGTCTTATTCCCATAACTCATATTTCAGTTGAAAACCTTCAAACTGTTCTACAGACCTGGACGTGAGTTGCACATTAAAGCAAGAGGCCAGTATCTCAGTAATTAAGGTTTGCCTGTTCGGGATAATCTTTTTGTTTTGTAGTTTCATTGCAAGCAGAGAAAATGAATTAGTGCCTAATGCATTGTGAGATGTTGCTTATGAGGGTTAGCCAGCCAGAAAGAGGGAAGAATGAGGCACGGGTATAGAGTGGAAAAGTATTTTTAGAGAGAGAAAGTGAGAAAAAGAGCAAGAGTTAGATTTTATCCTGCTTCCAACATATCTTATTTCCAGCAAGTCAAGCAAAGGGAAAACGTGAGGTTCACTGCAGGATTTATCTGGATGCGCAGGTCCTAATTTAGTAAGGGGGGGTTGGTCACAGCAGATAACCAAAGCCTTTATTTTATTCGGTGTCATTTTTACTGCTCCCGGAAAGGTTTGATCGAGAGGCAGAATGACAAAGGACAGGAGATGGCTGTAAAACAGTGTACCATGTGCATGACTAGCATAGCAAATGTTGCTTTCTAACAAGTATCCACAGATATTATTCTGCTTAATAATGTGATCAGTGCTGGCTGAAAAGGGATGAAAAAAAGAAATGAATGGATTTTAATTAACATTACATGTTTACCCACAACCTCACAGAGGGCTGAGCCACTGTGAACCAGATTAGTTCCAACTAGTCCAAGGTATACACTCACACACACACACACACATGCACACACACACGCACACCATCAGTCCATCCTGTCCATCAATTCAGCGTCTTCGCTTTGACAGGTGTCACATCTTGTGGCTGTGACATGCTGTGACATCGTTATAGCAAGTAGAGTTAGTGAATGATCTGTACCGGCATGGCTAATGAGATCATGACACACGAATGCTAACAACATTAGCAATTAGCACAGGATTATTATGCTGTTATGTCCAGTATCGAATGTCCTCCTTGGCACCATATGCCTATCTGTCACAACGCACTGTATCCTTTTTCAATTTTCAGAAAGAGTTTTTTTTTTTTTTTCATGGCGATCAACTCTAATGGAATGGAACAAAACTGTGAATCCTTGTCCCTCATAATGGTTACACATTTGTTAAAAATGTTTAATGCGTTTTTAGAAATGTAGCTGTCACATTATGATGTTTTGCTGTGCTTCTGTGTTGATCTTGATTGACAGTATGATGTTTTTTGTAGAGACTCTCGAGCTATAATACAAAGCAAACTTCATTGCTCTGAGTATTTTTTTTTTATTTTTTATTTTTTTTAAAGTGGGATTTTCATTGAAAGGACCAGGAGATGTTTGTTATTCCAACAGCAGGATTCTACCTCCGAGGCAAAATCAACATCTGAGATAAAAAATATTGACATGCCCTTCACTTCCCCCTAACCATCCTCTGTTTTTATAAATCTTTTATAAAAACTGTATTTATCTTAAGACCTGTTTAGGGTGTACCCCGCCTCTCAGCCGAAATCAGATGGATGGACTCTAGCTTCCCCACAACCGCAAGAAATAAGCAGTATACATCATGTATAATGAATATATGGATGGATGTTTACCTTGTGAATAGCATTTTAAGTAAGGATTACACAGGTGATCAGCTCTGTCTGGGGTGTTTTACAAAGATCATTGCTGGATCATAAAAATATAAACAGCTCAATCTTTAATGTTTTTTTAATGATGTACATGTAAACTTCTAAACACTGCAAACCACACCTTTAAATCACAAGTACAGGACATTATGGCACAGCACTGTTGCATCCTCTGTGCATCTAAAAGTGTTTATTAATAGTAAATCATTTATATGACTATATTGTGGATGGCTCACATATTACTAATCTAATAAATAAAAACATGCCATAGCATGAAAAACATAATTGCTAGGAAAGAAAAACATAATTATTAGTATAATGCTGCTGTTTGCGGCTTGAGCCTATCTCAGCCAACCCTGGGCAAAGATAGGGTACACCTTGAACAGCTCGCCAGGCCAGAGCAGGGCAACACACACACAACCATTCACACTCACATCCACACCTAGGAGCATTTTGGAACAGAAATTTAGCCTAATGTGCATATCTTTGGACTGCAGGAGGAAACCTGAGTACCCAGAGGAGACCCACGCAAGCACGTGGAGAACATGCAAAGTCCACACAGAAATGCCTGAGCCTGGGACGTGAACGCAGGAGCTTCATGCTGTGAGGCAGACGTACTAACCACTATGCCACCGTGCCGTCCTATTGACTTTAGGAGATGTTTATTTATTCTGTTCATTCATTTGTCAAAAGGCTTTATCATATTAGAGGAGGCTGGAGCCTATCTCGGGGAAGTCGGGGTACATCCTCAAGGGCCAGTACATCGCAGGGCCAGTACACACAAAACTATTCATACTCACACCTGGGGGCAATATGGAACAGCCAATTATCCTTATGTGCATGTCTTTGGACTGCAGGGGAAAAGCGGAGCACCTGGAGGAAACCTACACGAGCACAGAGAGTACAGGCCAACATGGAGAAAGACAGGCCAACACACACAGCCGTTCACACTCACACCTAGGGGTAATTTGGAACAGCCAAATAGCCGAATGTGAATGTGTTTGGACTGTGGGAGGAAACCAGAGTATCCAGAGGAATCCCACGCATGCACAGGGAGAACACTCAGAATAAACTCACACAGAAACGCCCTCGGTGAGTGCAGGACCCTATTTCTATGAGGTAAACAAGAGAACAGCTGTTCAGTATTGCTATAATGTAAGTGAAAAAAGAATTCATGTAAATCATAATATTAAATTGACCTATAAATGATTTTTGGCATGTTTCTATGGTGGAGACGTAACACTTGTGGAGAAAGTAAAACTGCCACTCCAGGATGGTAATGGCATGGATTATTTTACTGTAAACTGCTAAGATAGACAAATTAGGGCCCAAATTTGCATGGATACATGATAGTTCTGACATTCATTCATTCGTTCATTTTCTGAACCACTTAATCCTGATTAGGTTGCATGGAGGCTGCCGCCCATCTCAGCCAACTCTGGGCGAGGGCAGGGTACACCCTGGACAGCTCGCCAGGCCATCGCAGAGTTCTGACATTAATACATGATATACAGCCTGAGAAACCACTGAAAAATTATCTGCTTTTCTGCTTTTACTCTTTATAGGCATGTATTTGAAAAACATGAACATTTTTGTCTTATTTCATAAACTACTGAAACATTTCCCCACTGATAGCATTCCGCATAAAAATATTGCCAGAGATTTTAATTGCAATAGTCAAGAAAAAAGAAGATGCCGTGTTCAGACCTTGAATAATGCATAGAAATGAGGATCATATTCAATTGTGGCATGGAGCATTGTCCTGAAATCCAATCCAAAGAGTTTGGGAACTTTGTCTGAGCTGAAGGAAGCAAGGTTTTTTTTTTCCAGGATAACCTTGAACATGGCCTGATTCCTGCATTATTCATAAACAGAAATTTTCCCCATTCCAGCCTTGCTGAAGCATCCCCAGATCATCACCCATCACTGGACAAGATGACCCTAAACCAGTCCTCTATGGTCAAATTCTTAGGGTCATTAGCCCACGAACTACAGCCTGTCTATTCTTTGCTTCCCATTGATGAGCAGCTTATGTTTCAGTCTTGCATGACTTCGACCCCACCCACAGCAACCTATTATGAACCGTTCTTGGTGTACACTTAACCCCAGCTGCCATTTGCCTTTCTTTCTGTAGCTCACTCAATGTCATCCTACAGTTGGTAAATGACATTTGAAGGAGTTAATCAACATCCTGGTCAGAGGAGAGATGTTTTTGCCCTCTGCCAGTCTGTAACTTTGTTACCCCCAATGTCTGCTACTTGTTCTTATGAACTGCCATCATTGAATTTTTGAGGATGGAAGCAGCTTGACACTCACTGTATCCCTATGCAGGTAAAGTCTGGATTCAAGCCTTATTTTTCTCACTCAAAACTATCTTTGGGAATGATAAATAGATGTTTTTGTATTCTGATTGCGTACTGATGCAGTGGTGGCTCAGTGGTTAAGGCTATGGATTACTGATCTGAAGGTCAGGGGTTCAAGCCCTAGTACAACCAAGGTGCCACTGTAGCGCCCTCAGTTGCTCAATTGTATAAAAAAAAGTTTTCTCTGGATAAGGGTGTCTGTCAAATGCTGCAAATGTGGTTAAATCTAAGGTACTAGCAGCACTTTTATGCCATCCAAACTGGTCTTATTGCAAGACGGTAGTGATGGCCATGGCAGTGAATTTTATATCTTACCTCATTAAATAAGATTTGGTTTAAATATTGTTCTAATCATTATCTCATTAAGTAAAATGAGCTGGGTTTGTATTGGAATTCCACCACCGTCACTGGAACGAAATGGCTGCCATGCATTTTTTTTTCCCACGGCTGTACGTGACACTAATAAATGTATTATACGCTATCGGGTTTACTTTCGGAAGAGTCTTCCAGTACAATGTTTTGAGAAAGGTAGATCTATTAAAAGAATCCAAAGAACCTTTTTGAAGAATCTCTTTTTATAAGAGTGCACACAGGGGAATGATTGCATTCAGCTGCAGTTAGCATTATTAATAGATAATTTCACTTTAATAACCTGCAAATGCTCTAATAATACTGGCTAACTGTGCATGTCTTGCACTGGCACAAAAGGACCACACACACTGTGGCCAAAGTGTGCTAGTGTGTGAACTGACTGCAGTAACCCTTCTGCTGTTTAAGGCTTGGAGCTGTCATGACCACTGCGCTCAAGCTGCTAGTGCTGTCAAATGTGTGTGTGTGTGTGTGTGTGTGCGCGCGCGCACGCGTGCGTGCATGTGCGTGTGTGTGTATGCGTGTGTGGGACTAATTGAATGAGTGTCAGTGTAGCTGAGAGTAGATCATACCAAGAGGTGAAATAAGAAGTCAGAAGGTTATCACTGTGAGTGTGAGAAATGAAGGAAGAAATAACTGTGTTTGTGCGTGCGCGTGTGTGTGTGTGTGTGTGTGTGTGCGTGGTAATGACAGTAGGTGGTCAGCAATGCTCATTATGGTTGTTGGCAATGCAGGGGAATCAGGCTGTATTAGGAAGCACTCTAAAAGCCTGTGTGGTTTGAGCAGCGTGTCTCAGCTTGCCAAAACTGCAGATCACATCCATTTTAGCTTTGATTTCAAGTGAATACATCATCCTTAAATACATCATCCTTAAATACACTGATGCTGCAATGGAATCCACAGAACATGTAATGGCTCAATCATGTTCATTTCCTTCAATGATTCATTTGAATCACTCAGTACCGAGTTCATCTGCACTGGATCAGTGATCCTGCGAATACAACATCCATTCCCATTCTTGAGTTATCGTCACCCCATCCTCTCACCATTTCTCCACAGTATATCTATAAAATTGATTCTTCAGGTCACATCTGCTTGTGTTTTTACATCTTTTCAGCCGACCCACTCACTTCAGTTGATGTATTGGCATGCCACTTTAAAATATATCACTGCTCTTTTTTTATTTTCACTCTTTCTAACACCCTCATTTTTGCACAATCCCCCATGAAACATGCACACTGCCACTGTCATCTTTCTTCATCTCACCCTTACTTCCCTTCATCTGTTAAGAACAGCTCGCTTGGCTTGAGGAAAATCAGAAAGTCATAAACAGGGAGAGAAAAAAACAGAACAAGAGGTAGAGAGAAGCAGTAAAGTGCAAAAAAAAAAAGTAATTTTAGTGTAAGCTACAGATTGTAGCACAGGCTTGGATTAGTAGAGTAACAGAATCAACGATGCACATTCACTATTTAAAATAAAGATGTCCCATTGGACAGAAATCTTTAGCTATTAAATCCTGCATAACATTCTATAGTGTAGTTTTTTTTTTTAATAATACTGAAAAAATAAATAAAACTGAACAGGAACCTAAGTTTAAGGGGCTAAAAGAGAGAGAGAGAGAGAGAGAGAGAGAGAGAGAGAGAGAGAGAGAGAGAGAGAGAGAGAGAGAGAGAGAGGGATGAAAGCTAATGAAGTGGAATGGAATGTTCCCTG
>JBCNYH010000003.1:14310583-14328098 GCA_039654325.1 Tandanus tandanus
CCACACCAGGGAGGCGTTCGGGAGGCATTCTAATCAGATGCCCGAGCCACCTCAACTGGCTCCTCTCAACGCGAAGGGTTATAATTAATTTAATAATAAAAATTATACCTCATTTGTTTATAATAGCTTATATAAAACCAAAATTATAGGATATGACTCCATGCAGACCAGTGAATTGTTGAGTGCTGGGAATGTAGCACTGCATGCATATTTATATGGATGAAATTTGGCACAAATACTCCTTAAGACCTTGAGCATCTTTTCCAAGTGCCTACTTGGTGTCCAAGGTCCTTTATACTTGATATTTTTAGTACATAAATGCACTAACACTGAGAAGTATGGCAACAGTGGAGTCACATACTGAAAGTTAGACGCCTGTTTCATTATCTTTCTCTCTCTTTTCCCTTACCTGATCCAGGCATGTGATAGTGACAGTGATGTTGAGGTTAGGGAAAGGAGTCCCCTAAATCCACCTCCCAAACAAAGGCCTATCCTCGTCTCCATCCCACTTCCACCCATTTATTACAAAAACTGCTTTTTTATCGTCCACTTGTGTTAAGGGGCGGGGCTTAAAGAGATGTCTTCTTCTCTAGCCAATCGACAATAAGTGACGTAACAAAAGAGGCTGTAACGACAAATCGGTGCTAGTTCAAGATGGCGGCGCCGTAGTGCACTTTAAAAGCAGCAACCAAGACCATAAAGAATTAGACAGTTATATTATCCGGCGGTTTGGGGTTTATTTCGTTTACAAAATGTTAGCGCATCATTCAAGCTAACATTTCTACATTTAAACTAGTACAGCTGCTTCAGTTCGGTGTTGAAGGAAGCTGTGTGGAAGTGCTGTAGCCGGACTGACTTCACTACAGCTGCAGGTAAACAACCGGAGACGGCTCTGATTAATAACTCTCACAAACTGCGGTTTAAAACTAATCCCAGCTTTAATAATCCCGTCTTCAGCTCACTTTGGTTAGAGTTGAATTCACAAGAATGTTATGTGGCTGTCTTGTTTGCTATTGTTTCTTTTTTTTCTGTAAATAACGTTCACATGGTGTGAAAACAAGTTCATTGTGTCATCACTGTGAGCTGTATGCACCCTAAGGTTTAATATAACAGAATTGTTTTTTTTTTTTCTGGCTGGTAGACTGTGTAGATACATTTTGGAAATAATTATATTAAGATAATGTTATATATGCTGTATAATTTAGCTCCGATTTATTATTACATAATAAAAGTCTTCTTTTTTATTTTCAGGCAGTCAGCTGTTCTGCACGCGCTTCTACATTTTTAACCTACATTTTGTTCCCCAGCTGTTGGTCAATACATGGGATATGGACACGATTAGTCAGCAGAAATATATGCAGTTTTGTACAATGTCAGCTGCCTGCTGGAGGAGGAAATAAGTCACTGTACAGTGCAAACATTTTATTATTATTATTTATTTTATTGTGTATTTATTTATCATGTGATGTATACTGTAAGTGTAGACAGAATGTGTACACATCCTACAGCAAGGGAACAATACAGGATATTGGACAATTTGATGAGGAGAAATAGGGATGTCATAACCTTTTAAGTCCCCAAACTTGATTTGAATAAGGCCAGGCTGCCAGAATGAAATGCAAATGTGAAAAAGAAACTCACAGGATCCACAGGCTGTTCACAGAGTAAAAAAACTATATAAGGGTTATAAAGGTTAAAAAAAAAAAAAAAAAAAAAAAGAGCATGCTATTTATTAGATAATAGCTCACTCACTCATTTGCCGAACAGCTTAATCCTACTGCTAGGGTCACTGGGAGACTGGAGCCTACCTCAGCCAACACTGGGTGAAGGCCAAGTACACCCTGAACAGCTTGCCAAACCATTGCAGGACCAACACACAATCGTTCACGCTCACATCCACACCTAGGGGCGATTTAGAACAGCCAATCAGCCTACTGTGCATGTCTTTGGACTGTGGTTGGAAACCGGAGTTCCCAGAAGCACAGGGAGATCATGCAAACTCCACACCGAGTCCGGGATTTGAACCCAGGGGATTGTTGCAGTGAGGAGGTTGTGCTAACCAGTACCCCACCATGACACCCCAGTGTGTTTCAGAAAGGCCAAATTATTGTTGTGCATCAAGTAAATAAAATAATTTAGGAGCTGAAATGACTCCAACTTGGTTCGGAACTGTCTGACGCATTATTGTAACCTGGAGGGATCATGCTGAATTGTCAGCATCACGTGAGGAATTTGGTCAGAAAAAGCTTGACTGATCGTGGTCAGAGGTCATGTAAATGAAAAGGTTGTATCATAAACAATGGACGGTAAAACTTAGGGCTGTTGTTTAATAAACAAGTAGGAGTATTTCCACGCACACAATGTGATGAGAACTCACAGGATTGAGATTAAACAGCTGTGTGCCATCAGAAAACCGCTTATTATTGAGGCTTCAGTTTGTTAGCGAGCATAGCGATTGGACTCTGTATGGATGTAAAACAGTCATCTCAATGGAAAACAGTCATGTGATGAGTCCAGATTCTCTATTGAGTCCAGATTTACCCTGATCCAGAGCAATGGCTGTGTCAGGATAACTAGGGAATTGCACAAAGCAATGTACACATCACTCATAGAGGCCATCGTCCAAGCCTCTGGAGGGATCTGGGGTTGCATCACTTGGTCACGTCAAGGCTCAGCAACGTTATGTTGCAATGAAATGAGTTCAGCTGATGACCTAAATGCACTGAATGACCAGGTTATCCCATCAATGGACTTTTTTTTTTTTCCACTGATAGCACGGATAGTGATAGTGGTTCAGGGAGAATAAGGAACCTTTTTTTCCTTTATGTATTGGCAACACAGAGTCCTGTGGGACCTTAACCTCAGTAAAAGTGTTTGGGATGTGGTGCAGAAGACATGAACTGAAATAAGAGTTGTGACATTGCAGAAGTTTATCGAAACAATGCCATGGTGAATACATACTGTAATCAAAGCTAAGTTTTATTTACTTATTTATTTTATTTAATTCATGGTTTTTACAGCACCAAATACTGTACATCACATGGTTTCTACATCACCAAGTACATTGCTAAGTATACATAAAACGCAATGCTAAACACCTATGAGTAAAGGTTTACCGACAATACACCTGAATACAGTGTATACTAGAAACCATTGCGTTTATACGTGAATTTCATAAGTTTAAGTCCAGATTTTATTTAAATTAAAAATTATTACTAATTAAGTCTCACAAATTTATGATGTAAAAAAAAATAATAATAAATTTGTATATTTTGCTGGTCTGCCTATAATGCAGACCAAGCCCAGAGGGACCCTTTCTCAAATCCTGTAAAGGCACTACTGGGTTGCTGTTCGAGCTCTTGACAGCTGTATCACAGAAAGTGAAAACATGAAATGGGATCTGCAATAAAGAGGCTGCACGAGTGAACAAAATGCGTGACTGATGACAGGTTTCGAACCGTAACATCACGAGAATGTGTTAGATGTCACGTAAGAAAGTGTGTACCTTACATACCTTTACAGGCTTACTGGACAGGAGCAATAAAGAACAATAAATCAGTCACTACATCTATATATTTTATATTTTTATATTTATATTCGACCTTTAACTATTGATGTCCTTCAAATAGTTATTGTTATTTTTCTTTTTTCTTTTTGATATTGATTGTTTCTTTATTCTTCAAATATAGGACAGTCGTAACAAGCATTTCACTACATATTGTACTGTGTATGATTTTGTACGTGACAAATCAATTTGAAATTTTAATTTGAAATAAAGCTTCAATTTCATGGTAAATTAAGCAACCATTTTCAGAACCACTTAATCGTAATTAGGGTCGCAGGGAGGCTGGCCGGGCAAGGGCAGAGTACACCCTTGACAGTTCGCCAGGCCATCGCAGGGCAGAAACATGCTGAAATAGTAAAAAAAAAAAAAAAAAGCTTATAAATAAATAAAATGTACTTAGCTTTGGTTATAGAATGTATTCACCATGACATTGTTTTTTGCATTGTTCATGGCATTAGTAATAGTGTTTAATTAAAATCTGGATTTAAACTTTTGAACTTCACATATAAGAGCTACGGTTTCTCAGGTTTCTTGTATACACTGTATTCAGGTGTATTGTTGGTAAACCTTTACTCATGGGTGTTTAGCCTCACTGGAGCATTACGTTTCATGTATACTTGTTGATGTACTTGGTCTGGTTATGTGAAGCCACAGACCACTTCTTCTATTCTCTACACTTTTCTCTCACTTCTTCATGATTTAGTTTTCTAAAATGGATCAGCACACACAGGCCTATTTTTTTTATTTATTTTTTTCCACTTCTGTTTGATTTCCCTTATGCATAATTTTGGCTCTTTTGGTGTTGAAAGAAATATCTTGCATTAATTTTCTTTTTCTTCTCTACTTTCTGTAGCAAAGCAGCAATGTCCTTCATAGTTCCAGACTCCGATACCAGACCCAT
Organism: Tandanus tandanus; assembly: GCA_039654325.1. NCBI lineage: Eukaryota > Metazoa > Chordata > Actinopteri > Siluriformes > Plotosidae > Tandanus > Tandanus tandanus. Next base: position 14,315,050 of record JBCNYH010000003.1, read on the forward strand.
CTTGTCCGATGACGATGGGGAAGGGATAGATATAAAAGGGGAGGATCAGCCAGAGGCAGAGCCTGCGAGCGGAGTGTCCAATAGGAGAGCAGTGATGACTGTCATAGTCCTCTGCTACATCAACTTGCTGAACTATATGGACAGGTTCACTGTAGCAGGTACTACACGTTGTGACTTTCGGATAGATCTGATATGATGGAGTTCATTCACTGTAAAGAAAACAGCGGCAAGGCTGCTGAAACTCAAACAAATTAGTGGAATTTTCCAAACCGCCTGCTCTGTGTGAAGTTAACGCCAAGTCTTGTATTCTACTGAATTGTATTAATAAAATGAATAGACTGGAATTGGCAGCGCTCAGATCACATGCCTTACTCTACCCCCATCCCCACCCCCCCTTAGAACAGTGTTCAGCATTACTCTGAGCAAAAGTTGCCCGAGGCTTTCGATGTGTCACATGTGAGACTCGTGTTCTCCTGCTCAAATGTTGGAATATACAATCAATATCACTGAAGCCTTAAGTGCGTTTCAGTGACCCAGAGCCCAGAACAGGAATTGGCACAGTCTAGAACAGGGAGCTCTTTTTAAGAGACAAGTTCGACGTTTGGACTTACAGACTTTTATACTTAATCTAGAATACATTCACACACTCACTCATTTATTTGCAGAACCACTTAATCCTTTTAGGGTCACGTGGGGGCTGGAGTCCGTCTCACCCGACACTGGGCAAAGACGGGGTACACCCTGCACAGCTCGCTTGACCATTACAGGGTCAACACACACACACAGCCATTCACACTCGCATCCGCACCCAGGGGCAATTTGAAACAGCCAATTGGCCTAATTTTATGTCTTTGTACTGTGGGAGGAAACCGGAGTAGCTGGAGGAAACCCACTCATGCATGGGATTAGATCATGCAAACGCCACACAAAAGTGCCTAAGCCTGGAACTAAACCCAGAGCCACCATGCTGTGAGGCGGACATGGTAACTGCTACGCCACTGCTTTGTTTTGGGGTGCCGTGTAATGGGATAGACTACTTAGCAATGCTCTTAAGGGGACCAAACTCCATGTTAGCCTAATGTTCATGTCTTTGGATCTGTGGGAGGAAACTGGTACCCGGAGGAAACCCAAACAAGCACGAGGAGAACATGCAAACTCCACACAGAAATGCCCTCTCTGAGCCTGGGACTCAAACCCAGGACCTTCTTGCTGGGAGGCGTATAAATAAATAGTATATACATATTTGTGTGTACAAATATTGAAGCAAAACTGTAAGTGTTTTCTCTCGCCCTGTAGGAGTGCTTTCTGATATTGAGAAGTTCTTCACTATCAATGATAGCAAATCTGGGCTGCTCCAGACTGGTGAGATGATGATGATGATGATGATGATGATGATTGTACAAAACACAAGTACCAAACTAACTCTATCCATTTTCTCTCAGTCTTCATCTGCAGCTACATGTTTCTTGCCCCTGTTTTTGGTTATCTGGGCGACAGGCACAACAGGAAGTTGATCATGTGTGTGGGCATCACCTTCTGGTCTTTAGTGACGTTCACCAGCTCCTACGTTGCCAAAGATGTTAGTATCCTAAACGAGCCTTTTTCCTAATTGTGATTAGTGTGTTTAAAATTTGCATACTAAACAACGTCAGTGTATGTTGTGATGAAGTCACCAGTGTTGATTGTTTGCTGTCTGTGCGGCAGTATTTTTGGGCGTTGTTGTTGACCCGGGGGTTGGTGGGGGTTGGCGAGGCCAGTTACTCCACCATCGCTCCCACAATCATCGCAGACCTCTTCGTCAAGGAGAAGAGAACCGCCATGCTGTCTGTCTTCTACTTTGCCATCCCAGTGGGCAGGTGAGAGAAATATCGAAGTGTTTTCATCCTAGAACTATGAGGCTGCAGGGTTTTAGAACACTAGATTAGACTTAGTTTGAAAATCCCAGTTACGACATCAATTAAAGCTTTTTCAATCAATTTATGTGAAACCATTGTGGGCAAGAAACTTTTGAGGAACTAAAGGTTTCCTCAATTACTAGAGCTACACAGTTCCTGGGTGACTTCCTGTTCTTGATTTCTGGTGGAAATCAGACACCGTGACCATTATTTGAAATCACAGAAGTGATGCAAGCAGCGTGATGATAAAATTATTTGAGCATGTGACCGGAATGACAGCATGACCTTGGATGAATTTCAAGATTTGTTGTTAATTATTTACATTACATATTATATCACGTTAATTATTTTATTACTTCATTCAAATTTACATACATGCTTAATGAAAAATAATTCAGTGTTCATCTTTCGTTTATAGCTGGTTAGTTGGAGGCGTGTAGTCCATTTAAAATCACGTTTAGCGGGAGGGGGTTTAATTCATAAAAATGAAAAATAAATACATTCTATGCATCAAATACGTTAATTCTATATTTGTTGCTTTTTGTTGAAAGCATTACGTCACTTCCGGTTTCTTAAAAAGTCGCACTCGGTGGAAAAAAAAAAAAAGAAAAACTTCAGCTTCGAATGAGTCACGAACGTTTCCTGTTTTTATTTTTCTATTGTGACATTGAGATTGTATATGAGCCGATATCTTAAGATTAGGTTAACCAACAGAGTGCAGAGTTGCTAATATCTGATTACCCTAGGATAAAGAAAAATAAATATATATACATAAATTGTATAATTCGCTATGTCTCTCTCTTTCTGTGTCCCAAATCTATCAGCGGTCTGGGCTATATAGTGGGATCGTCAGTGAAGGAACGCACGAAAGACTGGCATTGGGCCCTGAGGGTAAGTGTAGCACATCATGTTTTATCTTCAAATATGCAGTTTAATTTTGATGCAACATTCACACTTGTAATAACTTGTATTAACACCTCCCCACCTCTGTCTCTCTCCCTGTCAGGTCACTCCTGCTTTGGGTCTTTTAGCTGTGCTTTTGTTGGTGTTAGTGGTGCGAGAGCCCAAGCGTGGTGCTGTAGAGGCTCGATCTGAGCACACCCTGCATAGAACCACCTGGCTCGCTGACATGAAGGCTCTCTTGAAAATGTCAGTAGTGTTATGATTTTTCAGCTTGCACATTTTTGTATACAGAGATACACGTCCTTGATTGTCAGTTCAGTTTAGCGCTGACAACTTAAAGTCAAACCAAAAGTCATGCTGCCGTTATAAGAGCAGTTCATATTTGCATTCTTAAGTTTTTAAATTCACCCAATCGAATTTTTCATCACACGATAAGCACCCGCTGGGAAAGTTATAGCCAACGCATTCTTCTGGGACATCTGATACTTCCTCATACATCTTTTTTGGACATGTTGCAACACAGGTCAGAGTAATACACTGTAGAGGAAGCGCTATCTGCCCAATTACACAGACCTCCTGAGTATCTAGTGTCACAGTTATTGACCAGGGGAGAGAGAGTACGTTTTTCCTGCTACCCAGAAAGTCTTTAGGCTCCAGGTCATGGGTATCTGTGTCATTGTCAGGATTTAAATTCATGAGAATAGAGCAAATTCTTGTCTGTTGCACCACTCAGGAGCTTCATGTGCTTCTTTTAACTGTACCCCATCTCTCTATCTCTTTCTGAAGTAAGAGTTTTGTCCTGTCGACGTTTGGTTTCACGGCAGTGGCCTTCGTCACAGGATCGCTTGCTCTTTGGGCTCCTGCTTTCCTCTTCAGAGCAGCAGTCTTCACTGGAGAGAAGCAGCCATGCGTCCATGAACCCTGTGACACCTCTGACAGGTAATACACACAAATAGATGCACACCTCGAACTCTGTGATCTTTCTGGAAGATAATGCACAATGTTTTAGAACTACTCACTCTTGCTCATTTGCCAAACCACTTAATCCTTCTACCAAGGTTGCAGGGAGGCTGAAGCCTATAACAGCCGACCCTGGGTGAAGACGGAGTACACCCTGAACAACTCGCCAAGCCATTGCAGGGCAACAAATGCCCAACCATTCACACTCACATCTAGGGGCAATTTGGAACAGCCATTTAGCCTAATGTTCATGTTTTTGGTCTGTGGGAGGAAACCGAAGTACCCGGAAGAAACCCACACATGCACAGGGAGAACATGCAAACTCCAGTAACAGCAACATCCAAACTAGATGTAGTATGATTTCTGATCATATGGGGCACAGATGTTTCAGACGTTTTTACAGCAGTGCTGTTGTAATTTTAGCATGAAGAGGTTAACCTTGTTCTCCCAACCATGACGCTAATGCTACGTGGATGGTTGTCATGGTGGCAGTTGCAGTTTGGTGAAAACAAAAGTATTTTCTTGGTTTCTGTCTGAGTCAGTTCTTGTACTTTTGGCCTTTTCACCTTCCCTCACACGTATATTTAATTCCTCATATTTATTGTGTTTAAGAATTCTAATTCCTGCCTCTGTTCTTTCTAGTCTGTATTTTGGCCTCATCACGGTTGTGACGGGCGTGTTGGGTGTAGCGATGGGTGGAGCAGTCAGTCAGCATCTAAGGAAGAAAACGCCGTGTGCTGATCCGCTCGTGTGTGCTTCTGGCCTCCTCCTCGCTGCTCCCTTCCTCTATCTGTCCATCATCTTTGCCCAGGGCAGCACCATAGCTACCTATGTGAGTCTCTCGCTCATTGCTATTATTTTATACACAAACTGTTTTTTTTCGCCTCATTCTCACACTTGCTGTGCTTTCTCACGTTTCGTTTTTCACACTTTGCACACATGCACACTGTTGACACCTCGATCGCACTCTTTATTTTCCTTTGTCCCATGCAGGTAGGCCAAACCAAAATGGCTGCCTGTTCAGTATATGTTTACTGCCACGGCTACAATAAATTGTAATGTAGAAACTTTTGAGATTTGTTATTTCTAATCCTCCTATCAAATCCTTTTCAGAACAAACCACTTAGACATTCACTGGCTACTTTCTTAGGAACCTGTGTATATCTTATCAGTCATGCAGTTATCTGATCAGCCAATCATGTGGCAGCAGTGCAAGGCATAAATTCGTGCAGAAATGCATTGTGTAGCTTCTGCCCGCAGAACTGTCACTAACTGGGTGGTGGTGTTTTTTTGTTTTTTTTGGTTTGTTTGTTTTGTTTTGCTTTTTTCACTCCACCCTGTTCAACCTATAGAAACGGTTATGCATAAAAATCCCAAACAAAATCTTAAACCTGACCGTTTGATACCAGCCGGCAGAATCCCTGAGATTATATATTTCTCTCATTAACTGCAGTTCTTGATTGGCTCGACCACACGATTGTTTGATTGAATAACTGCATAATGATCGGGGGTACAGGTGTTCCTAATAAAGTACCTGGGGGTGAAAGTTGTACATTTTTAACAGGCGTTTCATTATTTGTGTTGCTAAACCTCAAATGATGCAGAATTGAGCGTGTGCTGCATTACAGGAAGTCATTGACGAGTGTGTAATAGTGTATACATGTTTTGCCTCAGTAAAAATTTATACATACTTAAAATGTATTTAAAAGCTATTTATTTAGATCTGTTTGGTTGTATTGTATTTCCTTTCAGGCAATAAAAAAGTAGAGCAACAGGATAAAGCAAATCACTTTTTATAAATAACACATCGAAGAGAAAAGTCATATACTATGTGTGTGTGTGTGTGTGTGTGTGTGTGTGTGTGTGTGTGTGTGTGTGTGTGTGTGTGTGTTGGTGCACCTTTGCCCATTTGTATGTGGTCATGTCTTTGGATGACCTTTGTGTATATTTCTTGTGTGACTCAGATCTTCATCTTTTTTGGTGAGATGTTCCTCTCAATGAACTGGGCCATCGTGGCAGACATCCTGCTGGTGAGCTTTCTCCTCAACATTCTTATATTTATGATAAACTGAAGTGTACCAGGGCGGCACGTTGCCGCAGTGATTAGCACGTTCGCGTCACAGCAAGAAGGTTCCAATTTCGATTCCCGGGCTTGAGGAGTTTCTGTGTGAAGTTTGCATGCTTTTCCGTACTTGTATGGGTTTCCTCCAGGTACTACGGTTTTCTCTCACAGTCTGGAAAAAAAAAGGTAGGCTGATTGGCGGTTCCAAATGGCCCCTAGGAGTGAGAGTGAGTGTGAATGGTTGTATATGTGCCCTGCAATGGCATGGCGAGCTGTTCAGGGTGTACCCCGACTTTGCCCAGAGTCGGATGAGATGGGTGTCAGCCTCCTTGTGACCATAATTAGAATTAAGCAGCTTAGAAAAATGATGACGAATGAATGAAGTGTACTATTAAACTTATCACCTAGCTCTCTCTCTCCCTTTCTCAGTATGTTGTTGTCCCCACACGGCGCTCCACTGCAGAGGCTTTCCAGATCGTTCTCTCTCACCTGCTGGGAGATGCAGGGAGTCCTTACCTCGTAGGACAGGTAGGTGTCCCTGTAATGTACACACAATAAAATGCACAGTTCATGTTCTTCCATCAATTAATTCATAATTCTTTCCTTATGTTAGCTGTCGGACATACTGAAGCAATCGGACTCTTACATGTGGCAGTTTCGGTCCTTACAGCTGTCTCTCCTGCTCTGTGCTTTTGTTGCTGTGATTGGTGGAGCCTTCTTCCTGGCCACAGCCCTTTTTATTGAAAAAGACCGTCACGATGCTGAGAACTATGTTCCCTCGGGTGAGTGGACTACTTGCTAGGAACAGTAAAAAGATTTGGGGTTCTTCTGGTGTCTTGTATTTATTCAGCTACTTTCACATAAATATCAAGTACAAGCTATGCTGTTAAGTCCAAAAGAATAAAATTGACTGCTGTCTGGGTTGGATGGGTGGCGTTCTCCCTGTCTTCACTGTCAATCATTAAGACACTAGCCGATCATGGGCTTCTGTGAGGTCATGTATGTAGAAAAGGCATTCTCGGGCTCCTGAGTGACATATCGAACAATTGCAATTACTATTAACCTGGAGATTGCAGAGCTGTCCTCTGTCCTCTGAGGTTTCTATCCTCAGCTTTCTGTTCATGAGATGAAATGCATGATCGGGGATAAGATTTGGTGATTGACTTGGCTGGTCTAAAGCCTTACACCCCCACCCCACCACCCTTCTCCCCACCCGGATGAAGTTCTTTGATGAGATGGCGGTATATTCTGGATCATTGTTTTGCTGCATGACAAAGTTTCTCCTAATTAGATTGTTTGCATTTCAATGTAAATTGGGCCTTGCGATGGCCTTGCAAGCTGTCCAGGGTGTATTCTGCTCTCGTCCAGAGTCGGCTGAGATGGGTGCCAGGCTCCCCTCGACCCAAGTTAGGATTAAGCGGTTCAGAAAATGAATGAATGAACGTAAATTGTCAGGAAGCATGAAGCTTCTGAATTAATTCTACTGCTGCCATCAGTTATATTGTCAAAATACGATCAGTGATCCCATTCCAGGAGGAAGCGTGCACACCAAAGCCATGACACTACCTCCACGGTGTCTGACTGGTGAGCGTGTATGTTTTGGATGGGGAACAGATCCATTCTTTCTACTCATTTTGATTTTCCCATCAAAGTGTTTGAGGTTCATCTTGAGTGGTTTGCATCATGTGGTAGCGTCTGATGGATTGTGATACGTTCATCCCTGCTCTCTGAAAATTGACTGATTTGAATTGACAATCTGACTGTTTTTTTTCAATCATCAGGCAATCAGTTTGTCATCAGCTGTCCTTGTTTTCCTTGTTTGACTTGTTCAGTACCTATTAGTACAAACAAACAAAAAGTATCAGGTTGTAAATTGTTGAGCATGTCAAGATGTGAATAACAGGAAGTGAACACTGAAATTTTGATCCATCATATTGAATCCTAAAGTCTTTGGTGTTGAGCAAAAACTAAATGCACCTTGCTGTTCCAGTACTTTCAAAGGGGATTGTGTATCAAAATGAACTCTAGTTTCTCTCTGAAAGTATTTTTGTCTCAAAGTTTTTTTGCTTGATTTACAAATATCCATTTCTGAATTTAACGCAGTAAAAATTGTTCATTCTTTACCACAGATGTGGTAGGTAAAGTTTAATCTTTGTACAGCTAAGTGTGAAATGTCTTATCTGTTTTCTCTAGATGACGCACCGATAATTGTCCCTAAGAGAGGAAGATCCACCAAGGTGACAGTGTCGAGTGTTTTAATTTAAACTAATGAGCACGTGAAAGAATCTAGAGAACACTCGCTGACTGGGGGAAGTAGATCCGTAGCTGATTTTAAAACTACTGCTGGAGTCATCGCTTGAACTTTCACCCTTTCAGGGATTTTTAGGGTAATTTGTTGTGTTCTGTTTATATTGTTAACACCTTTATCATTTTGGGAACATGACTAACACCGGAAGGCTGGCATGGTACTTCAGAAGAACTTGCTTTCCAGGGAAAAAACGACTGTCTTGCATTTAATTCTGAGAATTCAGCGAAGACGTGTCTTTACTGTGGAAAGCTGAAGACTGTGGAATTATGGGAAATGGTCCAGAGGAGCACAACGTGTGTTTTTAACCTCAAAAGCCAAAAGGAGAAGATTTTAACCTTTTTTTTTATTTTTTTTTTATTTTTTTTTTTTTTAATTGTTAATTAATTTAACAGGTGTACAGACTAAAAAATAAACATATAATTTTATTGAACTTCCTATAATCACACTACATAAAGATAATGACATGACTATGCATTAATAAGCAATGTAACGTTACCTGGGTAACCTTTATATACGCTCTAATATATGAACACGTTGTACATACTAATCCAGGTCTAGCTGCTTGTTTTGTTGGGATGTAAAATCAAATAGGACTTTAACACCTATCTTTCTGCTTCTACCCCGTGTCTGATTTGTATGATTCTGAATATTAGTTCTCGCCCTGATTGTTAATTGAAACTGCCGATCTTTCGGCTGTGCCACTTAAATGAAGAAAGTCATTCCTTTTTTTTTTTTTAAGAAGACTATGGTGTTTATATGAAAAGTTTTACTGATTATGGAGAAGTTGTAATTTGGGATTGATGACATTTGACAAACTGTGTATCTTTTTTTAAACAATAAATTAGACTTCAGCTCATGCGTGTTTGTGGTCTTTTCTGGTCACATGATCTGAGTGCTGCGTACTACTCTCGACAATATAGTAGTAATAATATAATAGCAGAATGCGAATACTTTATTGATCCCAGAGGAAGTAGTGTGTGCACAGTTGCTCCATTCCAATTATAGATAAAGATAATGTCTAAAGTTAAAAATTACAATTATCTATATAAACAAATACAGAATGAACACTGTCAGTGAGTTATATGTACACTATTGTGTTTGTATATTCAAAATAAGTTCAAAGTATACAAGTGTATAACAGTGGATGTTGTTGCTATATGGAGGAGTTGTACAGTTTAATGGCCGCAGGTAGGAATGATTTCCTGGGTCGTTCAGTAGTACATTTAGGTGGTATCAGTCTCTCACTGAACGTGCTCCTGTGACTGATCAGCAGGTTGTGAAGTGGATGGGAGATATTGTCCATTATCGTCCTTATCTTGGACAACAATCGCCTCTCCGACACCACCGTCAGAGGGTCCAGCTCCATCTCCACAACGTTACTGGCCTTGCGGCTCAGTTTGTTCAATCTGGTGGCATCATGTAGTAATAATATAATGGTAGTAATATATTCTTCTAGGTCATAAACTCAATGTTTAACGTTGGCTCTTAACTGCATAATTTCTTCTCTGTCCTTAGCAATCACCTATCCAGCAATGTTACTTATCCACCCCCCACCCCTCTCTCTCTCTCTCTCTCTCTCTCTCTCTGTGATGGGGAGCGTGATGTTGTGTTCAGTTGCTGTGGTTTCCTGTTTGTAGGTGGGAAAGACAGGTTCGGTAAATTTCTCACTACATTGCAAATTAGCCGAGCAAATGCAACATGAAAACCGTTCTCGACTGCTCTGAGATGTAGTGGTATAGTGATGATTTATGCAACTGCTTTAATGCAAGTGTGTGTGCATGCATGGAAGCTAAATGTCATGAGTTTGGCAACTGAGGCAAAGGGGAAACTGAAACAAAACCTAATCTGACATTTTTGTTAATTTCTTTTTCCTCCTAAATCAACCCAGCCTATGAGACATGTCTGTTAATGAGTTGTTAAATAAATCAACATTCCTGTACACTGAGGTGCTAAAATGTCATAAATTCTCTGGTTTCATGGAAGTTAGGACCACAGCATGATCATTAGAACTCGATGATTTTGTTTAATGAAACTCATGTTACCTTCAGATGCTTCAGTGATGAGCGGTGGTTATTTTGACGTATAAAACAAGGTATCTATGAAGAATTTATTTAGGTGTATTTGTGTAGTGTAAAAGAACGATGTGGAGTCTAAATACAAAAATATAAGTTTTAAAAAAATGTGAACAGTTTTTAGGAGGGCAGATCTGAAACCAGGCAGATGAATGAGCAAGAAACCACTCGGAGAGGTTCGTGTAGGGACAGGAGGTGGAGGCTACGACGACATTCAGCAAGAACCTATGAGGAGAGAGATCGAGTGAGCAAGAGTGGGCACAGGGATGATAAAGAAAGAAAGAAGTAGTTTAGGGATGGCCTATTTCTCTACGCCACTCTTCTACAACTGATGTTCTTGCAAAACCTATGAACTATGACTATGAACTGTCTGGACTGATGAGAGAGGATTGAAAGTCAGACGGAGGTGAAGCAAGAGCAACAAGAAGGTTCCACGTAGATGAAAAGTAGGAGAACCATGAGTGTGAACTGGCAGTGAGTTTGCTCTGGTGTGTGTAACGTGTAAGAACTGGCCTCCGGTTCATCTCAGCACGCTGATAGGCAGATCGTATCACCTGCTGCGAAAGTGCCGGTACGTCTTTTTAACTTTTGGTCATTCTTGTAGTCCTTGTTGAAGTGTTCGGGGTCGGAGAGCATGTTTTGAGCGATACAGAGTATGATTGTAATCAGTATGTGCTTCCAGTGTCTGCCCACTGTTTTCAACCTCAAAGACATCAACAACCCATCGGTTCTTTTGTTCATCAGTACAATCAGTTTAATCAGCTTTGCATGAGCACTTTGGTGTCCAAGGGTCCTTTGGTGGGTGAATAGTCTAGTAACGGTACACCACAATATGGTATGTTAAGGAAACCTCATTTTCACACATTTCTTTGTTTTTTTTTTGTTCCTAGTGAAAGAAAAGATTTATCCATATATTTTTATACCTGAGCTGTACATGATTCATATGATTACAGCACATCATAGTAAGATGGATCTCTTAAGTATTAATGCATTTCTTAATTTATTTTATTTCATTGTATTTCATTTCTTTTTATTTCAACAAAATATCCACAGCGATGCTCCACATCGTGAACACTCAGTAGGCATTGATTCAGATTCACCGTGGCATTTAGAAATGCTCAGGGTGGCACAAAATGGAGGTGGATATACCGTGGCCCTGGTTTCTCAGGTTTGGTTCAAAGAGGCCCTGCAGATTGTAGGTGTAACAGACAGGGTTAGGCCGAGTCAATATCTTGTGAGGTGCTTTTTTTTCCTCCTTTTTTTTTCTCATCTAACTGCAAAATACAGGAAATCCGTTTCCTGGCAATGAACGCTGTCACATGCATACGTTTAGTCACGGCAACATAGACTGAGAATACACAGAAGTGTAATAGCACTGATGGCATGAGATTAATCAGATTGTGAAACTGTTACAGTGCAACTGCAGTAATTTTGTATTCACATTTTGATGTTGGCTCATTACTGTATAATGTATTTGATTAGAAATGTTTAGACCATCAAGCAACAAGTGGACCAGGAAAAACCTCCCCAGGGAGAAAAGTCCTTCAAAAGAAATATTAGTACTAATTAAGAAAATGAAAATAATGAAAACGATTCACGCAAACTTGTCAGTTAATGATTTTGAAGATGGCTCTACCTCGCCTAATCAACTCGCAGTAAGATGGGAGACCTAAAAAAAAATTAGTTCAGAGGAAGCTCTACATTACTCCAACAAAAAAGTTTATCTAACAACAAGTAGGATAAATAGAGTTGACATTTATAGCTTACTAGCTAAAAAAAAAAAAAAGAAGAGAAAAAAGAAAAGAAAAGGAAAAGAAATCTTACAGTACAATTAAGAGACTATATTTTTTTTTACTTTTGGTATTAGGTAGCTTTCTGAGCATTTTGTTAAAATTAACAATCACGCTATTTATCAAGAATGCCTGCAGTGAACACTAACTAGCCAGCAAGCTAACTAACAAGCTGATGATAATGATGATGATAAAAATGTTATTAATTTAGATAGTATAGGTCATTCAGCTCACAAGTTTTTTTATCCATTTATTTTTCTTTTTGTAGTTTAATATCACAAATAAAAACTGAACAAACATGCTAGTTTACAATAACTAGCCATCTATCTTCTTACTAATCTAATCAAGAGACTTTGTGTTCTATATTATAAGCTAAGTAGGTTCTGTTAATATTAAAACACAAAAGAAACAGTATGTACATGTCACATGCACATAACAACATGTCTTAAGTAACCCTTGAAACTGTTTTTTTTAATTCTTTAAAACTTTATCTTAAAATTTATTCAGTAACTTTAGTGAAACAAGCATGAGATGGTTTTCTGAACACACACACACGTACACACACACACACACACACACACACACACACACACACATATATATATATAATCAGAATCAGCTTTATTGGCCAAGTTTGTGAACTCAAACATGGAATTTTATCAAACATGTTTTGTTGTTTCTTGTTTATTTTCCGATGGAAGCATTGATATTTTGATCACTTTTGTGGCCATTTATGCTAAAAAGCAGGCAAAAATTGGTGATTTTTGGCTGACAAAAACTTTGATACTGTAACATTGAAGTAGTAGATTATGCATAAATGCTTGTTGAACAAGATATTTTAAAGGTTCTTTCCTTTGTGCATGATGTTTGCTTTGATTTGAAACAGGCTGTTTCATGGTCAGGATTGTCTTTATAAAATTATAAAAGGGACCCCTTTAAGTAGGCACTTGCATACTTTATGACTGTCTCTTGTTTAGTGTTTTATAGAGGAAGAGTAGTCCCAGCTACACTAGTGAAATCTTTTCTCAATTCTGATAAATAGTGTTATCAGAGGAAAAT
>JBCNYH010000003.1:14339770-14362633 GCA_039654325.1 Tandanus tandanus
CCCCCCCCCCCCCCCCCCCCCCCCCCCCCCCCCCCCCCCCCCCTCCCCTCCCCCCCTTTAACAATGTAACATCTTTATCAAGACTTATCAGGGGTTATGGACACATCCATCTGGCCTCCACATGTCAGAAAATATAAATCACAGAAATCCCAAAAGTACACCGCCTAATAGAAGTAACTGCTAACAAGGTTTATGTGTTCTGGCTCTGAACTGAAATTATTATAGATGGTCAGACTGATGACTATATCCCCAAATTATATGCAGGGGGTATATGCCCCACAGGTATATAGCACCCCTGCTGGCTTGCTACACTACAGTGTGTAGTACCAACCATCCCCATGTGTTTTAATGACAAAATTAAGAAAATAGAACACAGGGGTCCAGACGTTCCCGCCGAAAGGAGCATTTGTTTTACAGTCATTACCAAGGACAAAATGAAGAAAACTAAAACATAATGTGAATTTTTTTCCTAGTGTGTATGGGTTGTTTTAGGAATTATGTGTTACATACATTAGAGGCAAGAAAATATGTTACAGGTTTGAACTGTTTTTTTTTTTTAATCAGTTAAGATTACAACAGATTTTTTTTTTATTTTAAATTGGATGAATGCAAACAGGGGTTGCACATTTTTGCATTTAAATTAAAATAAATAAATAAATAAAAATAAGCTTTATGGAAATACCACATACCTTTTATTTTTGTGATACTTTAGAAAATTCAACTCTACGTGTGCCCTACATGTGTGTGAAACATAACTTAAACTAAATGCCACGTGTATAGACACTCTGAGCATGTACAGAAACATACTGTATAACCTTCAGAAGGAATTAACACTTCTGTTTGTACTGTGGTGAACTCAAAAGGTCCTTGTGGTTTCTGTGCTGATTTTCTAGGGCAGAGTTACGAGAACATTGAAAACGATGACATCGATGATGATGATTCAGGTAGAATATGGGCTGCTGTTGAACTCGATCTGTCCCAGTGATTCATCATACCCTGAACAATGTAACAAGAACCTAATCTAATCTGTACAAATGTTTGTGGTCACAGACAGCCAGAATTATATCAATGTCGAGAAGGATAGAGGAATTTCATTTGAAACACCTGGTAAGTTTGAGGATGTTTACTTCACACACACGTCAACTTCTACTTCATACGTGTCCTTCAGTTTGAGGTTTTGGATCTGTGCTTTGGTTTAAAGGACATTTAATGAATGTGGAATAGATTTCAGGGTGTTTAGATGTACTAGACCCTAGAGCAGCGCTGGCTCGCTGGTTAAGGGTTTGAACCAGAGGTCACCAACCCTGTTCCTCGAGATCTATCTCCAAACAAAATCTAACACACAGCTTTTTTAACACAGGAATTTAAGTCAATGATTAGATGGTCAGGAGGGCTAGGGTCTAGGGTTAGTGTATTAGGGTTCTGGGAGGTAAATCTTCAGAAACAGGGCTGGTGACCACTAGTTTAAACTACAGTCATTGACAAAAGTCTTGTCACACATGTGGACATTCATGTATAAAAGCCCATATCTTACCAACCTATTAACCGATTTTAATCAAATATGACTTAAAATAACCCTCTGATGGTACTGAATAATATGCTAGCAGCAGTACTGGAAATAAATTTCTTCTAATCTTTACAGCTTCTTAAATATAAACATTCCTGTTTTTGCCTGGACAAAAGTCTTGTCGCAAAGATTTAATTTCACTTTCAAGACTATATTTATTACAGAAAAATAATCAAATGGCCTTGTTTATAACTAAATATATAATATTGTAACAAATATAACATCAAAAATTCCTCTGCAAACATGGCCATGATCGTCCCAGACTCCCAAGTGCTTGTCATGATGAAAAATTATCATAATAAAAGAATCAGACACCTTCAAGATGTTCAAATCATATTAAAAAAAAAAAATGTAAAAAAATTCTTGAGTCCCAAGACACTTGTAATCCATTTTTAATACACAAGTATTTTATTTTTATTAAATATTATTTTATTTTTATAGTATTTTAGAGGGCAGCTCGTTCATCAAATGGTCAGAAAACAGTCTGTTATCAATGCTATGGTGAGAAATCTGAGCCACCTGTAGGTTTGAAACATAATGGGAAGCAATAATCTGTTGATATTTGCGTCTGGTAATGTTACCACCCATCTTACATCGCTTTGTGATACCTGTGTACTGGAGGTGACCTTAAACCATGATGTTTCACTTTCATACATGACTGGCTCTTCGGTCAACTCTGGGTCCAGCAATTTTCTACATGATCAGTAACAACATTGGTGGCATAGCAATATGAAATTGAATTAATAATTCATCTCAAATATAATTTTTTTTCTCCATGTTTCTGCTAATAACAGTCTCCATGTGTTAGGGCCTTGGTAAGCATGTCATGGTGTTCTAGCTGTGTCTTGTACAGGACCTGTATGGTGTATGGTGTCCATTGTAAGAAATATGATGTACAGTTGATGCTGAGGCAGACATTGCCAGCTATGAGTCCTAATGGAGCTTTTGAGAGAGTCATCAGGAGGAACTACAACTTTTGTGCAGCCAGCTGTTTTGTGGATAGTTTTCCTTGCATGACCGAGCTTACCTATGTGTACCAAGGGTGTCTGAAATATATTACTACTGCTTGCAAATTATTTTCATTTGCTTTTAGGAGATCTTGAAGGTTTGTACAGTTTTTGCAAAAAAGATTTTATAAATTGTCTGAAAGCTGCTTTAATACCTGTATTTTATTTAGTTAATCAAGCACTTTTCATTATTTTTTACTAATTTTATTTTACTAATTTGATCCAGAATTTGATGTTATATGATTGCGACAAGACTTTTGTCCAGCATAGAATGGATATGTTCTTCTTTTATTAGCTGTAAAAAGTATAAATAAATTTACAATGTCTTGTTGCTTTCACAAAACAATCTGTATAGTTGTAGGATTAATGTAAGGCATAGTTGATGAAAATCGGTTAATAGGTTGGTGAGATATGGGCTTTTATACATGAATGTCCACTTGTGCGACAAGACTTTTGTCAATGACTGTATATTTTGAAGGATGTGGGCGGTACAGTGGCGTAGTGGTTAGCACATCCGCCTCACAGCAAAAAGGTCCTGGGTTCGAGTGTTTCAGTGTGGAGTTTACGTTCTCCCCGCGCTTGTGTGAATTTCCTCCAGGTACTCCGGTTTCCTCTTACAGTCCAAAGACATGCACAGTAGGCTAACTGGCTGTTCCAAATTGCCCGTAGGTGTGAGTGTGAATAGTTGTGTGTGTGTGTGTGTGTGTATGTGTTGACCCTGCAATGGTCTGGCGAGCTGTTCAGGGTGTACCCCACCTTCCCACAGTGTCAGCTGAGATATGCTCAAGCCTCTCTGTGACTCTAAAAGTAGGATTAAGTGGTTTGGCAACTGAGTGAGTGAGTGGAAGGTTGTGAGCTCCACAGAAATCACAGAGTGCTCATGAACAAAACTGTTCATCCTAAATGGCTATATGTTTGGCAACATATATCACTTGTGTTTCCACTACAGCAAATGAGAGAATAATTATTTGAGCCACCAAGAGTGGTTACAGTTCACTATGTGGCTCCTGATTAGCATGACAGAATAGCATTTACCCTGTCATCATTAACCATGGATAGTTCTTGATAGCTAGACTTTTTTCTGAGGGGAAAAAACCCCGGCAACACCAGCCAATAGCAGTTCTCCATGGGCTTGTGTACGGTATGTATTAGAGGGCGGATAGAACTTCCTGTATGTGACACTTCCCTGTGATGTAGCAGTAGTTAAAAAGAAAATAAACAAATATACAAATAAATAATAAATGTTACTCTTGCGTACGTGTTTCCCTCCAGTCGGGAGCTGCAGCAGTGATGGCCAGAGCAGCTCTGACTACGTAAACGCTCCTAATCACAGTAAGCTTTAGAATCTTTGCTAATAATGATGTCACTGTATATTTAATGTAAACCTGTTATGAGGCTCGACTATCCACTTTCATCACACATGCAATATAGACTCTTCTCTCTGGTCCTTCTACAGTTACCTTCCACTTGGGCTGATTAAGAACACCACATCATGAATCATCAGATCACACAGGAGGTTTTTATACCATAAAATTGTATTGTATAAGAAACTGGAGCTTCACATTTCTATACCACATATTTAAAATCTTAAATTCAATAAATAAATTAATAAATAAATGTAGAAGCATTTATTTACATTTTACCATATTTCTTTTTTGCTGACAATTACTGAGAATATATATTTTTTACTCACTTATATTTTCTGACTTAAAACATGATCCATTTTTTGTTGTTTGTTTTACATTTTTATTATACTTACAGTGAAGTATCTAGTTGTTCTTTGGCTGTTGTATATAATGGAATGCTCTGTAACTGTGTTGTCTGATAAATAAATTATGCACCACCAAATTTCTGTACCACAATTAGTCTCATGAAACAGACATTACAGCAAGAAAAGGCCTCAATGTTTAAAGCAGAAGTTCTCAAAACTGGTCCAAGGAAGACACTGAATTTGGCGGTAACGTGCAGGGACTGGCCGGGGTGTTCTTAATATAAAAATGTCATAATGAGAATTCAGAGTTATTTTCCTAACTGGTCATTTAAGGTGAATCAAATAAGGAATATTTATTTTTACAGCATACTGATGCTGCAGGCATGATATTTTGATGAGACGGTCTCTCTTGCTCCCCCTGTAAGGAAATTGTAAAAATGTACTTGCTGATCGGTTTGTCTGGGTTTGACCTGGTTTTTATATACACACACACACAAAATGTTGTAATAATACTACTACTACTACTACTACTACTACTAATATTGATACTTAACAATAAACATGCACATAAACATGGGCTGAGCTCACCTGACCTGCCACTGTCATGGTTAAAATGTATAAAATTAAAATATTTATAATTAAATTCATTCTATTTATTCATTTTATAAGCTGCTTAATCCTAATTAGGGTCACGGGGAGGCTGGTGCCCACCTCAGCCGGTACATCCTGAATAGCTCACCAGACGATTGCAGGGCCATCACACATACAACCATTCACACTCACACCTAGGGGTGATTTGGAACAGCCCATTAGCCCAACATACATATTTTTAGACTGTGGGAGGAAACTAGAGTACCAGGAGGAAACACACAAGTCAGGGAGAACTTACAATTAAATTATTAAAGAACTATTTTTAAAAACTTGATTTAGTTTGCTCTTGTTTATGTTCCCAATGCAGTAAATACTAAAAATGAATATAATTAAAATAATTTAAACAAAAATACTATAATTATTTAAACTTTGTCAAAATTACCTTAAACTAACTGTATATTTATATGCCTTCATGAAAATAGTGCAAATTATTTTATTTTGTAAATAAACAATAATTATATTTAAATGTTCGACCCCATTTTCAACCAGAGGACTATCACGACCCATATGCAGCTGTGCTACCACATCTGCTCAAACTGTGGTTCAAACACCACCGCAGCTGAACACACCAAATGCACTCTTTTCATATACACCAGCTGAAAAATGTTCTGATTGTAACCTAATGGCTGATTAATTTGGGTTTTTCTCCCTCCATTTTAAGAAACAAAAGTTAAACTTTAAAGCCAACATGACAAGACCACTGCTTAGAGTTTGAAATTTTGTTTATTTTTTGTATTTTTTTTTTCTCCTTTTTTTAGTCATTTTATTATTTATTTAATTCGGGTTGAGGAAGGTAGGGAGAAACTTTGCTATTTTTTATAAAACATCTCATTCTTGCAGCTTTCGCTCATTCCATCATGCTCACTTGGTCATTCCCACTCATTCATTCGTTCCCTCCATTTTAGACACACTCTGTGCGCCCCGTCCTTTCAGCTTTAACAAAACAAAACACACACACACAAAAAAAAGAAAGAAAAGGGAAGGTCCTTCCAATGGATAAAAACAAAAACAAAAAAGTCTGTGGAGCAAAGGGAAAGAGGTTTGTGTGTGTGAGAGAGACAGAAAGAGAGGAAAAGGAGAGGGAGTGTATGTATGTGTGGTCCAGAATCAGCAAGAAGAACTCTTACTCCAAAGGTCAGGGGTAGCTGGAGGCTGAATTGTGACTCAGTTTCCAGGAGGGTGGAAGGGCAGCTGTTGGGAAGGGTGAGGCTGCACCTGCACAGCTGGGAATCAAACAAAATACAATTTTTATGACATCTGATTCAACACTTTACACATTTCTTTCTTTCACAGCTAACCACAAGACAATTTTTAATATTTTATGTACTAAACATCTTTTAGTGCACAGCTGAGAAAAACAAAACATGAGGACTAGACTCGCTTCACAACAATTGTGAGTAATAATAACTCCAATAGAGGTGAGATGACGCTACTGTATTATTCTATTAATTTACTGTTGGTGTGCATTTACACAACTGAAAACAAGAAGATATCTCTGGATTATATCCCGGTGCTGAAGCCTCACCTTGCGGGTGGCCGATGTAGGTGTAGTGCTGATGAGTTCCTTGTTGGGGTGGTGGGGGCGCATGTGAAGGGTGCTGGGGGCCAGGACCGGAACCCGGACCCTGCTGAGGGGGAGGAGGAGCAGCATGAAGCAGCATCATCGGAGGAGGCCCATGACCTCCAGAGTGGTGAGGACCCGACAGTGCCCCTGGGACATGAGCCTGAAAGAGAGACAGAAGGAAATAAACTTTACAGTTACAAAAACCACAGACCATCTCTAGTGGAGAACATTACTTAAAAAAAGTGAAGCTTCATTACTTTGCTCTGACTTAATGAGAGATGAGCTCCAAAAACCTGATTGATGCAGCTGCTAATCATACCCTTCCATCATATATTTAATTTACCCAATCTTTCACCACTACTATTAACTTTGTACTTCATTTACAGCATTTGGAAGATGTCCTTATCAAGAGCGACTTACTGTTCACACTGAAAAACCTGATTACAAGAATTTCACACACTGCCCTTTTGGTCTTAAAGAAACAAACAAAGTCAGACAGACAGAAATCAATCAATAAAGGAAAAAGAAAGACAGACAGAAAGGCTGGTGAGGGCCTAACAAGAGTGTTTACTGCCGATATAATCCACCTATAACAGAGACTAACTTGTTTAAATTGACTTTGAAAGGAAATGTAAAATAGGAATTTGTTAATCTTGGAAATCTGTGGTTGGTGTTGGACTTCAGTGCTGTAATGACCAGTCATAATTTATACCTTACTTATCACACGCACACACACTCTACCAGCAATTCAACCAACATGCAGAGCATCTTAATGAGCCGCCAGCCACAGATATCCATCTACCAGTACATTAGTCGAGAAACTTTAATTCCATCTGTCGTTTTTGAAGCTTGCTGTGTTTGGGATTCCTTCATTTCTAAATGGGGATGAATACTGTATCATTTAACAGTTTTATTTAACCTACATCACTATCACTGTGAAATACATGTTTCAGATATTATGAGCCATTTCCAGGTTTAATAGCTTAACTTGCTAATAAACATAAATTACACCCAGACTTAACTGTTCCATTTCATATTTAAGCCACACTATAACCAATGTTTAAAAGAAAAAAAAGAAAAAACGAGCACATGGTTTCAAAATAAAGAGTTCTGACTCTCTGGTCCTTTTTACATGTGGTATTAACATTTACTTGAAGATGCCCTGATCACCCAGTGCGTCAGTTAAAACTCGGCATTTATTATGTTTTCACACGTTTCGAATAACCACTTGTGATCCTCTCTCACTTTATGGAGAAAAAAAACACCATCACTGATTAATTAACAGGCTTCTGTTCCACTTTCAAGCACTGGAATGCTCCAGGAATAGCTGTTTTGATGCTGAACTAATCAGAATGATTACAACTGATCACAGAAGCCAATTAGCTTGGTGTGCAATGGCGATGATGAGCTACACCAGATTGAATTTACAAATATTTTTAGGAGGGAGTGATCCTTTAACCATCATTGGTATTATATCCAACACTGGGCTGTTATAACAGTAAGTACGGCTAGTACTGTGTCTGTGTGTGTGTGTGTGTGTGTCTTTTCATTTCAACCTGCAAAGCAACAAAATGTAAATATTTTGAAGGAGGTGATTCTTTTCCACACACACACACACACACACACACACACACACACACACACACACACACACAGTATGTTTAGTTCAGATCCTACAATGCATTTGACCCCTTCACACCTGTACTGGGAGCCTGAGGTGCAGATGCTGTAATAAAATTGTTAGCTGTAATAGCATTAAACTCAAATTATTTTTTTATGCTGATAAAACTGATCCTGCCTTAAAACGTGCAATATTTGTTTTGCCAATTTGAACTAGAACTACCACCTGGAGATTATATGCCTCCACATGGAAAGGCCTCAGTGATCTTGACCTTTGACTTTCAACATCAATGAACATCAGTTCATTCTTGAGTCTAAGTAGACTTGTGTTCAAAGTTAGAAGAAAATTCCTCAAAGCATTCTCGGTAGATCATGTTTACAAGCATGCCAAATGAGGCTGCAGCAACCTTGACCGTTGACCTCTATGAACATGAACACTTGCGAAAAGTTTAAAGAAAATCCCTAATAGTGTTCCCAAATCCCCTTCCCAAAAATGGCCCACATGTGCTTAACCTCCTAAATCTCATCAGGTCAGTTCATAGGCATTTATTTATAGAGGCATGACAATGACTGTCAGCGGTACTGTCCCAAAACCCCTGGTGTCACAAATTTCAGTTTCAAATAAGAGTTTTGTTTAAAGACCAAACAAAATTTCCTCTTATACAGTGACACCATGTGAAATGACTCAGGCACAATGTGCTTGAGACAGTGTGTGTGAGCTTGCAGTACCTGTGTGAGCTGCCCAAGGGATGAGTAGGGGTGGTGTAGGGGCTGGTGTCCTGGGAGGCTGTAGCCCTGGAGGGGGTATGAGGCCTGAGGAGAGCTGTGGCCTGGGGGCATGTTTGGGGGAGTAGGAGCTGACAGAGGAGCTGAGTGATACAAGGTCTGTGGCTGTGGACCCGATTGACCAGACTAGAGAGTCAGACACACAGAGAAGTATAAAAATAGTATTCCGACCAGTTAAATAACCAAAGTACAACTGTAACAAGCTGTGTGCTAAGTGGTGGGAGAGTACCTGTCCTGGGCTGGGGGCGGGGTGTTGAGGAGGTGGCTGGCTGCCAGTGGGAGTGGTGGAGGGCTGCGGATGATGCATGGAGCCTGAGTGATGGGGAAATGACTGCGGGGCTGGAAACAAAATATCAAGATATTTTGTCAGCTATTTAACAAATAATTCATAAAATCTATAATCAGTGCAACAAGCAAAAATAAATCAATAAACAAACAAATGAAAACATCTCAGCACTGATTGGACAGAAAATAAAGCTTTTTGGGTGGGAATACGAACAGCAGGCCATATTAGCCGTGAGTGTTTTTATGTCTATAGAGCCCCTAGTGGCAGAAACATGTAACTACTGAAAATTGCAGAGAGATTTTATGAGATGGATCATGAGAGCGCACAACGGATGTTTACCATCACAAGCTATTTAGGGTGTCCATTGTATACAGCCTGTGTGGGATAAATACTGGATTTCCAGTGTATACACATGGACATCATGCACAGATTCAGGAAACATTTTTTGTTTGTGAGGCATTTGACCAGGACATACCATACATGCCCTGCTGGGCTCCTGGGGGTCCCTCAGTCTGACCAGGGTACTGAGGACCAGGAGGTCCAAGCGTCTGAGGGTGCCCACCTGAACTCAGCATCCGTGTTCCACTTTGCAGCATGGAATACACCGGCTAACAGAAACAACAGTGAGTGAAGTCAGATCTGTTTCAGGGTATAGCAATGTTCGGACACTTATGTGCAACATCAATAATGTAGCAGTCAGGCTGTGCGTGCATGAGATTGATGTTGGTATACCTGTCCAGGATAATGTGGCATGGCAGGGATGACCTGGCTATACTGCAGGTAGGACTGACCATAAGGAGAGGCCACTAGAGGAGGACCTGCTGCCGATGCCGCTGCCTGGATCATAGGAGGTGCCGATGAGTTGTGGTCTGGACGAGGGGCAACCACTGAACCTGATTGAGAAAGAGCTAGACATTGGCTTTTTGCATGCATGCACAAGTTGGACCTTTGGTTTGGATTGCTTGTATAACAAAAAATTGGATTCGGTCCTGCAGCATCAAGATTTTAGTGGACATACACTTAACAGAAGCAAGATGTTTAGTAGTGGAATATAAAAACAGCCCTTAGTTCTGAGTTAATTCCTTTTCTGGTGCAATAATTCAGTCGACAGCTACAATACATACTGCCCACAAGCATAGAGAGCTGAACATGTCACTAAAGATTTGCTGGAGACGGGCAGTTGTCAGGGTGGATTAATTATTTAATTGAATGATTACATCTCAAAAATACCTTTAGCTCTGGGGTACTTTCCCTGGCTCACGGTAGGCATGGCATACTGGTACATCTGAGGGGGCTGGCACAGACAGATCGAAGCAAAACATTACTTCTCAGTTACTCACACATCAAAACGTCCACATATGTTCCACAATAAGATTTAACCTCGTTCTAAGTACTCATAACTAGGAAACATCAACGTGTATACCTGTACAGAGTGGCCCTGTAAGGGTATTGTTGGAACGTAGCTCAGGTACGGAGGGCTATAAATGGGTCCTTGTCCTGCAGGAGGCTGGAGCACCACTGAAGGGCTTGGAGGTGTGGGCCGCGGTGTCGTCGGGGTCGCTGAAGACTTCACCTGAACACCAAAGGCAAAGTGAGTCGATGTTTGTGCTGTAGCATGCACAACAAAGTGAAAGGTTGCTTGAGTGCATGTGTGGGCGTGCGCATGAGAGGAAAACTGTTGAACGCAGGCTGAAGGGCAGAATATTCACCATAGTGAGAGGAGCCTTGGCAGGATTGAACTCTTTGGCATTGGGATTTAGGGTGGACTTCTTCACTTGGCTGTATGGGACAAAGGAGGAAATTGTGTTAAAAGAATTGTGGCTACAGCAATTAGTGGATGATGTAATGTTTTAGAAAAATATTTCACACTAGATTAGTGAGACACATGAGCAGTGATGGAAATATCTAACACTAACACTCTTAGAACATCTCAACCCCCCTACTCACTCAGCTACCCCCTCTGTAGCTTCCGACCTGCCGTCGTCCCTGCCAGGCGTCCTCGCAGGCTGGGGTTGCGCGGCTGTTTGTCCGTCTGTACCAGAGGGTTGGGGAACCCCACCGGGTGTCGCAGAACGTGTAATGGTGGGTGTGACAGATGGTGGGGTAGCTGCAGCTGCACCTTCAGCACTCGTTTCTCTGCCTGCCTCATCTGCTGGAAGCTCCTGTGTTGGAGTTGTAGGTGTTATCGTTTTGGGCTCTGAGGAGGGGGCGGGGTCTGCCTGCGTGATTTGGGTAGGGCTTGGCTGAGTTGGATCACTGGATGTGGCTGAAGTGCTGGGGCTGGAGGGTGAGTGAAGCTGAGACAGAGTGAACAGGAAAGGGTTTGAATTGGAAACAGCCGTATATGATCAATAAAGCAACAATAAATAAATATAACAAACTGAATTTTTCCCATTAAACTCACTCTGAACTCTTTCCCAAACTTGCGAAGTTCCTCTATCTGTGACCTTTGCTGAAGCGAGGCAGCTGCAAAACAAAAAAGCAGTCAGTTAGACAAAAACAAAACCTTGCATGCTATAACATAGATAAATCTTTTTTAATACCTTTACTGCCCTTGCCCTCCTGAGGACTGGCAGGGCTTTCTGTCCTTTCCTTGGATAAGATCTCATTCACTGACACAAAAAGTTGAACAAAAAGAAAAAATGAAAACAAATGAACAGAACACAGAAACGGAGAGAAAACTTGATATACAATCAGGAAAAATGACTTTTGGCTATAAAATATAGTGAGGATGAAGAAATGTGGAGGATTAATGCTGCTCACCATCTACAGGGAACAGTGGGGTGGGACCAGAGGGCTTGGGGGACACCATGGTAACTGAAGAGGTGTCCAGGTAGGTAGGAGCAGTCAGAGGGGGATCCTGGTTGGGTGTGTCAGGTTTGGGGGAATGTGAGACTGGAGAGTGAACAAGAGAGAAGGTAAAAGGAGAGGTTGAAAATGACTTATTTTTGTTTCATCACTTAGTAAAATCTATGAATCTATGAATCTTTTTTTTTTTTTTTAACAGCTGGCTCACCTGTAGGTGAAGAGTGAGAGTTGGACGTGCGCATGCTTCTGGGTTGTACAGGCCTTTGAGATTTTGGAGATGTTCTAGATGACACTATGGCACATAAACAAACAAACAAATAAATAAATAGAGGGGCACTCAGAGAGCACTGTACCTCAGCAAAATGGATTGTGGTGAGTAAATGCACTGAATAAGCAGAAAAATGTATGACTGCAGATTTTTATTATAACTTGGCAAAGTTATAATGAAATGTCTCCCCCTAGTGGGTACCTAATAAACATTTATTCATACACTATTTACACTTATTCAACTTAATTGATTTTTTTTATCCAGAATAATCCCATTCACCTTAAAAAAAAATTAATACTGTGGTTACTTGTACCAAATCTAGATAAACAAAAAATCATATCACACACAAACAAAAACAAGAGGGGCACTCAGAAAGCAAGCCATCTCCACCATGCACAAATGGAATATTATCACTTGGCATAGTTATAATGAAATGTCTCCACCTACTGGACATCTGATGCCCATTTTGTCCCATATATAAAATAGGGGGGATTTTGTCGGGATTTCTTCCTTTCTTTCTTTCTCTCTTTTTTTTTTTTTTTTTTTTTTATTTAATCCCAAGCACAGATGACCAACTGCAACAAACATACCTTCACAGGTTAAAACAAATGCCATACTGAAAAATAAAATATCCAGACATTATAACAGTTAGAAAATTATTACAG
Organism: Tandanus tandanus; assembly: GCA_039654325.1. NCBI lineage: Eukaryota > Metazoa > Chordata > Actinopteri > Siluriformes > Plotosidae > Tandanus > Tandanus tandanus. Next base: position 14,352,704 of record JBCNYH010000003.1, read on the forward strand.
ATGCCTTACCTCCGTTTACAGGTCGTGCAGACTCCGAGAGAGACTGAGGGTGCGAAAGAGAATGGGGGAGCATGTGCGGGGCAGGTGGGCTGGCATGACCTGCCTCTAAGGGTCGTGAATGAGCAGGTGGGCTACACTGTGCTTGGTGGGGAGAATATCCCCCTCTGATTGACAGTGGACTGTTCCTATCAGAAGGTGGTGTGGGCTGACCGCTGCCAGAGGGAAGCGATGGCCTAGGGGACGAGCTTGACGGAGCAGGTCTGTTTGTTCGGCTAGGAAGCGAGGAAGAGGACGGACCTCCTCTTTCTCGGTCACTTCTGGACGCACCGATTTCTCGTTCTCTTGCTCTTTGGGGTAAGGGAATGTATTTGCCCTCCCTAAGAGAAATCATGAATGAAGGAATAATGTATATGGATATATAAAACACACACACACCTGTTGAAAATCCATTAAAAATTAAAACAGCGATGTGAAATTGGAAGCTTTGAAGTGAGTGACATGGCATACTGACCGGCTCCCAGAGCTGGAGAAGCCAGGGCTGTCTCTCCCCCTCTCTCTCTCGCCTCCATCTCGCACCACGGCGCTGTACTTGTCCTCTTCGCTCCTCCCTTCATCGTTCTCCAACGCCACTCTGTGGCGGTATTGTGAGCTGGCCTCAATTTCACTGGCCAGTCGCGCAGCTCTCGCCTCTCGCTGCCGGAAACCCTCCGTGCTACCTCGCTCAAGGGGAACCCTGTAAGAGAGAGGGTGATCGGGGAAAGAAAAGCAATCACTCTTTCAGGTACAAAGTCTCTTTAAGCAAACATCACATGATTAAAACACTACCTGGCTCTTTGATTCTCAGTCTACAAACCCTCCCTATAGTCAAATAATATCTCCAACAATCTAAACCGTCTTCTGTCTATTGGGTTTAATCTGTTTTTGTAAAGATAAGAGAGAGAGAAGAGCAAATATCTTTTAGCTGTGTGTGTGTGTGTGCGCGAGCGAAACTCACGTGTACATTGCGAGGCTTGAGTCATAGGTGGACTTCACCCCATACGTTTCTTCGTTGAACCGGAACATCTCACTGGCATCCCAGCAATTAGACTATCAGAGAGAGAGATAAAGAAAGAAAGAGAGGATGTAAAAGGAGTGAAAACCTTTTCAGAGATTCTACAGTCATGCTTGTGAACACTTCGTGAATATTTTATGCATAAATATGACCAGTTATATCATAAAGGTAAACAAAAGCAAAGTAAACAAATGAGACAAAAAAAAAAATTATTGAAGACATTGACCCAGATTAAATAAAATAAACCAAAGGGGTCCAAACGATCCTGCCGAAAGAACCATACATACTATACACACACACACACACACACACACACACGTACACACAGAAAAATTCACCAAATTGACTGCTGCGACCTTGGAACAAGGCAAAGGTGACCCATATATAATCCCAACTGAGACCTTCCTGAGAGCAACCAATTTGGTGATCCTGTCATTTCCTTTTAATATTATTGCATTAACAAGCCAAACACACACCCCAAAAACCCCCACTAACTTGACTGCTCTGAATTTGAAACAGGTTCACGGTCACCCATATACAATCCCAACCCGAGACCTTCCTGAGGGGAACCCATCCACCAAATTTGGTGATCTTATGTCATTTCCTTTCAAAGTTATCACACTAACAAGCTTCGCGAAGCCCAATATAGAAAACTCACTACCTTGACTACTAAGATCTTGAAACAAGCCCCAGGGAACCCATATACAATTGCAACTGAAACATTTCTGAGGGGAATCCATTACTTTCAAAGTTACTGAAGAACAAGCCTTGACAAGCCGAATACATTAAAAAAAGTGACCTTGAAACAAAGTCAAGGTGACCCACATACAATCCCTCCCTATTCACACCTGAGGTGGACTCATACATCAAATTGGATGAAACTCATTTCCTTCCAGAATTATCGCACTAACAAACTCATACATATGGAACCCAAAACAGGTCCAAATCATGATACTACCACTTCCACGTTTCCCAGATGTAATAAGGTTCTTATGTTAGAATGCAGTGTTGTCTTTCTCTAAACAGAAAACCTCTCATTTAGGCCAAAATGTTCTGTTTTGAGCTCTTTCATTGACAAAACGTTTTCCAGTAGACTTCTGGCTTGTCCATGTGATTTTTACAAACTGTAGATGGGAATCATTGTTCTTTTTGTTGAAGAGTAGCGCCTTTCTCCTTGGAACCCTTCCATGCACACCACTGTTGATCAGTACTCTCCTGATGGTGGACTCATTAACATTAACCAAAGTGAAAGATGTCTTTAGTTGCTTAGAAGTTACCCAAGGTTCACAGTCTGATTTCCGTGTTAATTTGTATCACCTGTCTTGTTAATTATCCGTTTAATGAGTTCATGTTCCGTGTTGTTTTGCTCATCAGTAGTCTGTCTGCCTACCTGCGTTAAATTGTGTTTTTTTAACCTGTGCGAGTCTGAGTGGTGGTGTATGAGCCTCTATTTTTTTGAGGGTTTCCTTTTATTTGGTTTAATTTTATTGCCGCCCATCATCATTCAAATCAGCGATACATAACATCCAATCAGCATCAACTCAGCGACACAGCAGACTTACTGGGTTTCCTGTGTTGGGCAGGCATGGACATGGGACAACCATCGAAAATATGTTCCATGTCTATGGTGCTCCCCTCAGGAGCTCTGATACAAAGATTACAGGAAACAGATAAGCGGTCATACCCTTTACTCAAACATGACTAAAGCTTTGATCATAGCAAAGCACCACCTGAGTGTAGTTAGAGCAAATAAAAGTCTTTGCGATTCAAACCAAAACGCACACAATTACTCAAGGGATGTGGTATCACATGGTTGGTTGTAAGATAAAATCCCAGCAAGATGCCACTGCTAGGCATTTGCGCAAAGCTCTTAACCCTGAACTTCTCATCTAAATAAGATGAATGCTTCTATTCACTTGCATTGGTTTATTAAATCTCCCTGGATAAGATCTGCCAAATGCCACAAATGTTAATCAAAACTTCCTCTCTTTTTCTTATAAAATAGAATAACTTGTGTAGTTACATGGATCTCTACGATTTTCTTGAAGGGTGTGCATGTTTTGCATCTACTCACCGCATCCGTATCTAGATCATAGTTCTCTCCATTGCTGTCTCCACCCTCCCACCTCTGCAGAACCTTCTCTCTGTGATCACCGTTCACTCTGGAGGAGCTGATCGCCGAGTCTGTAAAGGTGTCTACAATCGCACAAAGATGAATGGAATCAGGCCACACTAGCCCAGACAGTATCAATATTACAACAGACATCACTGGCAACACTATAGAGGTTTAAAAGCCTGCCTCACACACATGTACACACCTCTTGTAGCAAAATTGAGATCCACATCTCTGCAGGTCATGGTGATCAAGTCACTGGGGCTAAAGATCATTGTGTCAGTGATCTCTTCTCTCCTGGGGTGTGTGGAAGAACCACCTCCACAGCCATCCCCATCCTCAGTCCTTAGCTTGTGCACGGCGTCCACCGCCAGCTCACACTGCACAAAAATCAATTTAACCAAGCATAAAATCAATATTACAAAACAAGCAGCTTAAGAGAAAATACATACACTCAGTAGAACGTCTTGACATTTGAACAAATATTATGCCCAGGTTTCTGGCTCAGAAACACACAGGAATATGTTATGTATATATTATATAATATTTATTATTTTATTTGCACTTTAAATTTGGAAATGGCTCATCAATAAATTTCTCAATTAATTTTTTTTCCCGTTTGCATGCATATCTGCTTAGAACAAAACAAAAAATGTGTATATATGACAATTTGTATCCCAATTTTCCAGTAAATACCCACAATTCCCACAGAAATGCATGGAAATTATTGCTTAGTAATTTTACTATCAAATTAGATTATTTTTACATAGCTAAAAATAATTTGAAATGACCTCTGCTAGGTGTGTTTAATGCACAGAAGCATCTTGCTTACTCTTGAACTTAGTGTCTTAAAGATCCCTCCAAACACACTGCCATTCTTTACCCGCACGTCACACCTAGAACCCTAGGAAGAGAAAAATTAGAGAGAAAATAAATGTATATCAAAACGGATGAGGTGTTTTTAAAAGAGCCAGAAGTGATTCTGGTGACAAACGAAAGATAATGAATCAACCAAATTCTTTTCTTTCCAGTGATGAATTGCGAATATTCATCAAACTTGTTCTGTGATACTTGTTTGCATGGGATCGGTACACAAAAGGAAACTCACCACTAGAGCTGTGAGGTAATGGAGCATCCGGGAGTTATTGTAGACTCCCTCAAACACCTAAAAGTTTAAAAAGAAGAAAAGCATGATATGTTCTGCTTTCTAAATTAAAATAAAACCAGACAATTAAAAAAAAAATAGTAATAATAGTACTGACATTGAGATACGTCTCTTAACACATTTGCAATTTCCATACTCAATAAGGAAGCAGGTATGGGTGGGAAAAAAAAAATGGTAATAATAATAAAAAGGCTGGGACCTAATCCAGATCTGACTGTGTGCATTCTGATATGTAATCTCTGATAATAATGGTGTGAGTATTGAGCATGAAAAAGGCATGTAGACAAATGCAGGTGATATGCTGGACAATGAGCCATAGGTATGAGAAAAATGAGAGAATATTTGAACTGAGGTTACATACAGGAGGAGACTGTGAGGGAGGCTTCACAGAGTTTCTGTTCCTGAAAAGAATCAAAAGGACAGACACAAGCATTAATGTGTTTACACCTACTTAAGGTTACACAATAAGCACATCACAACTAGCGCTTTGGCAACTTTGTGCATCATCATCATTATTATTATTATTATTATTTTAAAAAGGCATGACAAAGTACCCAGTGTGTCTACAAGTGGATCCTGGTTAAAAGCATTAAAATAACATCACTAATTTTATTTATTGTTTCAATCATATTTCTGTTGTTATGATAATGTGTAATACTGATCTCTGATTATTCTTTATACTTGAACGAATACCCCGACGGTGTTAGCAAGGACTGCTTTTATTCAGACTTTCTGCTCTAAAACATGGCTATAGTGCTACTATGCAAGTGATAGAGTTAGAAAACCATCAGCGACAGCCAAGGAGTGATCTTTACTACTCCGACATTTATTTCTCCATTTAACCACAAACGATGATACTGGGTGCGGTATATGGATCTAATTTACATTAACACAATCCAGTGCGACAGATAACAGACTAGCTTTAGCCACAATGCGCAAATAACACCATGGCAATAAAACAACACAATTCTGTAGCATAAAAAAAAAAAAAAAAAGATTTTCAAGACATAGTGGACACGACATTTTAGAAATATATACATTTATACGTTCTTGTCACGTGCATTCCACGTTTCCGGTCGGTTAGTCTGTCTAAATTCGCTCGAGAAGCAAAACTGCTCTGTATCATATGGATTACAAAAACAACAACAAAACAATGTCGAGCTCACAACTGTATCCGCCCCAAAAACAATCATTGGTCAACCATGACATCAGTCAGGTTGTTTCCTCCTTCTATTGGTGTAAAATTCAAGTAAAGGCGGGTGTTTACGGCTTAAACCGGCGTTAATTCACTGGTCAGGTTCAATGTCAATTGGAATTTCTCATCTGTAATTGGCCAGCAATACTGTTAATACAACAAGGTATTATCCAATTGGTCTTTTCTAAACCATACATCGTAATGAACACGCCCCCTTACACCGGTAGGCCTCATGATGAAATACCAATCCTCGGCTTTTCTCTGAAGAGTAAGCCGGATTCAGATTACCTTCCAGGGGTTGGTCTGGTAGCGTTACTCCCAGGAACTGTCGGTGACATCCCGGCCGATCCAGAAGGTCCATTTGACGTTTTGCGGCCACTTGGTCCAGACTGTTGCTGAAAAAACATTATTTTGATTGTATTTTGCGCATTATTAACGTCTACACATGATATATTTTTAATTTCGCGTTGTCCATGCTTGCTGACCGGCGACAGGATCCCAGCTACAACAAGCTAGCTGGCTAAATAGCTAGTTGGATATCTGACACGATGTAATATAATCGACCTCTGTCTAATTTTTGTGTATAAAAAGGCTTTTAGAATCAGGTTGGAATTTGTAAATACTCACATTCTGGCGGCGGAAAGACATCGCTAGCCGCTAACTAGGCTGGTCAGCAACGTTGTGGCGCGGCTCAGTGTTCTCTGGTGTATGCTAGCAACCTTGATAGCTAGCTAGCTAGCAAAATCTTGGAGTACGCGTCAGAAATATCCCGCACCCGACGATAGCTTCCTTTCCAAGTGCCCAGAATCTTCTTCTGTCTTTATTCTGAAAACATGTCATGAGCACTTCTGAGAAAAGTGTCAAGCAGTATTTCTTAATTTTGTTAAAAAAGCCGGTACCACGTCTTAAGATTTGCCTTAAACATAATGGCAACCCGCTTTCAGCAGATCTCTTTTGATTGGTCCAACCTGGAGCAATGACGCAATGACGCCCTACGTGCTCGGCACAGGAAGTTCGTGGACGCGAGTCATACTTGCGTGGGGCATCCGAACCTCCCTGAAATCACCGTGTAACTTTCGACAAGGTTATTTAAAAGAAAGAAAGAAAATGGGTGCACGAGGCGTATGTTGACTGCACTGGTAAACTCCCCTGCTGGTTAAATAAGAGGACTGCCTTGGCATGAAGAAGTACCCCAGTGTAATAAACCACACATCTCTCATCCCATGTGCCTCACCGCTTAATCCTACTGGGAGGCTGGAGCCTATCTCAGCAGACTCTGGGCGAAGGCAAGGTACACCCTGAACAGCACGCCAGTCCACGCCAAGGCAACACACATACACACAATCAATCCTATGGGGAATTTGGAACAGCCAGTTAGCCTAAAGTGCCTTTCTTTGGACTGTGGGACAAAACCGGAGAACCCGGAGAAAACCCACGCAGGCATGGGGAGATATAAACTCCATACAGAAACGCCCGAGCGTGGGAATTGAGCTCCTCAAGGCTCAGTTCTTAGTCTACTGTTGTTTTAATTTTATTCAAAATCCACTGAGCCTTGTAATAAAATCTCATCATTGATGACAGCTCTCCTTCTTTTAACCCCTTCCCATAGAAGATACTGCACTGTATCATTTCTAGCATCTCTTTCTGGATGAAAAGATCACTATCTGAAATTAAATCTTTACCTACCGGTGTAAAAAAAAACATTTTAACTTTGATTTCTCAAACACAATCAAAACCTTCACGGTTTCTCCAACAGACATGGCTAAGAATCATATGGCTGTCAAGATCACAAAAATTCCCTATTTCTATTTCAGGTACAAGCTTTCTTATTTGGTCAAAATCTCCCGCAGTGTACAGTCATTTATAGATTCATTTAATATAATTTTAAATGCTCAGGCTTACAGCTGGGTGGTACAGTGGTGTAGTAGTTAGCACGTCTGCTTCAAAGCAATAAGGTCCTGGGTTTGCAGGCTCGAGTGTTTCTGTGTGGAGTGTGCATGTTCTCCCCGTGCTTGTGTGGGTTTCATCCAGGCACTCCGGTTTCCTCCCACAGTCCAAAGACATGCACACTAGGCTTATTGGCTGTTCCAAATTGACTATAGGTGTGAGTGTGAATGGTTGTATGCGTGTTGCCCTGCAATGGTCTGTGAAGTCCATTGTCGGCTGAGATAGGCACAAGCTGCCACGAGACCCTAGTAAGATTAAAAGGTTTGGGAGATGAGTGAGTGAGTGTGGCTTATAACCTCCAAGTTCTTTTCTGTGACTCTCTTATTAAAGGCACTCTGCTTTCTTTCACTTGTAGTAAAATAAAACAAAAGAATTGTTTCAGTAAATATTTGTAGACTAATTTCAAAGGATCTCTTGACCAAATTATATGCATGCCAATGTTGTAAACCACATACCGACAAGCCATCCCAGATTTACAACTCCAAATCACATAGCATGTCCAAAAGCTACACAATGGTGAAATGAGCTTTCCTCTAGTCCTTACAGCCTTTTTTGTCAAATCTTGAAGGTCTAAAAATCTACACTTTAGACAACATGTATAACAATTAATTCAATACTCATTGGGGTGGCATAGTGATGTAGTGGTTAGCACATTTCCATCTCAGCAAGAAGGTCCTGGATTCAAGTCCTGAGCTTGATGATGGATTTTTGGCAGGAGTTTTCATGTTCTCCCCATGCTTGCGTGGGTTTCTTCCTACATGCACTTTAGGCTGATTGGCTGTTCCAAATTGCCTGTAGGTGTGAGTGTGAATGGTTGTGTAGGTGTTGGCCTTTAGCTTCGACAGATACAACCCCCTTGATTTGAATAATTCTCCATATACAAAAGACAAATTACATAGTTGTCTTATTGTCTTATTCATTCAGAATATTTTAAACTTATTAAACTCATCTGATAATAGTGATGAATAAGTCAGCTGGTAAAAGAATATCAAGAATTAACTGGTGGGTTTCCACCCCAGCTTAATATCTTTTATTCACCTGTTTTAGATCTTGTTTGGGTTCTGTCGTTTTACAATAACAGTAACAAGGATGCGTGAGCGAATAAACTATCTTTCACACTTGCGATAACTTGGCAGTGCAACACCGATGCCACCGAAAGTGTCCAGGTGTTCTGCTCTCTCGCTCGCCTTAAGATGGCAGTGTTCACTAATATAATGTCACCGGATCCAGGTGTCATTGACACCCACTTACAGGAGTAAGCAAATGGTTTCAGAAAGACTGCAGCTGATTCCATTTTATTCCCAAGAGCTAATACTGTATTTCATGCTTATTTTATATACCAGGGAAGTGAACAGGCCCTTTTAAATCTTGAGGTTGTACTGACCATAACCATGATCTGAAGCCCGCTGACTTTTTTCTTTCAAGAAAGTTGTGATATACAGCTTTATATCAGTTCATTCACTGGACTTGAACTGCTTAAATGTCAATAAAACTTTCAGCTGGAAGTGTACATCAGAAGAATGATGATTTGGTTTTTCATTTAACACATGGAAAAGTCATAGACACTCTTGTTCAATCACCTAGAAGTGTTGGGCAGGGTTACAGCATTAGTCAGCTTATATCACATTTACGGAAAAGGATTGTTTATGAACTGATGACATGAATGATGTGTACTGGAGCACAGAACAAGCACATTGCCTGTCAAAAAAAAAAAAGGATTTCAGTCAAAGGCCCCATCCATTTTCTTCCACTTATCTGAGTCCAGGTTGCAGAATAGCAGTTTGAGCTGGGATACCCAGGCACCTCTCTCTCCCTGGCCACCATCTCCAGCTGTTCTGAAGAAATTGAAGGTGTTCCCAAGCCAGCCGAAAGATATAATCTCTATAGCATGTATGTATTAAGTCTATCTTGTCATCTCTTCCTGGTTAAACATGCCTGTAACACCTATCCGAGGAGGCATCCTAGCTGGGTGCTTAAAACCCATCAATGGGCTCCTTTTGACACCGAACAGCAGCCCTACTGAGCCCCTCCTGGATATTTGAACTCCTCACCCTGAGAGAAGATCAAATACTCTCCTTGGAAATAAGTAACCAAGTTAGCAAATACTTCTCATGATATCTTAATGGCTTTAACAAAAAGGCTTTCACACAAAATACCGGCATATTCTTTAACTCCTATTCAGACAAACATATACTTGTTTAAGATGCACAAGATTCTCAACATACAAAGTTAATAGCAGTTACACACAGACACAAGACTCCAAAACATGTTTCAGTATATTTATATCACCATTGTCATGTATTATTATTATTAAATTTAACGTAGTACCTGAAACTAATTACACAGAGTGGACAACGCAGTCCACCTCAACACACGGTCCCAGCACAGAGACAGAGAGAGAGAGAGAGAGAGAGAGAGAGAGAGAGAGAGAGAGAGAGAGAGAGAGAGAGAGAGAGAGA
>JBCNYH010000003.1:14362733-14399137 GCA_039654325.1 Tandanus tandanus
GTGTGTGTGTGTGTGTGTGTGTGTGTGTGTGTGTGTGTGTGTGTGTGTGTGTGTGTGTGTGTGTGTGTGTGCACGTTAAATCAGTACAATTGTACACCTGGGGCTTATTCCCATCGAATCATATGCTCCATAGATCTTGCCTCAGGGTGTATTATCAATGTGAGCACATTACACACACATGTACGCACACTCACACTCACACACACACACACACACACACACACACACACACAATAGCATGCAATATTATTATGATTAGTGTACCAACCACAAGGTGCTTATAACCCTGTTGTTTCTGTGAGAATTTTATTTCGACTTTTTTTTTTTAATTCCTATTTTTCTTTGCTAGAAAGAATCAAATTGTAGGTCATACAGAACTGAACCAGAAGTCAGGACAGAGTCTAACAAGGAAGAAGCGCCTGATTGGAGCACAAACATGAGTTGCAGAAACATTTCCTTTTGATATTTGATAACCTGGGGTGGCACAGTGGCACAGTGTTTAGCACGTCCACCTCACAGCAAGAAGGTCCTGGGTTCAAGTCCTGGGCTTGGCGAGGGCATTTCTGTGTGGAGTTTGCAAGTTCTGTCTATGCTTGCACAGGTTTCCTCCGTGTTCTCTGGTTTTCTCCCACAATCCAAAGACATGTACATTAGGCGGATTGGCTGTTCCGAATTGCACTTGGTGTGAATGTGAGTGTGAATGGTTGTGTGCTGCCCTGTGATGGTATGGAGAGCTATTCAAGGTGTACCCCGTTTTCGCCCATTATCGGCTGAGATAGGCTCAAGCCTCCATGCAACCCTAATAATAGGATTCCGCAAATGAGTGAGTAACTGATGACCTGGGTCAATGGAAACAAACTTACAAACTGGAGCATTAAGCTCCGCCTACTTCGATTTTCAGCTAATCTGCATAAATGTCAAGAAATGCACTTTGATGCCAACCTCATGGTCTTCAAAACAGTCATCAGTGTCTGAATCTCAATTAATAATTTAAAAAAAACTGCAGATCGCACCTGGCAGCTTGATTTTCAGCATCTACTTTTTCTTGTTGGTGTCGTCTCTGTTGTTACGTATCCACTGTAAATAATGTGATGTCGTGTGGGTGCTTTGATGCTCTTTATTGATTTTGTTGTCATTAAATGTTGTTATGTTTCTTATTCATGTACGCCATATCCACACACCTCGATTCAGTGCGGCGCTACACATTTCCAGTAATTGCACTGCTCTGGAGTTATTTTTAGTTGACTTCGGCGGACAAGTAAAAGCTAGAGAGAGAAACACAGTGAGAGACAGAGAAAGAGAGAGAGAGGGGGGGGGTTAAAAACAGAGTGAGAGAGAGAGAGAGAGAGAGAGAGAGAGAAAGGCACAAATAGAAGTTTAAAAGTTATGGAAAGGGAAAGAGAATAAAACATTCAGTGTAAGGGCAAAACATAGACATTAAAAATAACAAGAGGGTGATTACAAAAAGACGAGGACCTGACGACGAGATGTAGGTGCTATGGGTGACGAGTAAGGTGGAAAAGACGACTAAACCAAATCAGACTCTGGTACAGCATGAATGACGGATGACAAAACAACATGGGAAGGCACAGGGAGTTAAGTGCCATTTTTTTTTTTTGTTTTTTTTTAACACTTTCTTAAAATATCAGGACACTGTAAGAATGAGAAAGGAGAAACTAGAGTGGGACAGGCTGAGGGAGATCACAAGCTATACAAAAAAGTGAAACTCAGTCTGGAGAACAATATTACGCACACGATAGAGTACAAGACAAACATACAACAGAGGCATTTTTAAAACAACAAAAAATAAAATTAATACTATTATTTAGACAATTATTACTATCAATTATCACCATGTTCCTTATCGTCATAGTCAATAAGAAGCTAATTCTTGGGTAAATGAACAACATTCTTGCTTCTCTGGATTCATGAAACAAAAAAGTAAAACAGTGTGCAGGTGTGTGTGTTTAATGCTGAGATAGTGAGAGGAGACATAATAGACTAAGGGAACATCATCAAGACAGATAAAAGCTAAGACGAATCAAAATGCAGCTACAGGATTTAGACAAAAAAGCGAGAACTACAGAGAGAAAGAGAGATTGTCTCCTCACATAAGAGACAGGTTCAGGATTTTTGAACCAAATCACTTTTCACATAATGTGCATTGACTTTGTCCAGCAGTCAGCCATACCGCTGTATAAAGTAATGGATACTGACATGCACGTGTATCTTTAATTTCCATTTAAGTCGCTTCCCCGGACCTCAAATCCAAACAAAATCCAAATGACTACATGACTGGGAAGAACACCGGCATGTTTCAGATGTGAAACTGTGATTTGGTTGCAAAAGAATCTTCCAGCTCTGTGCACCCTTCAGCATAGTGGAGGAGACATCTCAAAGTGTCTCACTCTTGTACTGCTGATCTGAGATCAGCTGATTTCTATTCATTATTTGGTAATAATTACAGATTCCTGGTCTCAGCTCAGCAGTCGAGCCCACACAGCCCGAGGGCACTGAGGTAATGATGTCCATGGAGATGTTTTAGATCTGGTTTAACTCACTGATGAGGTTATGGTATTTTGGCAAGCAGCAGTCCTGTGTGAAGTCTAGCATTGAAACAAACTGCAGCAATCATGGTTCGTCAGTGGCAGCTGTTCCAACGATAAAACAACAAAACACAAAACGATAAACAAGAGCAAACGTACCGGGAAAAACATGTGATGAGTGCTGCTGGGTATGTAATCTGAAAGATCGATGTATAAATGATAGCACCACGTGGTGGTTGAGTACCATCCAGTGTGATTGCACGAAGCTGAAAGACCGTACCGTCCTATGCAACAGAACATGAGACACCTTTAATACTGAAATACAATGAAAAATCTATGTAGTGTAACATTAACAAACACTTCCTCAGCCAATCTCCACTTAGTGTACCGTTACTTAATGTTTTCATGTTGTATTTTCTATGTGTGTGTGTCTCCATATCTCTCCCATTCTTTAAAAGCTTTTTTTAATAGTGTTAGTAATGCTCCCCCCTTAAACCCCCTTGAGTTCTTCCTATGAACTGAAAAAATACTGATTGTGACTGGCGCTCCCCTTCTGCACCTCAAAAGAAGGAGTACTGGTTGTCGATGGCTCTGGCCCGGCCTCCCTCTCTCTCTTCGGCCTCCGTTCCTTCCAGCTGTCTCAGAGGTGCGTCTCTCTCGCGCTCCTCGCATTCCTCCGGCCCGCTGGCCGCTCCTCCTCCTGCGGACTCCACGTAGGTTACACGCTCCTGCGGTGGTGTGGGTGGTGGAGGGCGCCCTGGTGGGAGGGGGGGAGGCGGGGGCTGAGGGGGGCTATGGGGTCTGCTGGTCAAGTCTGGAACAAGGACAGAGAGGCAGAGAGACAGAGAGATAGAAAGGAAAAGTCGAAAGGGATCGAAAAGGTTGAAAATTGGGTATGTTCAAAAGTGGCAGGTTCCACAGGGTGGGAACAGAGTGAAAGGAAAAGGTGAAAGGGGGAAAAGGAGAAAGTGAGAGACAGAGAGAAAATGAGAGAACAAATGGCAAAGTATATGAGAGATCCAGGAAGGAAAACACATGCATGTGTCCCAGTAATGGAATCAGTCAACACACAGTACACAGACGTCCTATACCCTGTCTCCACAGTGTGTATGTAAATAGGGAGAAATGTATAAATCCTACATTACAAGACATTCTACATACAAAAAAAAAAAAACATCTGAAGGAATTCACTTCAGGTGATTGTGGAGAAAGAGCTTGTTGTCTGTCGAATGTGTGATGTAAGATCGATCGCTAAATGAAAAGCTGAACTGCTGATGTGATAATCACAAGTTATATATGAGCAAGGTTCCATGTGACAACAAATCTATGATGGATCTATGCAACTGAAATCCAGCTGAGAATGGAAAGTTAGGCAGACAGAATGTGCGTCTGAGGTGAAGAAATGATCTGCTGCTCCACTCCCTCCCATCTCTCTTCCTCTTTTCACCTTTCATACCCTACAAAATTTGTAGTGTTGTGTTTAATCTTCTCTAAATTGTACACTCGTTGAATTGAGATGACTAAACTACTATCTGTTTAAAGCTTTTAAGATTAAATATTATCCTTTCATTTTCCTGTAACTGCTCATTATACTGTGACTCTGCCCCTCTTTACAAGATACTATATTTCTAATGTCACACTTTTCTTACATTCTCTCTGTCTTGCTCTCTGTCTATTAAATCTGGTCTCACTTACACACAGTCAGAGATGGGGGTTGATGGAGAGTCAGGGTGGCGCGTGGTGATGACATCACAGACTGTGGGCCGGCTGCCTGCCCTGTCCCGGCCTGCGAAGATGACCCAACGACAAACAACAACAAAGACAGCCAATCAGAGCTTTGGTACGCACTAGCAGGAGGGAGGCCTGAGGCATAGGGGTGGGACAGGGGTTGGGCAAAAGGTAAGATGTGTACATATAGAAAAAGTGGATGATGCATGGGTATAAATCAAAGGAGAGAGGGATGGGACTAAAGAGAAGGTGCAAAGCTAGATTCGGTGTGTGTAAAAGCAGGAAATAGGAATCATGACAAGCGCTGATTATTTTTCTCTCATGAGCATGACACTACTTATTGCATCAAACATACTGCAGGGAGCTAAAAATTACATCACTCAGGGAAAGATTGTTTTTGTGCAATTAAATTTTTCTCAAGTGGCTTTGTCAATGCCAGAATTCATAATTCTAATCAGTCATTTAGGCAGTTAATGTAGAGACAATGTACTTTTTAACACTCTTGTTTGCACTAATTCACTCACTCACTCGCCAAAAAGCTTACTCCTACTAGGGTCACGAGGAAGCTGGAGCCTATCTCGAAGGTGGGCAAAGGTGGGGTACACCCATCACAGGACCAACACACACACGGCCATTCACACTCACAACTAGGGGCGATCTGGAAGAGCCAATTAGCCTAATGTGCATGTCTTTGGACTGTAGGAGGAACCTGGGGCATCCGGAGGAAACCCACGCAAGCACGGGGAGAACATGACTCCACACAGAAACGCCCAAGGCCGGGACGATCTTCTTGCTGTGAGGCGGACATGCTAACCACTACACCACCGTGCCGCTTTATGTTCTTTTTTTTATCATTTTTATACCCACATATAATATAAAAAGCAATTTTTATACCAGCTATGATAGAATTTATAATTATTGAAGTTTGAACATTATAAACCCAGGTATGGCTGGGAAGTGGAGAAGTGGTGGCGCAGAAAGCGAAGGAAAATGGGGAAAGAGACTGAAATGAAAAAAATAAAGAGTAGAGACAACAGCAAGGATGGTCATAAGAGAGCTAGTTTGAGGATGACAGTGTTGATGAGGTTCAGAGAGATGAGGGGACTGCAGGGAAAGGGGCAAGTAAACATCAGGCCATGCACACTAAGCAAATACAAAATCAGAATAAGGTCAGACACAAAGTCATGCACAGCCAGAAAACAGCAAACTTCACTCACATGCCATGCTGGCAATGGAAGGTGGCTAGATATGTGGATAAAATCCCATTTCAGCCCTACTACAGTGTCACAAAACTCATGCGGTGGCCTGTAGCAGTGCATTCATATGATCGTTCTGGAATTTTTGGATACTGAACATTTCCCAAACCATATTAACAAAACCCAAATGCTACCATCACACTCAAGCCTTCCTCTATTCCTCGAGTTTTGAGCCTTGGCCCTGGATGTCAGTACCTGGTTGCCGGGCAGATGTGGCGCCCACAAAGCTGATGAGGGTGACGTCTGAGGCGCCCCCAGACTCCAGGGGGATGGGGTGCACCCGGAAGTGCTCCAGCATGTCAAAGATAGACTGGAACCAGAGATGCTGCACACGACATTGGCCATCCTCGTTCAGAGAAAGGCGCAGGTGCTGCACAGAGAAGCCAGATATAGGGATATGAGATGAGAAGAAAGACAGAGGAAAAAATTACAAGAGAGAAGTATCTTAAGAGTGCTTCCACTCAGTCTATAACAATAGAACAGGTGTGTAAACTCACCTTCGCTTTGCCCTGGAAGTTGAAAGTGAGGACGTACTCCCCACGCCGTGTCTCACTCTGGCGCACAAGGAAGACGCCATGACTTGCCATGCCGCCTGCCAGCACCAGCTGGGCTGCCTTCAGCCGTGACAAGGTGCCATGGAACCACTGACACTCACTTAATGGGTGCTCCACTGGCTCTGCTGCTGAGCCCTCTGAGAACAGGAAGGACCCTGAAAAAAGCAGTGGATCAATGATGTGGTATGTAAAAAAATAATTATAATAAAAAATAGTGGCAGAGGGTTTATAGACTTGAGGTTACCCCACTTCCAATGGGGTCATATCTGACTGAATGTTCAACTGACTGACAGTTCTTTACTTGTTGTAATGTCTGCAAAGGATACCTGTGGCATCGGGTGTCTCTGGCAACGGGATACCAAGACTAGCTCCGCCTCCTCCAAGAAGTCGACCATCAGGTTCATCCAGAGGGGCACGGGGTGGCAGCTCAGGGGGAAGAGGCTCCAGCAGTGGAGAACCACCCACCCCACCGTAACAGACTGTAAATTATGAAACATACTTATTATTTCATTGTCATTATGAACTTAACATGCGCTGAACACTGTTGGAGCTTCAGTAATGTCCTGTCAACTGAGCTAAGGCTACTACAGTTTCATCTCACTTCTTCACAGTACTGATAAAACACTGACCTTGAGACAGACGGTCGCTGAATTCTGGTGTGCTACTGAGGTCCGGCTGTACTCCACCACACACTCCCTCGACATCCTCTTGCTCACTAAGGTCAACAATTAATTAAACAGTGAGTTTTTCTAGAACACTAAAAATCAGATTTCAGTAGTTCTAAGATTACGTAAGTGGTCATATACAAGCATGCTATAATATCCTAACGTAACTAAATAGGTCCCACCTCAGACAGATGCTGTTTCTAATGTCACTCAGCCAAGCTCTCATCTGAACAGCATCTCTGGTCTCAATGACATAATGAACTTGGCCTTCCAACTGAGGGAACACGTTGACAAACACAAAGACAACAAAGAAAGATAGACGAGATATTAACTGAAACAAAGGCAAAGTGTAGATACAGGAAACATTTGAGCAAAATTTGAAGAGAAGAACAGCTGTAGAGAGGTGCAGTGAAGTGAGTGTGAGAGCTGTGAAGACAAACCTGTAGAAGAAAAGTGTTTTCTTTGTCTGGCACTTCGAGAGCTGTGGTGCTCCTGACGTCTAAGATGCAGCAGCATGGGATAGTCAGTCTGGGCTTGGAGGCCTGAAAAAGAAAAAAAGTGCTTTTCTGACATCCGGATCCAGTGTTATTACAAAATCTCTCTTTATAAACTATATGGTTAAAGGAAACCTTCTGATTTTCCATTTACCTTGGGAGGGATGTAAAACTCCAGAAAGTACTCCTCTCCTCTCTCACCTCCTTCCTTGTCTCGCTCCTTCAGAACCAGTCGACACTTGTGCCAGCGAGTGCCCCGTCCAGCTATTGCCCCCCCTGTGACTGGAGGAGGCATTCCACTGGCTTGCTCCACACTGGAGCCAGAGACGGCATTATTATTGTCTATACCATGGTGAAGCAACCCGAAAGAGAAACCTGGAAAGCCATGAGAGCCAGTAAATTCATCTGCGGAGGAACAGACGTTCACTCCGCCCTCTCGTACGAGTCGGCCGGTCTTTCTCGATGGCAGGACAGAGGGCAAAAAGGCTGATGTGGGTCCAACAGGTGCTTGTAGGGTTGGTGGTGGAGAGCGGGACAGACGCAGCTTCTCCAACCTGTGGGTCCACTTCTCCTTTTCGCCTTCTCCGTTACTCCTCCTCCGGTCACGAGCTTCTGAGAGGGAGAGAGAGGTGGCACTGCTAGAGGATGATGGTGGCAGGGAGGAGGAGGATGAGTGAGGAAGGGAAAGGGGCAAAGAAAGTGAAACCGGGAGTGAGGCTGGAGCACCTTGAGCGTTCCTCTTGGCATCTTGCAAGCCCATGGTGTAGCTGTAGCTGGAGGGCAGTTGCGTGGCATTCGATGAGCCACAGCTTTGAGGCGAGTCACCAGAGGAGCTTCGCCAGTGCAGGATCCCTCTCACACTGCCACGCACACTGCGGCCCACGTTGCGCAGGGAGAAGCGTTTCTTTAGCTTGTTTTTGGAGTGGCCACCTGTACCCGGGATGTTGCCTTTTGACCCAGAACTTAGTGGTTCCCCAGAAGCAGGGCTTAGTGGTGTCAGGCTGCCGTCAGGTCTGTCTGTGAGAGTACTACCATCTCCCTCGCAGTCCTTCCCCACTAGCTCGTCTGACTCTGCCTCCTCTCCTGTGACTGGACCCACCCAGTTATCCTCCTCTTCTTCCAGGTCTCCATTCCCAGGCAGGTGGCGAGGATACTTCTTAACCGTCAATGCCCTATCTTCCCTTCGACCGTTGTTGCCACCCATTGAAGATGAACAAGACGAAGATGATGATGGTGGCAGAATTTGCGTATGAGCATATGAGTCCTGGAAAACGCTCGGATTCTGAAATCTATCCGCGCCTCGAGTGTCCAATCCCTGCCGAGCTGAAAGTGGTTTGGGCAGAGTCCTTACATGGGTGGGCAGGCAGGTTGCAGCAGCATCAGGTGGTAGAAGTGGTGGTGATGTCGCCTCTTCCTCTAATGACGTGGCATCAGACTGAGTGACCCAAATCCCTGTACCCTCTCTCACTGCACCGCTTCCCTCAAGTTCACTCTCAAAATGCCGAACAAATCGGTCAGTGAAACGGCGGCAGAAAGCAGCAGCAGAATCGGGGGAATAATGCGGATTCTCCAGGAGAAAGGCCCTGAAGTGACGGGCAAAATCGCCAGCAGCAACCCGGGCGTGAAGCTCACAGAACTCGGTCCAGCTAAGGCAGGGGGAAGGTGAAGGAGTCGGTGTGTCAGACAGAGAAGACAGCGGCTGGCTAGAAGCCGGAGGGGGTAAAGGTGGGGGACGCACTGAAAGGGGCAGCAATGAGGGAGATGGAGGAGAAGGTGAGGGGGACGGGGATGGAGGAAGTGGGGAGGAGTTCGCTGCAGCCCGTGGGCTGGGTGGGGTTAATAAGGAGCCGTTCATAACTGATTAAATGAGCGACTGATTTGCAGACTAATCACTAAAGCCTACTGACTGAGGATCTAGAGATTGTCACAAACTGATGGGGTCGGGAAAAGGCACGCTCTGTTCATGGGGTAAAGCTGTACACAAGACTAGGAAAAGTAATGGACCAAAAAAGGAGTAGTGACAGTCTCCCCCCATTTAAGAAACAACTGGGCTGCTTTAGAAAGGGTTGCACACTCTGCATAAGGCAGTTAGTGCCAACTTAAAAATAAATATATAAGAATCTGCATACTGATAGACTTTAGAATACAAAGGGATTATACAGAGATAGGGTTCGTTGAGGAGCACAGCTGATGAAGTCTTGTTCTTTTTTCAGGGTTTCGCAAGAAACCAAAGTGGGTCTGTGGCCTGCAATAAAAAAATACAACAACAGAAAAATGTTAATGATGTCAAGGATTTAAACACAATAAATACAAGTGAGAAACATTCTGAAATGTAAGCCTGCTTTATGCGGAGCAGAAGTTTTTGCAGTCATACTTAAAGAGGAATTAAGCCCAAACTTACATACATCGTACACGTCTTTGCACATTAAAACGCCCGATTGTAATTACAAGCTTCTTTGTGAAGGAAAAAAAAAGGTTTTGCTACTCTGATTATGGCTACGCAAATCTTCATGAACCTTGATTTGTGCATAGAAGCACTGTCATGCTGGAACAGGTTAGTTCCAGTGATGAGAAATCATAAAGCTACCGCATACAAAAACATTGTATGGCTACAGTGCAAACGTGTACTACCAACATTGTGGCAAAAGTCAGGCCATATAGTGTAATATGGTATAGAGAACACTGTGTAGTGCATGTTGTGGTGACCGAGGAACATGGATGAGAGGTGGTCCTTCAAAAATGTGTGTCTGGGCAAACCAGAACCTTTTACACCTGTGTGCAGTGTAGTGCAATTGTGAGTGATGTAAATACCAAGTTTGAATAAGGTTATGGTTCTAATTATTTTAAAACCAATAGTATATACCAGACAACCACCGATGATTGATCATTATGATTTAATGAGTGCTCAGTGATTTACTGTTTACAATATACATTGTTTTCTTCTGAGAAAAGGGGTTCTGCAAGTGATAAAAAACCCCACAACCAACAACTACAAATCAGGAACTTATTAATTGTCTTGTCTGAGCTGACTAGTCTTGTGTGATGTAATCTGATTGCTCCAGTTTGTGTACTCACAAGCTGCTTATTATGAAACATGCCTAGCTAGGAGTTATGACTGATACTCACAGAAGTGCTTACAATTTCTGTCTTCTTACACTAGTTAGATGATTGCAAGCTTGCTGGTGTTGAAACAGTGATAGCATTTCACGCCACTAGTTGCTACCAAAACACGATAATATTATCATAATAAAAACAACAACAACAACCACCCAAAACGACGTGGACTCACCATTTTCGGGTCAGGGTATAAATGGAGACCGGCGGTTTGCTTGTGTGGGCTAAACATAGAGGACAACAACAATTAACCTCATACACAGGCCTCACTGCCATAACAATACAGCTGTCATACAGGACGCTAAAGCTAACACGACAATTACAAAGCCATATTAGAGGACTAAAAGCATTGTAGCTCTCAGGTTAGCTAGATAACGAGCTAATGCTGTCAATATGCTGAACAAGCTAGCTTGGAACTTTTGTTAATAAAAACCACTTAGCTAACTTGCTAGATAGCTAGCCATATTAGCTGTAGTTATAGCTATAGAAAATGTCCTACCTTATTATTCGGGGGGGGGAGGGCAAAAACCTAAAGCAGACCCGAATTTTTTTTAACTGAGGCTTTCTTGTGTAGCTTTAGGTAGCTAGCTAACTAACCTACGTAAATGGCAATACTGCAAATGTAGCTAGCTAGCTAACTAGCTCGGCGGCTACACAGCTAGCTAGTTGTTTAGACAAGAAGAAGCCAGTGTTGTTGCCTTCGGTATTTGTCCTCATTCCACTTTGATTAGCCACCGCGTCTAACGTTCTGCATCAATAAACAGTTAACGTGCTAATAATGAATCATATATCAGCTATAACGCGTGGATATTGCTCTCTGGATGTGTTATAATCATATGATTATTTCTCTGCCTCCTGTCCCAGTCAGTCTCTCGCGATACAGTGGGAAAGAGTGTGAGGGGCTCAGGAAAAGTGAAGGGGGATTAGGATGGGGAGTAATGCACTGACCGTCAGGCTCTTCACAGAACATAGAAAATATCCCTCAGATATTATTTTAAGGTATAAAGACACCGTTTATTTTCACTCGTGAGTTATACTACATGGGAACTTGTATATTTCAACTGAATTCACAATAAGAAAAAGAAAATCTTACACCTTTTGTCAAATTTGACCCCTTCAGTAACAAGTGAATGTATTTAATTTGGAATTATTCTTATGGAAATTCCCATCTACAAACTGTGCATCCAAACGGATCCTTTGTACTAATTTTGCTTCTTTTTTAAACACCATAAAGTCTGTTTGTGTTTTATGATATGGGTTGAACCACATCTGCCTCACTGCAAGAAGGTCCTGGGTTCGAGTCCCAGGCTCAAGGACATTTCTGTGTGGAGTCTGCATGTTATCTCAGTGCCATTCTTGTGTGGGTTTCCTCCAGATACTCCAGTTTCCTCGCACAGTCGAAAGACATGCACATAACGCTAATTGGCTGTTCCAAATTACCCCTAAGTGTGACTTGTGTGTGTGTGTGTGTGTGTTAGCCCTCAGATGGTCTGGCGAGCTGTTCAGGCTGTACCCCGCGTTCGCTCATTGTCGGCTGAGAAAGGCCTCCCCACCGCCCTAATTGGATTAATTGTTTGGCAAATGAGTGAGTGAGGTTGAACCAGTCAATAAAAATCCCCCAAACTCCAGTTATATTCTATACCTTTTTCTCAGCTCAGATATGACTGTATGTTTATAGGCTTGAGTGGATCAATCGAATGGATAAAACTCCAAGTAATCCTTCTGTCTAGAGACTCTTTTGCAGCACAATCTATAGTATGTGGCAGGGGAATCAAACTCATTTTCACTGAGGGACACATCACTAAATTTCTAGGTCATCAAGGGACAAATAATCACTGAACTTCTATTCAAAAAGGGCAACTATGAAATTGGTATGACAAAATGAATAATTTATGCATTTGTCCTCTTTTCCTTAATTCACTTTCCTTTTTCTGACAATGCTTGACACTGGCAGTCGAGCCTGGAAAGTAGGTGGCGTAGTGGTTGGTACATCACAGGCTCTGGCGTTCCTGTGTGGAGATTGATGTTTCCCACGTGAATTTCGTTTCATGGTAATGGTTAATACAAAAAAACAAAAACAAAAAAAAAACAATAATCATATTCTTTGAAAGCTCTCACAAGCCACATTAAATAAGGTGGCGGGCCAAATTTGGCCCACGAGCCTTGAGTTTGTGGTATATGGAATGCCAAAAGGTATATAAAAAAAATAATCAAATATGCAGGTGTAAGCAAAGATCATTAGAGAAATTAGATGAAATTTGTCCTCAAAATCACTCTTATTTATTAAAATCTCAAGTACTATTACATAATTATTATACCTTCTACCAAAAAACTCCCAACTATTACCAGTCCAAATTAATTAATTATGCAATTTTAGAAAAAAAAGAGGGAGGACTCCAGTGCACTATGCATTGTTTTATTGACTCTGACCTACAAAGGTGGTTTAACTTTGAACCTTTTCAGGAGAACAGAACCATTTTTTGTACACCAATCATCCATAGCAATAGTTCTTTAGCCTACTCCGAACATGATAGTAAACTTTTATTTTCTCTTCTATTGTGAGATTTAGAGATATGTCGCAGTTATATGTTATAATGTACGTCATATGTTAGTAGATAATGAATAACCATAATGCGTTACGTAGTGCATGTCACATACAATACAGTTTAGTTACATGAAGAGTAGCTACCTTAGAGTACCTACAGAATCATAAGTCATGTTATAATGTAGTGTTTTCTACACATTCATCGTCTGTTGAGTAGTGTGTAGTTGTTGTGGTGGTGGTGGTGGTAGTGGTAGTCTAAAGGTGATCACAAGGTGATCTACCTTGTTAGGACATTAATGTCCTGGCTTAGATTTTTTTTTATTATCTCCTATTTTAAGTTGTCTTTATTGAGTGCGAAAGAAAAGCAAACACAAAGCAACTGATTCACAAATTACTTGAAAGTGTAGCCTAAGGAAACTAGGTTATCAAGTTAAACACAAGCTCATTTAAATGAACACATTCAAAGTGCAATTACACGCATAACACCAGATGTGTTAACACGAGTTCTCCATAAGTGGAAGAAATAAGATCATGAGTGTTATAACAAAATTCTTTATTTATTAGTATTTAGACAGGCAGGTCCAGTTCAGCTTAAAGCTGGTTTTAATGGAAGCCTGTTTATGCAATAAATATAACACAAATGTACTAAAACATATTACAAAATACAATACAAGTGACGATACAATTAAAAATGTCATATTCCATCTACACGGTATTACATAATATGTTTTACACAACACTGATTACTAAGGTGTTCTTTAAGGGTCTCATAGCAAGCATGTAGAGGATGCTTTGTAAATAAATTTATATTTAGCAAAATTAAAAAAGTGTTAATATCCCTTAATATAGAGAGCCTTTTATACAGTAATATTAATAAGAGAGAAATAATGAGATCCAATTTTTAAGCATGGCAATTAAACTATAACTTATCTAATTTAAAGTATATAGTCTTTGAAACAGATAAATGATAAACACAGTGCATATGTATGTTATTTTTATTTTACTTACCATAAAATGCAGTATCTTTACATGCGCAAAAATGTCCAGAAGTTACTAAATCCAATGTTGCAGCTGTCAGATGCAGCAAACCCGAGTGTTAGGGCTTTTTAGCCCTCAGAAATCCCCAACCACTGATATACTTCCTGTACAGATAAACTCTATGCAGATATATCGGTTTGTCTTTACCCATAGAAATTTCACACAGTAATGTCATTATCGTTTTTGTTTATCTTATTTACATCAGAGAAGTAAGGAATTTCTACACCTATATGCTAAAGACTGAATAAACAATCATTAGACTTTGCCTCTGGTTAAAAAACATCCATTCTTTTTCCCCCACATCCTTCTAGAAAATACCATTAGACATACCATTATTTTCTGCAACAAGGACAGCATTTTATACAATTTTTATATAATTTCTGTAATATATACAGTTTTGTGAAAAACAACCAAATGGAAATGTTGGGCATTGTTTTTTGTATAAACTGTGTTATAGTTTTTAATTTTATGACTTATGCATGTTTGAGTTAGTACAAAAACAACACTTTAGATTTCCAAAAATTTGTTTTCCTGCAGAAAATTAATGTTACAGAAAAATGTTTGTATATGGGTAAACAGTAAACAAAGCACTATACACTGCCTGGCCAAAAAAATATGTTATTCCGCATTTAGCCTTGCTTACAGCACATTTCGTCATGCCATTATTTCATCAAACTTAAGCAACATAACATTTATTTCCATCCTGTGTCGGGTTCATTTTTCACCGACGTCTTGAATTGATGAGGGAAAAATTGAACCACTCCATAAAGTCTTCTTCAGCATATCCCCAAAACGTTCAATAGGGTTAAGGTCAGGACTCTGGGGTGCCAATACATATGTGAAAATGATTCCTCATGCTCCCTGAACCACTCTTTCATTATTTGAGTTCCTATTTTATATCCGTGCCATCAGGGAAGAAAAAGTCCATTGATGTCCATTGACCTGCTCATTCACTACATTCAGGTCATCAGCTAAATTCATTTTATTGCCACATTAATGTTGCTGAGCCTTGACCTGACCAACTGGAGCACCAATGCCAAGCAGATTACATGCTGTGATCAAGGCTAAATGCACTCCATTAAAAATATTTGAGCAACTTTGTTTTTTTTTTTTTGGCCGGGCAGCGTATAACACAAGAAACCACTTTTAAAGGCTGCTGGGAGATGCTCACTAACACTTACAGCTTATTCCCATATCAAACCACACACATAACTGAGAATACATTTTTTTAAGCAAAGCCCTCTAGAGAGCTCTTTAGCTCTTGTCATGACACCACACATAATTCAGTAGCTAAGAAAACATCAGACTCTAGATATCAGGGTTAAAGAAGAGTTTCCACCTGCAGGAGGTTTTAGTCAGTGGCACCTAATCTTGAACAGCTGATTCAAAGTTTTTAGATTTGAAGGTGAACTATGGAATTTATGGTATTTCATTTGCAAACCATTTAATCCTTTATTAGGGTTGTGGGGAGGCTGGAGCCCCATCACGAAGGTGGGGTACACCCTGAATAGCTTGCCAGACAATTGCAAACACACAACCAAGCACACTCACATTCACACCTAGCTGTAATCAAGAATATCCAATTATCCTAATGTGCATGTCTTTGGACTGAGGGAGGAGACTAGAGCTCCAAGAGGAAACCCAGGCAAGCATGGGAAAGCATGCAAACTCCAAACAGAAACACTCTGGCAGGGCACGGAGCTCAGACTCTTGCTGTAAGGTGGAAGTGAAAGCTAGGAAGTACTATGCCACCATTCTACCCCATCCCGGCTTTCAATTATCATTATCAGGTCAGTGCCAGAGTCAGTGCCGCACTGCACTCCCAAATATGCTTCTAGGTTATGCTTCCCAGAGCACCCTGCAGGTCACAATCATGGTCTGTTCACACAATTCTTTTGCCTGATTTTCACAGTGATCCTAACTCACATGTTGGATTTGTCTGCAATTTTATTTATAGCAAAGCTCCTGAGTGGAACTCCACAGGCATGGAACATGACTTTGATGGCTGTCCTATATCCATACCCCATCGTTGACTTGATGCCAACTGGATGTTATGTATAGATTGTGCATGACTGACTGTTATATATAGTTTGCACCACCACTCAGACTCATATTATAACCAAACTGAAACCCCAAAAAATAGAGGCACGTACACCATCACTCTCACAGAATAATAAAAAACACAATCTAAGTAGACAGACAAACTTTCATTTAGCAAAGCAACACGGAACATGAACTCATTACATGTATAATTAAGCTTAAAAGGTGCTACAAGTGAAATAAATAAATAAATAAGCCAACAAATAATAAATAGTTCGAAAATAAACAGTTCGAAGCGAAAGCAGGAAAGGTTTACCCGGAGTTTTCTTTTCACTGCCTTTCACTCGTTGATGTTTATGTTCATTGTTAGTTTAATTATCCGTTTAATGAGTAATTGTTCTGTGTTCCTCCTCATTTTTGTTGTTTTTCTTGACAAAAGTTTGCCTGAGTTAGATTGTGTTTTATTAAGTAGGAGTCTGAGTGGTGGTGTATGAGCCTTTATTTTTGTGTTTGAATTTCATCATTGATAATAAATCTTATTTTCTTTTTTCTTTTCTTTTTTATTGCTGGTCATAATCATGCAAGTGAGCGAGTACATAAAAGAGTTCCTTGCTTATGGTTCTCCACTTAGGAGCTCCGCTAAAATATATCTGGTTTGGTAAGATGTGAGCTCCACAAATGGTGTCGGAGATGTCATGTTAAAATTGTGAATCTTTAAAATACTAAATTATAAAAATTATTCTATGTGCAGAGATACTGACTGTATGGTCATGAATAACATTTTTACAAAATAAACTAAACTATAACATTTTGAAAAGTAATTAGTATTTGGATATTGCTGCAGAATTGAATAAATCTTTTGTATCCGAGTCTCTTGCCATTAGTGATATACATTTAGAAGATATAAACAAAATATATTGTTTCTTTATAACCATTTATATACTGAGACATATTCGCCAGTGACTAGGAAAAGGTCACATCCAGTGATGTGACATTACCACGAGAAATATACAAGTGGCACTGAATGGTTATTGTTTGATTTGGACTGGTGGGAAGTGTCAGGAAACAGTCAGTCATTTCAGCACAAAGCAGTGAGTCTTCCATGACCTCAGAGATGGAGATAAAAGGATCAGGAGCACAAAAGTCACATTGTGTGTGTGGTTTTTTTTTTTTGGTAGACCGATGTTGTCCCCATAAACCTCAAAATAAATAAATAAATAAATAAATTTATTTTCTGTTCTGATTCAGTTGGTGAGTTTCCTCACATGAACTGCTTACACAACATTTAAAACAATACAAGGTCAGAAGACGCACAGAACTGAAGAATTAATGTCAGGACTTTGACTATCTATCTACTTTTAGGACTTATGTCAAAATTTGAAGATTTTTCAGGTCATATTTATGCAAAAATATTAAAGCAATTCTGAATTCACAAATGTCCAAACAGCACTGTATATGGACCCCATGTTTGGGTGGGGTGCACTGTTGCTTCCTCTCAGCTCCAGTTTGATCCTGAGCTTGCATTACTCTCTGTGTGGACTTTCACTCAAGTCTACATGGGTTCACTATTTTCATTCAAGTTCCCAAAACATGCTTGTAGGTGGGATTGGTTACATTAAAAGTTCCTCAGTATGTCAATGAGTGGGCCCTGCAATTGACTGGTGACCTGTTCAAGGTGTACCCCAAGTCTTGCCTAGCAAAATTTTTTTATATATATAATATAATAAAGTTGCTGCTTTAAAGGTTCACAGTGTTTTTCGCATTATCCCCAGTCAGGGTCATGGTAAATCTGTAGGCTGTGCTGAGAACAGTGGGGATAAATCAAGTATAGGCCTACAGCCTGACTGACATGCCCATCCACCACAGAACATCACCGCCCACACATGCACACACACACGCACACACACACACACACACACACACACACACACACACACAGGTGAGCTGGAACCAAAGTTGGGGATGAAACCTGGAATCCTGGAGCTGGAGGCACCAATACTACCCACTGCACTATTGGAAATTAAATTCAATTCAGTTTTATTTGTATAGTGCGTTTTTCAATTGACATTGTCGCAAAGCAGCTTTACATAGTAAAAGTAATTTAAAAAGCAATTTAAACATTTTTCTACAACCCCCTACACTTCCCTAACGAGCAAGCCCACGGCAACAGAGGCAAGGAAAAACTCCCTCAGTTGACACGAGGAAGAAACCTTGAGAGGAACAAGGCTCAAAAGGGAACCCAACCTCATTTGGGTATTAAAATGAATTCCATGATTTGGAAATTAAAATGAAAAGCACTTATTACTCATTCATTTACTCATTTGCTGAACTGCTTAATCCTATTAGGGTTGTGGGGAGGCTGGAGCCTATCTCAGCTGACACCTAAGGCAGAACACCTAGGGGAAATTTAGAACAGCCTAATGTGCATTTCTTTGGAAAGAAACCCAAGTACTCGGAATAATCCCACTGATGCATGGGGAGAACAGGCAAACTCCATACAGAAAAGCCCTTGCTCTCGAACCTGGGACCTTCTCTTCAGACATGTTAACCACTACTCCCACCATGTCGCCCAAGGTAGTCTCAGTCTTTTCCATGTCAACTCTAGTAGTCCTCAAATGCAGAGAAAGTGATTCAGACCAGAAGAGACCCAGTTTAAGAAAGTGAACCAAATAAGTCATGCATTTTGGTTTACCTCAGACCAGTGCACAGCACAGTGTTTTACAGTTATGTGTTGTTACCAGGGTTGTTAACATGGACTTAATGATTTCATAAAAATATTTAGAGGAAAATGATCTACATTAAATGTCTAAGATTCTACAGCTCAGAATATGCAGGATGCTGTAAAGCTGTTCTGCATGCCATGGCCCCTTTTCTGATTGGCAGCTTAGAAATCAAAATAATGTCAGTTTTAGTCCAGGGGATATTTTTGCTGGATGTTTGTGTTTGCCTTGCACTAGATTTTTTTGTTTCCAATAATTAATTTATTTTTTATATAATGAATTAATCCTGCAAGGGAAATTTTGGCTCTGCATTTAACCCATCCAAAGTGAGCACACACCCATGTAAACAGTGAGCAGACACAAACTTGGAGCAGTGGGCTGCCACACAATGCGGCACCCAGAGAGCAGTTGGGGGTTAGGTGCCTTGCTCAAGGGCACTTCAGCGATGAAGTTGAAGGAAGGTAAGGTGCAGCTCACTCCCCCAACCGCCACACATTTTTCCTGCTGGTTCAGGAATCAAACCAGTGACCTTCAGGTCACAAACCCACTTCTCTAACCATGGCTGCCCCTTGAGCAAAGACTTGGGTCAAAGCAACAAAATGGTCATTTCGACAGCGAGAGAAAAAAATCACTCAAGAATAACCCAGAAAATTATCTGTCCAGAAAAGTGGGATTAATCTAAAGTAATGTCTAAAGCTACAGGAAGTAGTGGGTTATTTAACTACAAATGAGGGAACTTTGTGCTGATTCGATAGGTCAGTTCGCTGTGGGGAGGATAGTCAGAACTCCAATTCAACCACCAAGTCTGATGTAGCTGAAATTTCTTTATTCCAAGGGTCTTGTTTGTTTTATTGCCTTTTTTTAAAACGACGATTTGTGGACTGTACTAGCATATTATCGCCACTCTTTGGTCTGGGGCTCTCAAATTCAGACAGACTGTTTACTCAGTCTCCAGGTTCTCTCTCTCTCTCTCTCTCTCTCTGGAGCACACACATAGATAAAATACAAACCATGTAGCAGGAACCTCACTACAGTTTAATATGAAGTCGAGTTGGTTATCTTATAAATGTAATAGTGATTGTAGTAATAAATAATTTTAGTAAGAGCTGATATCACCAGCACTGGAAAGTCAGTTTCTGAGTGAAGGGACTCAGGGACCAAGTAATTATCTGGTATTTCCTAATATAGTCAGTCAAGATACTTATAGAGAAGGATACTTCATGACACAGCATGCATCAGGCTTGAAGTCACAGTGATATGAGATCACAATAAACTCTCCTCTTTGTCACAATGTCTGTCGGTGGGTCGCCTGACCAACGACGAGATGTATTTTTTTTTCGACGACTGGTCCTCCTCATTCATCATCATCTCATCATCTGCCGAACGATTTAATCCTACCTACATAGTCGTCACTGGGCAAAGGCGAGGTTCACCCTGAAAAGCTCACCGGACCATTGCAGGGCCAACACACACAACCGTTCACGCTCACTTGGAAAAGTACAATGTTCCAGCATACAGGGACAGTTGTGTGCTTTCAGTGTTATAAGGATGAGCCTGCAATGGGTGTCAGGCATCTATAGCCTTTTTTTATGAATATAATATGGACACAATATCAAAATCTTCCCTAGCTAAGCCTGTTCCACAGCAATATTCAGGTGTATCAGCAACAGACACACCACACTGATGGTCTGATTATGGATAAAATGTGTAGATGAAGGCTGACAAATTACAGCAGCTGATAAGACTTCATTTAGTAACTGTTGCTGAGCTAAGACCTGGGTATATTATGTGACTAATGCAGCACCAGTGCTGTAGCCCCCTGACCCTTTAAGCCCCGCCCCTTTTCCTGATGACACACGTCAACGCGACTGTCCAATTTCCGCCGACTGAGAGCTCGTTGTTGGATGTACGCTTCTGTGCGGATTCGGCATGGTACTCGTCAAGGAATAGTGAGTGTCTCTAATGTATAATTTTGCAGAAATATAAGCTGTGGATGTTTGGTAAGGAGCGGGCGCTGTTTTCTCTTTTATTCCGAGTCTCTTGTTACATAACAATGAATGCGAGTCAGTGATGGGGGGGGGAATCTTATTTGTCCTGCGCTAGCATTAGCATTGGGGTGAGAAATTGATCCTAGTGGAACAAACCTGGCTAAAGCTACGTTAGCAAATTCATCCTTTACATATATTCTCCTATGGCAGTTTTGTCAATCCGTAACCAAACAATATCCGGTTTATAAATGATCATGTTTACACCGCGTTCCTGTTAATCTAACGTAAATAAACACCGCTAGCTAGCTAAACCAGCTAACGGGGCGAAAAGCGGCTTCACACCCGGTACTGGAGCAAGGCGTTGGGTTGGAGTGGCCGGGAATGTACCCGTATTCCGGGAAATATCGCACCTTGTACTAGGATTGGGGAATAGTTTACAGCCGCCGTCAGTCAGCTCATAGAATCATTTTTAAAATTTCGGATTGGCTGCGAGGGTAAGATATTAGCCAATCCCAATACAAGAGGCGGGGCTAATATGAATGCGGGTAGGAACAACAACAACAAAAAAAACACTGTTCAGTGTATTAGCCAGCCTACGTGATTTGTTTAATGCTGTTCATTTCTTTTTCAGTCAAGTGGTGTTGCCATGCTCAGTAGAAGAGGTGAGTTAAAAATTCAGAGTCACACCACCAATTAAGACATTCATAGTTTATTTTTAAAACATTTTAGCCTTACAGATATCTGCATAAGTTCTTCTGTATGCAGTGTTTCTCCATTATCTGAAGCAGGAGTTCACTGTGTAACTTGTCTGACTCCACACATTTCCGAAATAACAATCCGATGAGTTAACACTTCATGCAAACCAGTACACTTCAGTACAGTCTGTCAAGATTGTGAAACCGTGGTATTTTGGCCCTCCAGGCCAGTCTTATCTGTGTTCTGGTGCACTACTTCATATGTGAAGTCTTTGTGTGGTTGTACTTTGTTGCTATTAGTTTTTTGTCGAATCCCCACCAGTACCAGGTTGGCCAGCTGTACTCAGTTGCAGAGGCCAGTAAAAACAACACAGGAGGTGGCGAAGGGATTGAAGTTCTCCGAAATGAACCATATGAGAAAGAAGGGGAGAAGGGCCAGTACACCCACAAAATCTACCACATACACAGGTATGCGCACCTCTCTTCAGTTTTCTTGCTGGAATTTTGCAAAAATGTTGGAGTCTTAGACTAGTCCTAATTTTTGTCAGTGCTGTCATGTGGTTTAATTGAAGACTTCATACCACAGAACCATGGCTCTAGTTGGGATCTTTAAAACATAGCTACAGTAGCTGAGCACGCTCATGAAAGCCAACATTTAGCTCTTCCACTGCTTGATTGTGCCCCTCCGGAGGCTACTCTAGGGCCAGAAGCCTGAATGTTTTGGCCTGACGGTAACCCATGGTCCAGATGAGGCCAACTGGGTTGGAAGACAGTGTCAAGGTGCAAAGTGGGGTCCATCAGATACTCTGGTGTGAATAATAGGGTTTTCGGCTCACCTTGAGATAGCCCTGGCTCGCCACAGCAAAATAGTGGGACAGTGGCTAGTGTCTGTGATTTAAAAAAAAAAAAAAAACCCAAAAAGATTTCATTTGCAATTGCTCTGATATCACCTCTGCTTTTAGGCAGTGCCTAAATATTTGAATATTTCACACGTTCTTCAGTATTTCAGTCCTATTTGAAATAGGAGTTTGTCCGAAAATAAAGAACATACAACAAAAATATTATTTTTACTCGGTAATGTGTTGAGTACACACCTCATGTCTTTATTTGCCCCGACAGTGTTGTACTTTGCTGTAAGAGTTATTTTAAACTTATAATAGCAGAGCACCA
The DNA here is from genome assembly GCA_039654325.1 of Tandanus tandanus. NCBI lineage: Eukaryota > Metazoa > Chordata > Actinopteri > Siluriformes > Plotosidae > Tandanus > Tandanus tandanus. Next base: position 14,385,287 of record JBCNYH010000003.1, read on the forward strand.
TACTTAAGAGAGAGAGGTAAAACATCGATCTGATTTTTTGTTTAGCGAACATTGTGTCCGTCCATTCATACGTGTACACGTGGAAACCCTGCTGTGATATTTCTCATGCCGATATATAAACGTCATAATGGGAATGAATGTCTGAGTGATGGTAACTGCTTCTACTCATCTTCTCCTTCAAACTGTTAATTCTTTCAAGCCATAAAATAATTTTTTAACAACGTAAACAGAATTCTATGTGCCATATGCAGTAGGTATCTTCGTTTTTTTAGCTGGTAAAATAAACTTTTATTATATATTATTGCCATGCATTACTCATTTGAATAGAAAGACTTCCAATCCAATCACATTGAATAGGTGCTTGACGTTTCTGGCGTGTAACGTGCTTACAGAAGTGAACCTCTCCAGCAGAATGGCACCTCGCTACCCTGTGGTGATATTGGGTTTCCATGAAATAAATCTTATCTCAATAATAAATCTTATCTGAATCTTTATATTGTCCTACTACACTATCTCTTCTGAATAATAAGGGGCTCTCGCTATGATTTCAAAGCTGTGCTTACCTTCAGACACACCCCTTTTATGTGAACATGCACAGACTCCGGTGAGTTTACACTGATTTAATTTACAACCTTCTTAATTACTTTCATAACACCAAAGTTATACAGTTCTCAAAGATATTAGCCTGTTGAACTGGTTCCATGCAAATAATAATTATTCGCTGAGGTGGATATTATATTCAACAATTATACACCAAAGGTGAGGGGGAGGTCGCTTATATTCTCTGAGATGAAATGTCTAGAGCAGGTAGATGCAAAGCCTAAGAGCTGTGTTATGGCACCTCTCTGTAGCTCTTACAGAGTTGTGGTAGTACTGTGTAGAAGCATAAAGCAAACTAAAATGAGTTTTATGGTTTATATTTACATCTTGCATCTGTTCTTGTCCATTCCCTTGGCTGGAGGCAATCACAGCCAAGCCAATCCCCGCCGACTCTATGCGAAGGTGGGGTACACCTGGAACAGCTCGCTGGCTCATGGGTTTGTGTAGCTAAATGCATCTGTTCTGGGCTGTTCACCCTGCTCATTCAGAAACAGAATGAAAGTAAATTGCGCTCTGTAAAGGTCAGGTGAGGTCTGTGTTTTGAGCCGGCTAACAACACAGTGTAGCTAACAGCGTCTTTTCTGTTCACCCTACTCATTCAGAAACGAAAGTAAGCAGCGCTCCCTAAAGGTGTTTTAGTATATACTACAGGAAAGATGTGGAAAACAAAGTTTTTTTTATGGTTTAGGTTTAATTTTAAAGCGTGACGTGATCACACCTCTTGCTCCTAGTGACTTTGACAAACTGTGATTCAGCTGCTCTGATTTAAGCAGTATCCATTCAGGATAATAAGCAATTATTGAATGAGGCGACATATGACATTTTACATTTTTATATTTATATTGACCTTTAACTATAAAGTCCTTTAAATAATTATAGTTAGTTATTGTTATTGTTCTTTTCTTCTTGATATTGATAGCTTATTCTTCAAATTTTAGGACAGTCGTAACAAGCATTTCACTACATATTGTACTGTGTATGATTTTGTACGTGACAAATAAATTTTAATTTGAAATTTGAATATAATACAGAGAATTGATATTTCATATAAGTAGACTGTGACATTGTATTGCATGTGCCAGTTGTGCAGAAATCATTAAATTTATCCCATAACAACGATGCAATAATTATCCAGTGGCAGTGATGAAATACCAAGAATTATTTGATGGCTCTGCACCAATCAGAAATGAGAAACTCTCTTCAATGAGTAGTAATGTCGAATACTTCTGAAATAACGAGGCAGTCAGGTTGCGCCGCTCCCATGTAGTATATACTAAAACAGTTAAGTATGCACCTCAGACTCAGATGTCACGGTTTAGAATAGTTTATTAAAATGTAATGTGTGGGCTCACTGGCCACCTCTCAGGAGCTGCAGTGGTGCACTTGCCTTTTGTAAAATGTATTTATTTATTTATTTACTTACATTCTTACTTTTTGCTTCAGTGCTCTACTTGTATTAAATATTTGCTTAACTTCACCATTCACTTGTATTCAGTTTTGACTGATTAAAGCCCTGTTTTGACCCGATGTTTGCTCCACCATCTCCCCCAGTGCCAATATTAAGATCTAGGTGTCGTACTACATTCCTTTCATTCATTCATTTTTTTTTTAAGCTGCTTAATCGTGGTGGGTCACAGGGAGGCTGGCCAACTCTGGGCGAGGGCACGGTACACCCTGGACAGCTCGCCAGGCCATCACAGGATCAACACACACAACCACTCACACCTAGGGGCGATTTGGAACAGCCAGTTAACCTAATGTGCATGTTTTTGGACTGTGGGAGGAAAACGGAGTACCCGGAGGAAACCCACGCAAGCATAGGGAGAACATGCAAACTCCACACAGAAACGCCTGATCCTGGGATTCGAACCTAGGCTTTCTTGCTATGAGGCGAACGTGCTGACCACTGCACCACGGTGCCGCCTACTACATTCTACAGATTCTTCATTGGTATGTTCGTGAGGTAAAATAATTGCAATTGCTTGTACATTTCTGGAGTAAAGTTGAAGTGGTTGATGATATGAGTAGCCATGATGCAATAACGATACTTTATTGATCTATCGCCCAACCCTAGTCTATGTAAAAAAAAAAAAAAAAAAAAAATTAAATAAATAAAAAATATTGGTTAAAAGTTTCCTGGTTTCAAAAGTTTTGAGAACCTACTAACCCCAAATAGACATAAACCATAGATTACCACTGAGTACACCCCTCTCCCGGTGTACACACATACATACCAGAATCTTTTTGACATCTGTTTTAACTCTGGTAGGTTGCTTGTCCAATCTTTGTGCGTTGTGCAATGTTTTAACACGCCGCCTTTTCAGATCACACCAGCAGATAGCTTTTGTCACATAGGCTCTGTTTGACGTAATGACTGTGTTGACTTTGCGATGTTATACAATCACCCTGCAGTGCTTAAAGCTGGTTCTTCTCTCTCTTTTTTTCTGCAGTAAGGTGCCCACTTTTATTCAGATGGTTGCCCCTGAGGGAGCGCTGGTGTTTCACGAGAAAGCCTGGAATGCCTATCCTTACTGCCGCACTAGTCAGTATTCGTCAAACCTTTTGTCCTGTTAATAATTACATGGGATGTTGACAGTACACGTAGTTATGCACATTGACTGTATAGCTATTAAAAAATCACTAGTATAAATATTTAATGCTACAGAATTGAAGGAATGTGTTCGGTAGTAAAAGGTACAGTGAAATACAGTGTAGTGTTTATATTGCATTTTAGCATGTAATTTTCCTCATCTCGTTGTTCAGAGAGAAATTTATACTCGAGAAGTTACAGTAACGGGCCAGTCTCTACTTTACATGTGACCGGCTCCAGCATAATACGGATTAAGTAGGAAATTTGACATACTGAGATATTGATATATTTGAAAAGAGAATTGAATATGCTTCAAAATGAGGTATCATACATGAGCATAGCATGAAAATTGACTGAGTTACGTCACTTTGTATGTCGCAAATCTGGAAATGCTACTTTTGAGAAAATAACAAGTGCAGTTCCAGAACCAGTTTCTGAATGTCCGCACTTGAAACTCCCGAACATCCAAACACTAAAGTTTTCGATCAATCAGTGCGATCTTCCTAGTAACAGATGAGTTCTATTTACACCGAGTCATGTCTGTTTTGAGGCTTCTCATTGGTTTACCATTATATGATTTGGGAATCTTTCTGGGATTCTGTAAGTAGGGAGAGTATTCTGGTACCGAATGTGGATAATAAGGAAATACCCTGAACAATCACAAACGCGGTTTGATCAGTAAGATAAGTGGGTTTTTCCATTGTTTTACAACAACTTGGACATAGAACCCTTTCTTAAACAAGTATTTTAGCATGGATAGATTATGTTTATGGATATTTGCAGTTGATCATGTTGAAGGATGTATTTTTGGTGATATTGCATTGTCGTCCAGGTACGCCATTTTCAACTTACTTTGGCTCTTACACAAAACACTACCTTGCAACTTAATCCATATTCCGCTGGAGTGGGTCACATATATAGTATTATAAAGACAATATATTTAATAATACTATATAGTATTATTATTTATTTAAGTCCGTTGCGTTTTTACCACCTGAGCCTACTGGCTAATCAGGTCGGTCGTGTGATGAGCCCGGTTTCTGTAGTGTGAAGATCAACTCCTCCTGGATGGGATGCTAGTCCATTACAGGTTACCTTCCCAGTATTTTTTATTTTTTTTACTGGTATCCATTTATACTACTGGGTGGACAGAGATACACTTGTGGTTCGGACCTTGCCCAGGGGTCTTAGCATGGTGGGGATCTAACAGGGAACCCCCGGCCTCTCGATCAATAGTCCAGCACCCTCACCACTACACCAGTGGCCCCACGGTCAGTATTATTAAGGTACTGATATCACCTGGGATGTTCTCTGAAAAGCCAGTGATGTAATTTATCACAGAATTCCCTAACCGTAATTCTAGATGATGGTTTAATGGATCCAGATATACAATACAGTGCTACAATACATAGTCTTACATAATTTGAAATTAAACACATTTCTCTTTTCCCCCCTCCTCTCCCCCCTGATGGGTATCACTGCTGCAGTCGTTACAGTGAGTCTGTTAATTATTTTTTTTAATTACAAATAATGTTTTGACATTATATCTGTACATTTCCTTGTGTAAAGAAATTACAACAGTATAGGAATGTGAGTTCTGAAAAGTGTTTTGTTTGTGATAACTTGCATGTCCTTTTTGTCCCCAGAATGAGTACATGAAAGATGACTTTTTCATTAAGATTGAGACCTGGCACAAACCTGACTTGGGAACAACTGATAATGTAAGTTACTGATGTTCCATGAACATAGCAGCACTGACTACAGATTCACTGTGTTTTCTATATATTGAAGGAAAATCCTGTCTGGGGCCGTATGGTGGTGTAGTGGTTAGCACATCCTCCTCACAGCAAGAAGGTCCTTGGTGCTGTGTGGAGTTTGCGTGCTCGCTCTGTGCTTGCATGGGTTTCATCCGGGTACTCTGGTTTTCTTCCCGCAGTCCAAAGACATGCACATTAGGCTAATTGGCTGTTCTAAATTGCCCCTAGGTGTGAGTGTAAATGGTTGTATGTGTGTGTTGCCCTGTGATGGACTGGTGAGCTGTTCAGGGCATACCCCGCTTTTGCCCAGAGTTGGCTGAGATAGGCTCCAGCCTCCCAGTGACCCATGTAAGACTAATCAGTTTGGCAAATTGAGGTTCTGTCGAGTTGAAAAAGAAATTCCTGACACTGATTTTCTTTTCTTTGTTTCCAGCCTCATGGCCTTCCCTCTGAAGAGTGGGAGGAGACTGAAGTAGTGCCGATTGATATTGCTGATCGCTCGCAGGTGGATGATTCGGTAAGTCATGTACCTTTTCAGGAGTATTTTAAATGGCATTACATTAAATTAGCATAATGTAAAACCACATTTGCAGTCATGTAGCAAATATTAAAATTTACATTACTGTGTGAATGAAAGAAAGTGCTCACTCAGAATGTGTTTACCCGCTCAGCTTTACTTGGGCCAATTGCCAAATTTACTGCAGGCCGAAACACTTGTTCTGACTGCTGCCAAGTAGCTTTTCCTCAAACAAACTACTTGGCAATTGGCATTTACTTGGCAACATTCAAGTGACAGCTTTTCACACATTGTAGTAAAGTAAAATAAGCTACATGGCTGTTTTGTGTAACAGAAAATCCATGAGCAAGTTTCAGTTTACTAATTAAATCGGTAACTGATTAGGGAACTGATCACTCTGGCCACAACTGCACATCCTACAGAGAACTCCTTATTTCTGTTTCTCTGTATTTATATATTAAGGGCGGAACGATAGCATAGCGTCGGCCTCCTGATAAAACCTGCTATCTCCATTTTTGGTCAGAATGAGATTATGCATGAATATAAATTAAGATAACCCTCAGCATATACTTGAAAAAAGCTGGCGGCATGTGTGTTGTCATTGTACGGTCATTAATTGTACTTTCATTCCATTTTTCCATTCCTGAAAAAAGTGGAAATAGCAGGTTCCGGCGGGAGGCTGATGATGGTTAACCCGTCCGCCTCACAGCAAGAAGGTCCTGGGTTTGAGTCCTTGCACAGTCCACAGACATGCACATTAGGCTAATTGGCTGTTCTAGCTGAGTTGTTCTGAAGGTGATAAAGTCATCAGGTATTTACTAATATCTTTGAAAGTGCCACAACTGGAAAAAGGAATCTGTTTTTTTCCTGTAAACCATGAATAAGTCTGTAAATCAAAACAGAGAACTCCAAACCAAAGAGTGGCGATAATGTGCTATTACAGTCTGTAATCACCATTAAAAAAACAACAATAAACAACAACAAATTGACTCTGTGTGTGTTGGCCTTGTTATGGACTGGTGAGCTATTTGTTGTATACCCCACCTTTGCCTAGTGTCGGCTGAGGCCCTAAAAAATAGGAAAATAGACCACAGGGGTCCAGACGCTCTCGCCGAAAGGACTATTTCATAATATGCCAATATAGAACAAGCATAGCAAGTTTGAAAGCCCCAGCTTCCATGCGTGGCAAGTAAATGCCCGGAAACCTAATATACAGTTTTTTTGCCTCTGTGACCTTGAAAAGTAGGTCAAGGTCACTCACGCACAAACTCATCCTAGCACTCATAGTAGTGAGCCAGCTAAACAAATTTGAAAGCCCCAGATTCAGCATGCGGCAAGTAAATGTCCGGAAACTAAAGTGTGACGCTAGATGGACTCCTGGACGGAACCCATTCCTGCAACTCCTGAGCCACTTTGTGGGCGGGAGCTAATTAAACGGTTCAGTGAGGGAGTGAGTGTATTATGTATTGTCTGTCAACAAACCTAAATATTTGAGTCCATATACCAGAGGAACTTTTTATTTGCTCTAGACAAATTATTCGTGATTGCACCGCATTCGCATCGTTTTCTTCTTTCTAAATTGCTTACTGAATATCCATTCGTTAAGCATCATGAATATGAACTAGAAGCCGTGTGTAAAGGTCAGTAGGTGATGTCACAGGGTTTGTAGGTCATGTGACACACTGGTGGGATATCGTGACAGACAGAGGGACATGGGGTTGTCCCTGGTAGAGCTGTGCTAAGTGGTCTATCCTATTACATGGAACATCCCACAATTATACATCCCCAAGTCTCTGAAGTTATCTTTGAAAGATGTGTTTAATGGTTCTTATAAATGGGTCTGTAGGACTACAAGGCAGAGGAGGATCCTGCACTCTTTCACTCTGAGAAGACCGGCAGAGGGCCACTGGGACCAGGATGGAAGGTGTATACACACATTCATACGCGCACGCACGCTTACTTTTCATCAACAAATAGAAAATGTCCCAAACGACTAAAATCTTTTTCTCTGTTTCTCCTGTAGAAAGAGCTTCATAACAGTAACTGTCCCTATATGACTGCGTATAAGTTGGTGACTGTGCATTTTCGCTGGTGGGGACTTCAGGGCCGTGTGGAGAACTTTATTCACAAGGTAATGAACCTTTTCATTTCCCTTTGGCCTGATGGGAAGCTACATGAACCACTGTTCAGTTTGATTTCTGAATAATATTCTTGCTGCAGTATCTTTCCTATCTAGTGTGAATTACATCTATGTGTGTGCAAAGCTACAAGTGTAAGAGAAGGACAGCATACCACACTAACACCTCTCTACTCTGTCTTTGTTGGCGCAGCAAGAGAAGAGGCTCTTTACTAACTTTCACCGGCAGCTGTTCTGCTGGCTGGACCGCTGGGTGGACTTGACCATGGACGACATTCGTAGGATGGAGGAGGAGACACAGCGGGAACTGGACCAGGTGCAATATGTCTCCACGTCCCTTTCATTGTACCACAATAACAGTAACATGTACTGTGTATGAGGTTTTCAGAGGAGCAGTTTAATCTCAAGAACGTTCCTCTTGCCATTGATTTCACTGAGGGCAGTAGTCCTGAAAATCTGGGCATGCGCTCACTTCCGCACAAACTTTAGACTGTTTCTACAAGGACACGAGCTATGACATGGCTGCACTCGAGTCAGAGTGGACACGGGGTGTAACACACTAAATCTCCCTGAGTCTGAGAATTATTAAACTAGCGTCTTAGCAAAAAAAAAGAAAAAATTGGTGCTCATTCTTACCAGAAATTTGACATTGACACAATAAATCATTCATTGAATTCAACCTGTAAATTAAAGGGACCTGGTATTGGTCATCCTTACAGCATACTTTGTGCGTATGTAACATGTTTAAGCAATACAGACACTTATTTTAACATAGAGCACAAAACTGGTCATTGTATCCTGTGGATTACTAGCAGTGTGCTGAACTATGGGGTTAGCAGTAGTTTTTCCCTGGAAGTGACGTTAACCCGTTGGGCAGGGTTGACATCTCTTGTGGAGATAGTGAAGATGCCATTTTAGTGAATCTGAGGACGAGAACGCTGCCGGAGATGTGTGTGACGGTAAATCCAAAATGGCTTATGCAGCTAACGTTTTGCCAACTCGGCTTTCCTGTCATCAGTTGGTTTAGGAACAGAAAGAAAAGTTTTTCACGATTTCTGCACTTGTTGTTTGTGCAGCTCAGCACTGGCCGATAATGTGTTATGCTGAACGGGTCAGTGACACAGCCCAGCCAATCCAACGAATTTGTGCACAGCCAATCAGAAAGGCAACATTTGTCTGAGCATGCCTAGAGTCGTAACACTCGGGCGCACTTTGAAAACGGGTAAGGACTGATGTTGCCAGAAGAAACCACTGATGTTAAACGTGATCGTTATAATTAGCTAGTAACACTAATTCACCACAGGTACCCTTTAAAAGTACAGTGTGTAAGATTTAGTGGTATCTAGTGGCAAGGTTTGGGCTTGCAGCCAACTGAAGCCTGTATGGTTTGGGGTTACTGTAGAACTATGGCTAGATGGCAGCCTCTATGAGAGGGGACTCACTCTCCATATAGCTGTAAACAGCTTATTTTAAGTTTTCAAAAACTCAACAACCTTTTTTTTTAACGATTTATATTTTAATAAAGATTTTTATTGATAATCTACTTAATTTCTGCCTTCAACATATTACACAGTGTACCTTTTAAGTTCTTTCTATGTATATGTGTATATGATATGAGGTATGTCTTCTTTACAGATGCGTAACCAGGGATCGGTTCGAGGAATGAAAGCAGGAGATGACTAGAGTAAGAGCAAGCAAGGAATGGAACGAAACCCAGGGCTACTTTTAATTTTACCTCCTCCAGTCCTCACATGGCCGATCACAATGTGCCACTTCACCAAGCCGTTTTCAACAGGAAACTGTCATCTTTTACCCAGGAAGTGTCCGTTATCTTGTGTGAGAGTGTGTGCACGTGTGTACGTGCGTGTGCGCACATTATTTGTGTAAAATATGCGTGTGCATTTGTGGCGATGCGGTTTGCCTTACATGACCTCATCATTTGCTGCCAAATTCTTTTGGATTTTATTTCAAATGTGTTAATGTCAGCATTTCTTTTTATAATTAAGTATTATAACTTGTTCTGCCTTTTTTTTCTTTTTTTTTTTTTGGCTTATGTTGCAATCATCAGCTTTGTACTGACCGTGCCAGTGAGGTCCTAATGGGGGCCAATCAAGTTTTACAAAGACGGTTTGGGGGTGCGTTGTGCTAAACTTGTATTTAAAAACATGGTTAAACAACTAAGTACTTTACTTCTTATTACAATTAAAGTGGAGTCTGTCCATCTGAAATTTTCAATGGGAGATTAATGTACACTACAAGAAAAGGGCATGTGTAATAAACCAGTACACAAGTCATCGAAACAAACTGTATACATAATGCTTGTTTTCCTCATATGAAACTCAAAGCACGATGGACAGAGCTTCTGTTAGGTTTTCTCTCTCTTTTTTTATTGGATTCCTCTCTGCACTGAAGGCTCAGTTCAGTGTGAGCGTCCTTGTTGCTGGGTGAGAGGAGCTGTTTGTAGATGAGACTCTTTTTAACCTCAAGAAGCTTTCCCACTTTTGACTGACATGTGGCATGCCAAGCCTTGCCACTTGGCTGAGGCAAATCCCATCTTTTGGAGCTGAGTCTGATTTACAATAATGAAACAAGAAAATAAAAACCAACATCATTGACTGTCATTTACTGGCTGTCTGTCTTTAGACTTGTCTTTAATTTCTTTTTGAGGTATGTACTACAAGGTGACAAATTGATGGACAAACTAGCTGCTCTACTATGACTGTTATGCTGTCTTGTTGCAGTGATTTGGAATGAATTAGCCCCTTAGATGGAACTGTCCCTCTACGTCACAGGTGTCAAACCTGAGCCTGTGGGATAAATTTTGCCTGCCAACTCATTTTATGTGGCCCGCAAGAGCTTTGAAAAAATATGATTAATGTACATTCTTTGCATCGATCATTACCACGAAACCTAATTCATCATCCTTCCACTAGGTGACGACAGCCTATTTCAAGTAAACAGCTAGTCATTCATGACTCTTAAGATTGCATGCTAGCTTATTGCTGTTAATCGTTATCAGGAAATGGAAGTGAATAAAGGAAAAGAGGACTAATGCCTAAATGAATTATGCAGATTTCATGGTTGCCCTTTAGCTGTTCAGTGATTATTCAGTCCTTAATCACCTTTAAATTTAGTGATGTTGCCCTCAGTGAACATGAGTTTGACACCCCAGCTATACTTCAATGCAGTTTTGACAGCTCTTTTTTTTTTATTTTTAAATTATTTTTTATTTTTATTTTTGATCCTGTAACACTCCTTTTGCAATGGGAGTTCTTCTAGGATGACTCCGCCCCTATGCACATAAGGGTGCGAGGCTCACTGACTATTTCGATGAGTACAAAAATTGTAAATGCAAGTCCTTTTCTATGGCTTTGCAGTCATCAGATTGAATAAAACACCTGTGGGGGATTTTGGAATGAGATTTTTTTTATCACTGTCAGCAAACGTGTCGCCTTTAATTTGTCACCTAGAGTCATGTAGTCACTCATAGTGTGCAAGGTACCTCTGCCACACAGCATGGATAATGTAGCAAATAAGCCCTATATGGGTACTGGGTTTAATTACCCATGTGCTCATCTTACAATACGTTTAAGTCCTTATATGGTTTTTTATTAGTGTTCCATTTTAACAGCAAGCTACTTTAAAGAAAAGTTACTCCATGTAACAGTCAGCACTCCTTTCAAAGTTCTGACTATTCAGAATCATATGACCTTGATTTTGACCTTTCAGGGTCATGCAAGGTTAATGGTAATTGTCATTTGAAAGTGTGTGTGTGTATGGTTTCCTATCTGTCCCTCATTGCATCTATGGGTCATTGTCACTTTGTTTCTGATATATAAGCAATTTCAATTTAATGTGGGTAATGCCTACCTCAAAAAAATTGTGACTTTGCTCTGACCTTGACCTTTAACCCAGGAATTCCAAAAGTAAGTCATCCCTGGGAATTATTTCGGGCAGTGTCCCCACCAAGTTTGGTGAGGTTTGACTCACAGAAGTGGTGATTACAATACCTCTGCCAGCGTGCTGTTTTGGATGGAGGTTATCAAAAACATTCAGATGCATCAAACATCAAATCAGCGGGGAAATGTTCTTGATTGTGATGGTTGTTGGAACCAGACATGCTGATTTGAGTATTTAATAAATACTCAATTCTTTTAGTACATACTACACAGGAATGCAAGCAAGAAAAAGTACACAAAAAATGTGGGGTTTTTTTTTCACATTTAAAAAATTATAACGGACACAGGTGAACTCTCTATACACGCACAAATAGATGCATAATTAAACAAATTCAAAGGAAGACCACAGAGGTCCAGACTCTCTCGCTGAAAGGACCATTTCATAATATCCCAATATTGAACAACCATAGCAAGTTTGCTCGCGGCAAGTAAATGTCAGGAATCCCTGGGGGACGGGAGCTAACAAGATTTTTATGATTTATTTTCATTTTAAAGTATGGTGGTGATGATGAGAATGGCACCTGCTGTAAGTGACCGTGAGTAAACCCTGATTACCCATAGTTTTGATTAAAGCATTATCCACTCAGGATAATATTGTTTAATCCCCTAATAGTGGGCCAATCAGATTGCACTGTTCCCAAATAGTGTATATACTAACTTAATTTATCTTTTCTATAGAGGACTGATTAAGAAAAAAAACGCAATATGGGAATAAGATACTACAGACATTAGTGTATATTTATATCTCGATGCATTTTATAACAGGTTGGTCCAATGGTAACTTTATTTGAGAATACTATCTGAGACAGGATAAAGCATTATAAATAATCCTGTTTAATCCTTAGCTTTAGTCTATAAATGATGCATTTCTTTCCTTAGGCGCATTTTAACAAGTACAGGCTCAGACGCATGCACACGTTTGCAATCACTACCTGCTGTCATCGCATGAGGATGTGTGGATTTGGGGCAATATTAACAGAGTCTTTTGTCTTCATTATGCTGCCAGAATAAACAAGATTAAAGCATGGCTCAATTCCGATCACTGGTCTGTTTTCTGTAGCAGACGTTTTTTAATCCAGCTCGATATTCTATTTATGTGTCTGTCAGGTCTTGTGCTTTCTGAATGGACCAGCTGTCTGTACTAAAAGGTGTGTAAGTTAGTTTGCAGGGCAGCACACAGCACAAAAAATAAATAAATAAATAAATCATGAATGGAAATACACCTATGATTTAACATGCATATACAAAGAACTATTGAGAGCTGTTGTTTAAGACAAATCATCGATACCTTATGAAGAATGAGAAATGAGTATTCAGAAGTATTGTGGTGTAGTTCAATATAGTTAATTATTAAAGAAACAAAACATGGAGCAAAAATGACTATTACACATCCATTTATGTTTATCCCTGAATGTCTCCCTGGTGTGGTGTTTCGGGCATGTCCAACCCGGGAAGAGACCCCGGGGTCGACCCAGAACACGCTGGAGGGACTATGTCTCTCAGCTGGTCTGGGACTGCCTTGGCGTCTCCCCGGAAGAGCTGGAGAAAGTGGCTGTGGAGAGGGACGTCTGGACCTCACTGCTGCCCCCGCAACCCAAACCGGAACAAGCGGAAGAAGGTGAAGATGACATCCATTTATCTTTAGCAAAGCCTCTGACTCCCACACTGAGTTTCCTGGAAGGTTACAGGAAATTGAGACAGGAAAATAATGTGATATAGTGGATGGTGAACATGACGACGCATTCTGCTTACAGCCATTTAGTCTGGATTACATGAAATACACAATAAAGATTGGGGTTGTGGAATCAAATTGTGATGATCATGGGGGAACTTAGTGGATTCGTGATGATTTTGAGAGAACTTGGTGGAATTGTGATGATCTTGAGGGAACTTAGTGGAATCGTGATGATCTTGAGCGAACTTGGTGGATTCGTGATGATCTTGAGGAAACTTGGTGGATTCGTGATGATCTTGAGAGAACTTGGTGGATGCGTGATGATCTTGAGGGAACTTGGTGTAATTGAGGTGATCTTGAGGGAACTTAGTGGAATCGTGATGATCTTGAGGGAACTTGGTGGATTCGTGATGATCTTGAGAGAACTTGGTGTAATTGTGGTGATCTTGAGGGAACTTAGTGGAATCGTGATGATCTTGAGGGAGCTTGGTGGATTTGTGATGATCTTGAGGGAACTTGGTGGAATCGTGATGATCTTTAGGGAACTTGGTGGAATCGTGATGATCTTGAGGGAACTTGGTGGAATCGTGATGATCTTGAGGGAACTTGGTGGAAT
>JBCNYH010000003.1:14399237-14410174 GCA_039654325.1 Tandanus tandanus
TGATGATCTTGAGGGAACTTGGTGGATTTGTGATGATCTTGAGGGAACTTGGTGGATTCGTGATGATCTTGAGGGGAACTTGGTGTATTTGTGATGACGTTGAGGGAACTTGGTGAGATTGTGATGATCTTGAGGGAACTTGGTGGATTTGTGATGATCTTGAGGGAACTTGGTGTAATTGTGGTGATCTTGAGGGAACTTGGTGAAATCGTGATGATCTTGAGGGAACTTGGTGGAATCGTGATGATCGTGATGGTTGCACTGATCATGGCAAAATTTTGCCACGATTATTACAATGTATTATGATTTGGCGGCAATCGTGTTAGAACATGGGAATCATAGTAGAGCACAGCTGAGCTTAACAGAGTGTAACAGACCTTGATGTGCCATCGTAGAGGATTTTGATGAACTTTCATCTCTTGGATGCACCCTGCCTCCTTTTTAAACCTCATTCGTGGTCCAAGTGTGCTCATAAATCATGGGCTCCTCGCCTTTTCGAATTGCTGAGATTGCGGACATCATGCCCCAGTGAAAATTCAGGGAAATATTCTTCTACACGTGTCTCCCACATTGTTAGACATTACAAAAGGTCTCAGGGGTGTTATTCTCTGCAGGAGAGGGATTACCTAATGCAATCTAATGGGGTGCCAATAATTTTTAAACATACATTATATAGAAAAACTCAAGAAACTACTTGTGAAAACGTTTTATGTTAAAAAAAAATAATAATTTAATTTTAGTTTTAAAATTAAGTTTAAAAAACTAAATTAAAATATAAAATTAAGCTTAAAACGCCAGCAAATGTGTGGTGATGTAGTGGCTAGCACGCTCACCTCACAGCAAGAAGGTCCTGGGTTCGAGCCTCGTGGATGACAAGGGTGTTTCTGTGTAGAGTTTGCTTGTTCTCCATGTGCTTGCATGGGTACTTTGGTTTCATCTCACAGATATGCATGTTAGACTAAATGGCTATTTTGGATTGCCCCTAAGTGTAAATGTGAATGTGATGAATGGGTGTTTGTGTTTGTGCTGGCCCTGCTGCAGTTTAAGGTATACCCCCCCTCTTTCGCCCAAAGTCAGCTGGGACTGGCTCCATTGCTCCCAAGCCCCTAAGCAGTACAGATAATGAATGAATGAAATGAATGGATGTTCTATGAATATCTCATTACATAATGTGCTTTTTTTTTTTTTTTTTTTTTTTACACAATGTTCTTGGGTGCTAATAATTATGAAGCTGACACTATATTGGAAATAGCAAATGACCCAATGACCCAATTCCCCAGCATTCAATAATGTAGCCATTAGGTTCTCCCAGTTAATCCACTCTAATCCACTCACATATGCTATAGCTACATATAAATGAAAAATGAGAGTAATTTGACATTAAACTGTGTATAGGAGTAAGAGAGGCCTTAACTACTGTGACAGATGTGCTCATTAGCAGAGTATCTGAGCTTCTTAGTCCACTCACTAATACATCTGGAGTTGGTGGAAAAGAGGCTGGGATATATTTGATTAATTCTCTGAAGTTGCGGAATAATTCTTAGAACAGAACGTGATAATGTCTTATTAGATAGCTGACCCTACATTCACACTCGCAATCAACAAAGCGACAGATGGCCAGTCATTTTGTAGGTATGTGTGTGACATGGAGATGCAATTTCGGTGGCAAACAAACAAAGTGACATCATGAGTCATTTAAATTTACTGTATATGGTGTGGTAAAGCTAAAATTCCAAACGATTGTCTCGAATAAGGGTGGTATGGTGGTGTGATGGCTAGCTCATCTGTCTCACAGCAAGAAATTCCTGGCTTCGTGTCCCAGCTTGCCCAGGGCATTTCTGTGTGGAGTGTGCATGTTCTCCACATGCTTGCGTGGGTTGCTGCCCACAGTCCAAAGACATGCATATTAGGCTAATTAGTTGTTCCAAATTGCCCCTAGGTGTGATTGTGTGTGTGTGATGGTCTGGTGAACTGATCAGGGTTCACCCAGAGCCGGCTGAGATAGGCTCCAGCCACCCTAGTAGGACTGATTGATTGATTTAGCAAATGAACAAATGAATGAAAAAGTATAAAAGTCTTTTGTAAATGGCTCCCGAGTGGCACATCACAAGGTGCGTGACTATCAAAAACCCGAGACCGCAAGTTCGAATCCAGGTTGATGCTGCATCCATCCGTGACCGGGAGTCCATGGGAGCTAATTGGCCAAGCTCTCACAGGAGGGAGGGATGGCATACGCTCACTTTGCTGTTACTCACAGCGATCACCAGCCAGTCATGGGCGTCTGTGATGGGGCGGATAGCGATTTCCCTCCGAGTGTGTTAGGTGTCACAAAAATATGCACAGCAGTTCGTAAATAGGCAGGAGGCAGCATTGCATGTCACAGAGGGGGCATGTGCATACTTACACCCCTCCCTGGTTGGTGGTGGTCATGTGATAGGAAAGGCAATACTTGACGGGTGGGAATTGGATACGACAAAAAATTATGGGAAAAAATTGGGGGTGTGGGGTATTGTAAAAATATAGAAATTTAAAAAAAAGAAGTATTTTGTAAAAATGATTTTTAGAATAGTGTTCTGAAGCATACAATATATACAAGGACTTGAAAGGCACGTGGACTGGTTACAGGAAGCATTTCTGCCTACAACCTGTCTGTGTAATATCCTGAATAATGTAAATAGGAATCTCAGTCTATCTGTCAATCCCTGCTTCTCAGCACTGACCTCAACTCCTGTCATGTGCTTTCATAAATAGAACAGGATTTGTTAAAATGACAGGCTTATCCTAATTCGTACAAATACTTCAAGGGTGCACAGCTGTCAGCTACCAATTTAGGTTTATATACCACAGAAGTAATTCATTCAGTGAAAGGGAGTGGGTGCTTAATCACTCCAAATCAGAATGAATCCTCTAACTTAATATAGAATGTACTACATTTAGGATCTTCTGCTCTTGCAGTTTAATTGTGGTGATTTAGTCCATCATAGTTACAATATGTAGTATTCACAAACATATTCAACCCCCCCCCAACCTCCCCCTTTTTTGGGGGGGATTTTTTTTCTGTGAATATTGATCACCCATAAAGTGCATACAGCAACACCCACAAAACCCTATAGGTCTAAATGCTCAAACAGCTGGAAGCAGAAATTTATGATGATATAACAGAATATTAATAATAATAATTATTATTGTATTAATAATAATAATAATAATAAGTGACCACTATTTTTACAGCAACACAGTACAACATAAACACTATGGTAGAATTAATTTTATTTATCTTTATTTACACTCGATGGTATATTCTACAGAGCCTACATGTATATAAAACACATTCAAAAGTGCAGTAATCCATACAATTCATGTGATTGAAGATGATCATCAGTGAGGTTTTTATACAATAAGCGAGTCCTCTGTAAATTCACATACACTTTAAAACATGACTATGATACAAATTCAAAGCTTTAGTATATACTACATGGGAACATAAAAAATGCGTGCTCCACTGCAGCATCTTTTTCACACTCGTACACCTAGGGGTAATTTGGAACAGCCAATTAGCCTAATATGCATGTCTTTGGACTATGAGAGGAAACCAGAGTACCCAGAGGAAACCCACACAAGCATGGGGAGAACATGCAGAGACACTCCACATAGAAACACCCTTGCCGAGCCCGGTACTTGAAGCCAGGACCTTCTTGCTGTGAGGTGGACGTGCTATCCACTATGCCACCATGCCAGCCCTAACTAATCCCATGTAGTATATGCTACTGTAAATCTGTTTGAACCCAGCTTTATAAATAAGGCCCAAGATGAGCAATGCTACTTGTTCTACAGCGTTTGTTTTGCTTTTCTTTGCCTGTTCTGTCTGACCTCTTCAATTCCTCTTCACTGTCTTCTTTTTTTAATTTCGTGACATCATTTTAACAAATTCTGTAAGGAGAGAGAATAATGTTACATGTTACATGTCATACAGACGATAAAAAAAAAAATCTTTATTATTAAATATATTCTATTTGAGGATTTAAAATGTCTATTTCTGTCTCGGCATAGAAAAACTAAATGTCTTTTTAATTCTTTTTTACACTGTGAACAGGTCTTCAGTTTATTCCTGGGCTAGCACCGACACAAACAACCATTCACACTTACATTTACACCCATGGCCAATTATAGGAAACCAAAGTACTCAGAGGAAACCCGTGCAGACACAAAGAGAACATGTAAACTCCACACAGAAAAGACCCAGTCATCCACAAGGGTTGATCCCAGCACCTTCTTGCTGTGAGGTGATAAAGCTAAACAGTGCACCACCGTGCCACCCTGTAGCCATTGTGGGTGTGTAATTTTTGTCTCTGGTGCCACTGTTACCTTGACAAAGATAACAAGCAATTATTGAATGAGGCGAAGTATGATATAGGGAATTATTTATTCAAGGGGTTGTTATTCGCTGAGGCCAAAGACCTGAATAATTCCCTATATCATATATAATTAATTTATTATTCATTTAAACTATTTTCACAGTAGACAGTCATGTTACTATGTTGTGTTTGCCAAATATTGCAATAATCATTCAACTTATCCCATGGCGATGATGCAATAATTTGACTCAGAGAAGAATACTATTAATTATTTGATGGCTTTCCACCAGTCAGAAACCAGAGTCTTTTGAGTGAATAATAAAAGAAGTTTCTAACTCCTAATGAATGAATGAAAAAATGAATCATCTCTGATTAGTCAGGTATACATTAAAAAGTTCATTATTCAATTCATTCATTCATTCATTTTCTAAGCCACTTAATCCTAATTAGGGTTGAAGGGAGACTGGCGCCCATCTTGAACAGCTTGCAAAGCTATTGCAGGGCCAATGCACATACAACCATCAACACTCACCCCTAGATGAAATTTGGAACAGACAATTAGCACACTGTGCATTTTTGGACTGTAGGAGGAAACCGGAGTAGTCAGAGAAAGCCCATGCAAGCACGGGGAGAACATGCAAACTCCACACAGAAACGCCCGAGCCCGGGAATCGAACCCAGGCCTTCGTGCTATGAGGAAGATGTGCTAACCACTGCACCTCTGTTCCACCACAGTAAAAAATGTATTATATAATTTTCCTCATAATCGAGTCATATAAAATGGTCTGGTTTATTCTGTTTTATTTGAATGTTGGATGCGATTTTTCAGCAGGTTCTTTCTGTACTAGGTTGTTGGCATTCAAATCTTTTTCTGTGCTCCTTTTATACTTTAAGCTCCTTCAATGGTCTCTGCACAGCCCTGTTACAAATGTTTTAAAAAGAGGTTTCATTGTGAGCTTAACATTTGAAAAATTAAGCATGCAATAAGCATAAAAGTTAAAAATATTTGTTATTAAAAAAAATTGTACCCAGAGGAAACCCACGCAAGCACAGCGAGAACATGCAAACTCCAAAAAGAAACACCCGAGTCCGGGAATAGAACCCTTCTTGGCATGAGGCGGACGTGCTAACCACTGCGCCACTGTGCCACCCAAGTTTGAATCACTGTACGCATATACTGTAGCTCCTTTATCCATGTGTGTGAAACTCTCACCTTCAAAGTCGACTGTTCCATCTCCATTATTGTCAGCCTCTCGCACCACAGCCTCGATCTCTCTCCTGTTAGTGTTTTCCCCTAGTAGCTTCTGCATAGCATGCTTCAGTTCATCAATAGTGATGGTACCATCACCATCCATATCAAACTGCACACACACGTACACACACAGAGAGAGAGCATAAGGTAGTGAACAATTATGTGCTGAATGCAAGGTGGATGTCCCTGAATAATGTATAGCTTTTGATTCTCTGAATAGACCATTCAATCCATCATTCGCCATGCCTGAGGCAAATTATCGTTTTAGTGTTATTTACACAGGAACATAAAAAGCAAACTAAACCAAAATTTTTACAGGTTATTTTTACATATCTTAACCATGACAAAAGTATGTGTAAGAAGGTCTTGGGTTCAAGTCCCAGGCTCGGGTGTTTCTGTGTGGAGTTTGCATGTTCTCGCTGTGCTTGTGTGGGTTTCCTCTGTGTACTCAGTCATGCACAGTCATGCTTCTTGCTTATAGTACATGCACATTAGGCATGTGTGTTGGCCCTGCGATGGTCTGGGGAGCTGTTCAGGGTGCACCTCGTCTTCGCCCAGTGTTGGCTGAGAGTCCAGCCTCCCCGTGACCCTAGTAGGATAAGTGAATGAGAGGTAGGTGTGCTCTGTCTGCTCTGAGCAAAGCTATGCATAATTTAAACCCATCCAGAGTTTTATTATATACTACATGGAAATGTAAGTAAACTGCTCTTCATAATAGTGTGTTACTATACAAAGTTTTAGTATATACTGCACTGAAATACAAGAAAAGCAAACTAAAATGAGATTTTTATGGGGTTTTTTTTTCACAGTGGTTAGCACGTCCGCCTGACAGCAAGAAGGCCTGGGTTTGATTCCCAGGCTCAGGCATTTCTGTGTGGAGTTTGCATGTTCTCACCGTGCTTGCATGGGTTTCCTCCGGGTACTCCAGTTTCCTCCCACAGTCTAAACACATGCACAGTAGTCTAATTGGCAGTTCCAAATCACTTCTAGGTGTGTGTGAATGTGAATGGTTATGTGTGTTGGCCCTGCGATGGCCTGCTGAGCTATTCAGGGTGTACCCCGCCCTCGCCCAGAGTCGGCTGAGATGGGCACCAGCCTCTCTGCGACCCTAATTATGATTAAGCGGCTTAGGAAATGAATGAATAAAGTGTGATAATGATGACGACGTCTGTCCCAAGGTTAATACGTGTCATATCATCAGTAGTAGGCCATTTTGATTCAAGCATTATCCACTTGGGATAGTGGTTTTCATTCCATAGGTAGTGAACCAAACAGATTGCACCGTTCCTTTGTAGTATATACTAATACTGAATATCCATGATGGTTCAGGGTATACAATGGTCTCTCACCTCTCTAAATGCTTCCTTTAGCTCCTTAAGACCAATCATTCCAGCCGTCTCTTCTAACAGCTTAGGAGCCATGAGTTCCATAAAATCCTCAAAGTCTACTTGACCTCCAACTAGCACCAGAGAAAGAGGGAGAATGTATTGTATGCATTGTGTGGTGTAATAAAGAGGGCATGCAGTAGAATCAATGGCATCTCAGGTATATATTATTTTATATAACGTAAACAATGTTTGAAACACAAGCACTTAGACATTTCCTTGTTTCTTACGATTCATGTTGATGTTTTGGCCGAGTTCGATTAGCTCCATCTCAGTGGGCATGTATCCCATAGTCCGCATCAGGTTGCCCAAATCTTTACAGCTGATGAGTCCGTCCTTATCCTTATCAAACTCGCTAAATGCCTGTTGCAGCTCTGAATCACACATACACACCCAGTTAAAAGCTGTTCAACACATTTTAAATGGCAGTTACACAATTCCATCAGTAACTTGAAAGCGAAGTTCAAGAAGCTCCACATCTTTATAACTCATCTCTTTAAGATTGAATTATCTTAAAAAGTGTAGTTATGTGTTTGCGGCATAGTTGTGTGAGTCTGTGCATAGACACCAAGCTTTATGGAAGATGCACACTCAGTGTCCACTTTATTAGGAACACCCATGCACCTGCATGTTCATTCATTCATTCATTCATCTTCTTCCATTTGATCCCGGGTCGGGTCGTGGGGGCAGCAGCCTAAGCAGTGAGGTCCAGACGTCCCTCTCCCCAGCCACGTCCTCCAGCTCATCCAGGGGGACACCAAGGCATTCCCAGACCAGCCGAGAAACATTGTCCCTCCAGCATGTTCTGGGTGGACAGTTGGTTAATAGGGGAAAATAAGCTGGGTCCATGATGTGCCCAAATTCCTGTTAAGAAGTGGAATCCAAATGTGGTCTCTTGCTGTTGTAGTTCGTCCATCTTAAAGTTTGATCTTTTGTGCATACTATGACTTTTTTTTTCTCACCGTGGTTGTAAAGAATTACTTGTTGATTGTCATTCCTGGATGAATCAACCTGGCACTAAAGCTTTTCACCTATGTCTGGTTGATTTTATGTACTTTTCTGATGCCACATGATTGGCTAATAGGATAGCTGCACCAAAGAACCGGTGTACAGGTGTTCCTAATAAAGTTGACATAACGTTCCTAATAAATGGTTTCCATTACAAGCGAATTTAAAGTGTGAAATACAGGATATTATCTGAGTATACATGTGACAATAAGAGAAAATTTCTACCTTCTATCTCTTCATCGACAAGTTTTCGCTCCTGTAAGGCAATTCAGAGACAGTGTTCAGTTAAAACAGGTCAAGACACACACACACACACACACACACACACACACACACACATACACACACACACACACACACACACACACACACACACAGAGAGAGAGAGAGAGAGAGAGAGAGAGAGAGAGAGAGAGAGAGAGAGAAAGACACACTACAAACACAAATATAACTTGGCATATCAATAGGTAATACCAAGCATATACATACATACATACATACATACACAGTGAAACAGTGAGATTTGAGTATATTACATGTCTTACAATATTCTTCCCTTTCAGAAAGATACAAGCTGGTCCCAGAAGCAAATGTGACTCTTCCTGGTCCTGAGACAGTGAGTGTGTGAACATGTATGGCTGTGTTTCCATACTCTTTAGTAAAATTATAAATTTTAACCAGAAATCCTGTGCAAAAAGAAATAACAAATAATGTATTAAATATAAAGGCAATCTAAATAAATGTTTAATTTATAAATGCAAACAATGTCACAAAGTTTTTATTATAAGAAAAAGAAACACTAGGAGAGTGCAAACCTTGACCTAGACAGCTAATTTCCTTCTTTTAAATTAATTATTTCATTTATTTTATTTTATTTTATTATTTTCACAATTCTTTTTTCTACAAGCCCTGTATATTTCAACATTCCAGATCATCAGATCCACAATGTTACTTGGATCCTGACCAGTCTTTGGTTTGTGATAGATCTCATGCAGATGTTGTACTGTAATAAAAAAAATATTAAAATAAAAATAAAACCCTGCACACAACACCTACCCACTGAGTTTTTGACTGACGGTATACTTAGTCTGTGTCCTGACAAACCATTATAAGAATATATTCACTGATAATGACTTTAAAGCACTTCGGTAAGTTGCCCTGGATAAGAGCGTCTGCTAAATGCTGTAAATGTAAATGTAAATTTAATTCTTTGGGGAAGCAGTGTAGACTTTACTTATAGAGTGGAATGCAAAATGTTAAAACTGTCCCTATCCTGCAATGAAAAAGAATCCTTAAAAAAATTCCCAGATCCAGATTGTAACGATTACCACAAAAATCTAATGGAGTGTCAATTGGGTTGTACTGTACCCTTCCAAAAAAAAATAAAAATTTCAACAAAATCCAATAATAGCTTTTTGCGCAAGTTGCTAACAAATAAACAAACAGATAGACTAACAAACACACAAACACTAACACAAACATAACCTCTGTGGCAGAGGAAATGAAGCTTTCTCATATTTACATAAACACTGAGTGATGTCATACTTGTTTATAAAATTTTGTGATATTAGCTGTAAGAAAACTAAATTCTTCCAAAAAAACAAACAAACAAAAAAAAACCCCATAAACTTAGTCAAGTTAACAAATATGGATTCAGAATTTCCTTTTCAATTCTATCACTCAACTGTTTAATGGGAAAGAATATTCCTACTTACTAGCTTTGCAGACCTTGATTGAGCAGAAGATCAGATGTTTCTCTTTGCTAGCAGTGAATAATCAAAGAGAGAAAGAGAGAGAAAAACTTGGATGGGGGGGGGGGGATTCTGATTGGACAAAAGAAGAGACAGATGGGTCAGGATTCTGGGACAGTGATGGATTTTGATTGATGTAGAGCAGACTATGATACCGTGTGTCAGATCCAAGTGGTAAAAATGCAAACTAATCTCTTTTCTTTTCCTCTTTTCATATAAAGAAAAACAGATAAATGCCACTGTTTAAATCATGAGAAAACTATTTTTTAAGTAGCTTTACAAAAAAAAAACCAACCTTTTCCAGTAGCTTTTTAAAACGATTTTTCAGTAGCTTTAAAATAAAGCTACTGAAAAAGTTGTTATTCTCATAATTAAAAACAACGGCACTGATCTGTTCCTGAACTCAATCTCTTCATATATACAGTACTTTATACAAGAATACTAACGTATAAAGCATTTCATGAAATCAACTTGTATAATGCACATTTTCTCCAACTCTGAGGATCCAAACACAAACTGCACCAAAATAAGAGACCCTGAAAATCACAGTTATAAATTCACACTTGAGTCTTGGATTAAGTTTTAAATGTAACTGTTAGATGACCAGTTTCTTCCCTCAGTCCAAAGGCATGCACATTAGGTCAACTGGCTATTGTTTATTGCTCACTGATGTGAATGTAAGTGTGAATGCTTGTTCATCTGAAGCATTCAGATTGGTCTGTTTAGGGTAGTGACACCAATCAGCTTTAAAATTGTATTAAAATATTATGTCCACCGAGAGGGGACTTCAATAATATTGGTTATAGTTCCACATCGCATTATAGTGGCACAAGACAAGGAGTGGGATGTATTATACCGAAAGGGAACAGTCCGTTATCAAAGTTGATGTGCTGGAAGCAGGAAAAATGAGCAAGTGTAAGGATCTGAGTGACTTTGACAGTTGTGATGAATAATCAACTGGGTTTAATCATCCCCAAAACTGCAGGTCTTGCTGCAGTACCTACCAAAGTATGTACCTAGATGTAAGGTATATAGACCAAATGCAAAACTCTTGCTTGCTGAATATAAAAAAGGTAAATAGGGCAAGGTAGTATAAAGCATGGCAATGAAGCAATTTGTGTGTGTGTGTGTGTGTGTGTGTGTGTGTGTGTGTGTGTGTGTGTGTGTGTGTGTGTGTGTGTGTGTG
>JBCNYH010000003.1:14446823-14468942 GCA_039654325.1 Tandanus tandanus
TACAACAGGCAATTAGCCTAATGTGCATGTCTTTGGACTGTGGTAGTATTTTCCTTGTTCCCAACACACTTGATTTAAGCAATTAGCTAATAAGCAGCTCTTCAAGACTTGAAGTGGGTGTGCTAGAGCAGGGAAAGCACTAAAATATACAGGACAGGGTTGGAAGACTGTGCACTAGACAACACTGTCCATGTAACTACCCCAAAACTGCCTCCATTAACCTTTAGAAGGTTGCTGGCGCATTTCTGAGCCCAAATGGCATGACACTGAAATGGTACATGCCTGTTGAAGAAGGTCTTCAACTCCATTTTGATAATGGAGTCCACTGGCCAGTATCCACAATTTAAATCAATGGATGTATAATGGAAAAGATTACCGGATTCTGTGATGTTTGGATAACAGAATAAGCTTCCTTTTCTGTTGTAGAATTGAGCTTCAGTTGTGACTGGACTGAACTAACCTCAGAACAACATCTGGTGCCATTAGACTATGTCCATTTTGTGTAGAATATAAATTAGCACAGCTTTTTATATAATTGTTTGTGTCCCAATAATATGTAATCTCCTTCATAGTTATTAATGTACTGAATTGCTCTCTCTCTCTCTCTCTCTCTCTCTCTCTCTCTCTCTCTCTCACTCGCTCTCTTTCAGTGTGTGTAGGTTGCAGTGGAAGCCACTATTCTGGAAGTCCCTCTCACACACCCACTCCTATAGTCCCATCACAGTGGAATCTGACTTTAATAACCCACTGTATGAAGCAGGGGTAAGACACGAGACATGTCCATCAAATCCAATCTAATCTAGCCACACAAACACAGCAAGCAAAATTCAATGAACATAATTGAGTGGACATTACACAAATGCTTACTGGAATGAATGAGATCATTTGGTCGAGTGATGTTATCTG
Source organism: Tandanus tandanus (assembly GCA_039654325.1). Classification (NCBI taxonomy): domain Eukaryota; kingdom Metazoa; phylum Chordata; class Actinopteri; order Siluriformes; family Plotosidae; genus Tandanus; species Tandanus tandanus. The sequence continues at coordinate 14,447,730 of JBCNYH010000003.1, forward strand.
ACAGGGTAAAAAAAATGCACTTATACTGCTGTCAAGGTACAGAGTGCTTTCCAATAGTTCATAAGTATAATTATTACCACATGTAATTTTCAGACCTTTTGTTTTCATTTTAGTTTTCATTTCGGACACCAGTGAGAGTGGAGTGGAGTACCAAAGTATGATTCCTAGTACAAAAACTCCACAGATCTTCAAGAAACTGCTTCCTGTCCTTTCAGAAACACTGATTTTGAGTGTGCATGCTGGATGGCCTATTTGGCTTCCTCCTCCCATTTTTGGACTTTCCACTCTCTGAGCTGACTTTGCTCTGATTGGGTGCCTTACCGCTCCACACTCAATGCACTGGAAGGCAGACCAGAATGGGAGGAGATACTGCTGTGCATTGAGGAGCAATGCAGAAGGTTCAGTATGCTGTAAACCCCCCCCCCCCCAAAAAACAACAACAACAACAACAACAACAACCAACCAAACAAACAAACAAACAAATAAATAAATAGTCTTTATGGCCAATTCAAACAACCAAGAGAGAAAACTTAAGCATGTGCTAACCTTGTTATTTGGTTCTCTGGCATCATCTAGCATGGCTATTTAAATCTCTAACATTCATTCATTCGTTCATTCATTTATTCATTCATATTAATTAAGGCGTTTCTGTGTGGAGTTTTTGTGTTCTCGCTGTGCTTGCTTGGGTTTCGTCTAGATGCTCTGATTTCTTCCTACAGGCCAAAGACCTGCACATTAGGCTAATTGGATATTTTCGATTGCCCCTTGGTGTGTGTGTGAATGGTTGTGTGCATGTTGGCCCTGCACTGGTCTGGTCAGCTGTTCAGGATGTACCTTCACCCAGAGTTGGCTGAAATGTGCTCCAGCCTACCTGTGAGCCTAATAGGGGATATAGCAGTTTGGAAAATTAAAGGAAATTATTTATTAGTATGTAATTCAGTATGTTGGCAGTGGTTAATGTAATGGGCGGCTCAGTGGTTAATGTAATGGGTTACTGAGGTCAGGGGTTCAATCCTTAGTACCACCACTGTTGGGCCCTTGAGCAAGACCCTTAACTCTCAATTGTTCAGTTGTATAAAAAACAATAATTGTAAGTCGCTCTGGATAAGAGCATCTGCCAAATGCCGTAAATGTAATTCAGGACTCAAGTTTATCAGTCGTGTTGATTCGCTCTGGCTGAAGCAAACATGTAATTCTTTATGGTTGTTCTGTTTCTTTGTAGGACACAAGGGAGTATGAGGTGTCCATCTGAAGGAGCGTACAAGAGAGAAGTCCAAAACGAAGGATTGAAAGAACATGAAAATGAAAGTCCTTTAAGAAATATACCTTTCCTTTCTTTTTCACTCTATTTTCAGTATCTCTCTTGCTCGTTGCTGACTCATGTAACAGTGTGTGTGTTGGTGTCAGTGTGTGTTTGTGTGTGTGTGCGTGTGTGTGTGTGAGTGTGTGTGTGTGTGTTGAGAGAGACTGTAAAAGAGTTCAAACAGTTAAGATTGACCTTATGATTTCTCACTATCAGATATGTTTTCTAACATTTAGGTTGGTGCCTTAAGGGTAAGGGACTTAATAAAAGATAGTAAAAGGTGGTGACATAGTGAGAACTAAGCTCAAATGAGGGTGAGTCAGCAACTTAGGAGAGAGAAAGAGAGAGAGAGAGAGAGTGAGAGGGAGCTTTTTCACATGTGGGCTGAATCATATAAAAGACAGGAGCACACACAAACACACAACAACACATGAACATTTACATGACACCACTATATTCATACTCCTCTGTGCACACACACACCCACCCACCCACACACACACACACACACTCACACACACAATAAAAAAGAACAGAATATATTGAATGTAAATATTTTGATTGAATATTATGTATACAAAATGTATGTATACAAAATGGATCCAGTGCCAAAATAATGACATCCCATAATGTGACGTCAAAACCATTTCACCTGTTGCCATAGTATTTCCTACATTTATAATGTAATAATGACCAATAATGCCAGCGTTTCATAATGTTCTTTGCCGTTTCTTAAAAATCTCTTTCTGCTTAATGTTGAATGACTTCGGGATTAAAGGGGTGGAATGTCTTTCATGCTTAGGGCACGCAACGATTGTATATTTTATTGCTTCAGCTTAGGATTCATTCAGACAGTTATCCTTACTATCATTGTTTATCAGAGTTGATGTTGTTGCATATTGAAGAAAAAAAATCAGCTGCTTGCTGTGATGCAGTATCGAAACCCGAACTGCTTTTTATAATGTTATTTTTCAATTGAATCATGGTTTGTTGTTACTATTAAGCAGTGAGTTTTTGTCTCTTCCACTGTGCCATACTTGGAGTCCAGCTATGGACTCTGTTGCATTGAAGTATTACTAATATTCAATTGTTCATATTATTTATTAATCTACATAATATATTGTCATGAAGGCATAATTTATTTGCTAAGATTTAAGAATAAATAAAGGTCTGTTGGATGGTGATTGTTGGATGCCTTATTTCTGTCATCAAGAGGTCATAAGCATAACATACTGTATAATATTTACAACACTGTATGACAGGGGGTTGGCCCGGTGGCTTAGTGGTTAGCATGTCCACCTCACAGCAAGAAGGCGTGCTTTTGAGTCCCAGGCTTGGGCTTTTCTGTGTGGGGTTTGCATTTTCTCCCTGTGCTTGTGTGGGTTTTCTCTGGGTACTGTGGTTTCCTCCCACAGCCCATGTGCACATTTGGCTGTTGCAAATTGCCCCTAGGTGTGAGTTTGAGTGTGAATGGTTGTGTGTGTTGCCCTGTGATGGACTGGTAAGCTGTTCTGGGTGTAACCTGTTATCGCCCACTGATGGCTGAGATAGGCTTCAGCCTCCCTGTGACCCTAGTAGTAGGTTTAAGCAGTTCTGCAAATAAGTGTGTGAGTGAGTGTATGACAGGGGTGTCAAATTAATTTTCACCAAGGGGCCACATCAAAAAAAAAATTCTATGTCATCAAGGGACAAATACTCACTGAACGTCTCTTCCTTTATTCAGTTTATTCCTTTATAAAGTTTTGAACACTTTAATTGGGAATTATAAAAACAACCAGGCTAATTTCTCAGTCATTTTATTTTATCAAATCGGGGGTGTCCAAACTTATCCGCAAAGGGCCGGTGTGGGTGCAGGTTTTCACTTCAACCAAGCGGTAGCCACACCTTCCACCTGTGTGAACCACTGATCTCAGAAAGTGATTGGATTGTGTATTCTATTGTTTGCATGTGACAAAACCTGAAGCCAGCCTGGTGCCATCTTGGTGAGACCACTTTAATGTTGAAAGTTATACTTAAATAGCATACAAAGAAAGATGAAGAAAATGAAAATACTTACATCCAAGGTGTATATTTAGTTTTTTTATAAAAACTTTTTATTTTTACTTTTTTCATTTTTTTAAATAATTACAAATGTCAGTGAAATTATTGGTAAAGTTATATGAATTTAAGGAATTCAGCAGTAAAATCTACAGGGTTTTTGAGCTGTGTTGGCTTTCAACAGCTCCATTTTGAGATCTTAAAGCAAGGTGGTCTCACCAAGATGGCTGAAACCCGGCTTCAAAATTAAAACACTAATGTGCATTTTTAAATTTTTTTTTTAATGTATCAGTTATTGAAACAGGTGGAAGGTGTGGCTACTTCTTCATTGAAATGAAAACATGCACCCACACAGGCCCTTTGCGGATAAGATCGGACATCCCTGATTAAATACTGATTACATGCAGTATATTATTTAGACTTCAATGTTTCTCATTTTTCAGAACAAATGCAAAATTGAGACCTATTTAAACCAGCTGTTCAGGTCGCAGGGCGGCGAGGTGGTGTAGTCGTTAGCACGTCCATCTCTCACAGCAAGGTCTCGGGATCAGGCCCCGGGCTCTGTGTGGAGTTTGCATTTTCTCCCCATGCTTACTCGGGTTTTCTCCATGTACTCCGGTTTCCTCCCACAGTTAAAGACCTGCACATTAGGCTAATTGGCTGTTCCAAATTGCCCTGAGATGTGAGTGTGAACGGTTGTGTGTGTATTGCCCTGCGACAGACTGGCGAGCTGTTCAAAGTGTGCTTCGCCTTTGGCCAGAGTCGGCTGACATAGGCTCCAGCCTCCTCGCGGCCCCAGTAGGATTAGGTTGGGCAAATAAATACATGAATGAATGAGGAATGGTTAAAATCAGGGCCACATGCGTGCGCGTGCACTAAATAGGCTACGCCCAAACCACTTACTACCCTACTAAAAAGTATGCAACTAACTGTTTCTATAGCTACCATCCCTAATACTTAGGCATACTATTTAGTACGGCAGTATGTTGCCTTGTGCATAGCTTTTGCGCGTGACAGATAAGGAAGGGCGGAACGATTCAAAGTGACTGATGTGTGTTTTGGCCAATCAGGATTAGATTTTCGTGTATTACGGAAAGTACTGAGGAGGAAGTAAGTAGTGGATGACCACCGACGGGAAATAAAACAGAAAACACAAATTCTTGAAGATAAAGTTAAAAAAATAATTATTAATGTCTGCTTGAGCTTCAGGGCGCTGTTTCAGACACACAGCTCGGTGAGAATTTTGTTTTGTCACTAGCTAGTCAACATTATTAGCCACAGTAAAGTAAGCTAGCATGCTAGCTACCTATCTAGGCTTAGGTTACTGCCTGGTCTGTTTGCTAGCTAGATAGATAATGTTTTTATTGGTTGTTATTATTTATGATTGCTTGGGGTGTATATTTTTAGAACGGGTTGAAGAATTATTTTAGTTAGCTTGACGCAGGAAATGGTTTAGTAACATTATTTTTGTTCATCCTGGGATTAGCTGCTAGTGCTAGTGAGATATGTCATTGTCTTGACAGATGTACCATCTGACCTCATTCCTTTTCACAGATAAAAGATGTATTAAATGAACAATCATCAAGTCTGAGGAATAGCTAGATAACTGGTCCTGACTGCAGAGTGGTTGTCTGTGTCATGCCCTGAAATGTTGTGTGTTTTATATGTCTGTCTGCTTACTAAGTATAGCAACAGAATGAGTCAGACGTTGAGGAATTGTTTTGCGTTTCATTCTGGGCGTGGCGTCAGTTATGAGTCTTATCATGATCTGATGTGACGATGATTAACTTCACTCTATTGCAGCTTGCCTTAAAAACCTGAGATTGTATTTAAAACTGCAGTACAGTTGAGTTTCCTGGTGCTGCTTGGTATTGTACTCAGTCTATACCATTACAACCTGTAGGCAGAACATTACAAGGGTTGGACTGCTTTTTCCTGATGTCTGCCGAAGCTTCTGGTGGGAATGTGGTGCCAGAGCCCAGCTGTGCCCCTCCATCCCCTAGCCATGACGTAGAGAAGAAGACGGGAACAGGTCTGGCTGGAAGTAAGTATGTGAAGCTGAACGTTGGTGGATCCCTGCACTACACCACAGTCCAGACCCTCAGCAAAGAGGACAGCCTTCTCAAGAGGATCTGTGATGGCAGTGTGGAGGTGACCATTGATTCAGAAGGTGAGACAGAGCGTGGAAATGTGTAACTACGATGCTTATACTCAGAATTATGATTTTTTTTTTAATAGTGAAGGATTTATTTCATACAATGGCTGTACTCTAGGTAAAGCAGGCAATCCTTAAGCAGAGGTAACTCAGCTTACAAATGGGGTTGTGAGAGAAACTCTGTCTCTTCTTTTTTGTGATGTTATGAATTAATTTAAACTTATAGAAAAATTGGGGGCTCCCGCACTTTCCATTTGTCAACCTGGAGATTTCAGGTTCAAATCCAAGCCATCCACGACCAGGAAGCCATGGGAGATAATTGGCTGAGCTCTTACTGGAGGGAGGGATTGCATACGCTCACCTCCCTGTCACTTACAGCGACCACCAGGGCCAATCATGGGCATCTGTGTGCTCATTCGTACAAAAAGGATGGATAGTGCTTTACCTCTGAGTGTGTTAAGCCACTCCTGTGTCTGAATACACAGCAGATCGTAAAGATGCAGGTGGTTGCATCATGGGTCACAGAGGGGGCACACGTTTGCTTACGTTCCTCCCTGGTTGGTGGTGGATATATGTGATAGGGCGGCAGTACGTTACAGGTTAAATTAGGGGAAAAACAGGAACAAATCCAGAGAAAAGAAAAAGAGACAGATTGGGTCTGCTAATACTTGCAATCGTTAGATGGAGTGACATTGGAACAAGCCACATTTTAAATTAATATTCTACATTATTTTTGTCTTATTATTTCTTTATAGATTATTTACTATAATTTAACTTGCTTGCTCGCATTATCCAGCAGTAAAATACATACATGAATACATTTTTCTATTCCTTTACTTCTGGAAACAGTTTTATGTTCTGCTCTTGTGTAGGGGAGAGTGGGGCTAGTTGGTACAATGGGGCAAATTGGTACACCTAATATGTCAAAAGAGTAACCTTTGCACTCTTGTCACATGATGTCTTTTAGGTTAGATCACTGCAAGTTTAAAAATGGCAGTGATCTGACCTAAAAAAAAACACATGAGACAAAAGTGCAAAGATTAAACTCTTTTGACATATTAGGTGTACCAATTTGCCAAATTGTACCAACTATTCTTGACAGTCCTGAGTACTAACAGTACCAGGTTTTGTTTAAGTTATTACATTTAATGGTTAAAATTTAACAACCTCTTAATACCACCTTCAGTTCTAAAGGAAGGTCTGTTTCTTTATCATTTCTTCTTCTGGATTTTCTAGATTGGTAAATCATTTGAAATGAGGAACAGCCTATGGCAATCATGAGAATGTGAGACAAGAGAGACAAAGCTTTTTGTGTATTTTTGATCACTGTGCATGAAATAGTCAAATACACTGCCCGGCCCAAAATAAAAGTTGCACACACGAATATGTTGTTGTTCCGCCTTTACAGAACAGAATCGCCATGCCAATATTTCAGCAAACTTATGCAACATAAGATTTATTTCCATCCAGTGTTGGGTTCATTTCTTGTGACATTGATAATGAATATAAACACTATTGTAGAAATAATGTAGACTTGTCGAAATGTCTCTATTTGTGGTTGTTTGGGAACCCCTGAGAGAAAGGTTAAATATCTCTAATATTTCATAGTGAGATTAAAGCATAAATCAGTTTTTTCCCCAATAACCCGTTTTGTTATAAACTATATTCCCCAAGGGTGTCGATAATAATGAATATAAACACTATATGCTCTATACCACTTTTAATTCTGTGATTTCCAGAGTCTGTGTGCTCAGTGTATTTATGATGAAGCACATCAAGGAACAACATAAATCCACACACTTCTGACAACTACTTGTATTATGAAATGTGTGTGTACAGAAGATTTTGGCTTCAAGTCTCTTGCTATGTAAATCATTTTGCTATCACTTAATTTTGCATTCACACTGTTTAATATGTAAACCAGGCTCCTGATTTGAGTCTTATCTTTGGGTAGTTAAAGTATGTATCTATTTCACTGTGCAGCAGTTATTTAGCTCTGTGTATTCTCCAGGCTGGGTAGTGTTGGACAGATGTGGACGCCATTTCTCCCTGGTACTGAACTTCCTACGGGATGGCACAGTGCCACTCCCTGAGAGTCAGAGGGAGCTGGAGGAGGTACTGAAGGAGGCGCAGTATTACAGAGTTCAGGGTCTTATCCAGCACTGCCTTTCCACTTTACAGGTCAGCCTCCTTGCATAACCATGCACCAATACTTTAATTACATAGAGGACAATATTATACAGGCAAGTTCAGACAAATTTGAGTGCTGAATGAATACCACATACTGTGATCATGGTGTGCAGCTGGTTATTTTGGGTGTGCTTCTGGTATATTTAGACTGTGGGTTTCACACTGTATTGAGAATATGCACTGTATTACCTTTACACTTGTATATGAGTCTTTGCCAAACTGCATTATCAGAACTAACTGTGTGTTAATACTAATAATTTTAGAATGAGTTTAATAGTTGAGTGTCCACATACTTTTGGCCTTATTATGTACTGTCAATATTATTTAAGCTAATCTTAATTACAGCAAATATTAATCAGTGCATTTCACTTTGGTTCTCTTTGTGCCGTCTGAGCCTGCTGGGGTTCTCTCTAAACGCCAGTTCGCTTTAACTGTTTGAACGCTAATGCTCTCAGTAGTTGGGAAATGTGGAAAATAATTTTTATACATATTCTTAAATTACAATGTGGTAACTTAATATGCTAATTGTTTCTAAAAATACAGATGTTCTGACTGTTAGAGCTAATTTTCACATGTCTCACAGCGATTCTCCTTTTATTAACAGATATTAGGATGTCTCTGTCAAGGTGTGAACAATGTTTTTCATCCTGTAGAAACGCACTGAGCTCTATGAGGGAGGCTGTCGCATCCCCATGATCACCTCTGCCAAGGAGGAACAGCGGATGATCGCCACCTGCAAGAAGGTGAGAGAAATCTCTTGGGGTTGTGTGCACACAGGCATCTGCAAATCTTTTAGAATCATTTTCTAAAAATGTTTTTTAATCTGTTTCAGCCTGTGGTGAAATTGCAGAATAACAGAGGGAACAATAAATATTCCTATACCAGGTATGGGCAGGTTGTACACACTCTTGCAACACCATCATGCAATTATTAAAAACAATTCAGATTCCAGAGTGTTCGCTTTTCATTGGGAGACTCAGAGTTCAGATCCAAGTTATGCCGCAGCTCTCTGTGGATAGGAGACAAGAAAATTGGTCATCCTCTCGTGATAGGAGGGATGGCATACCCTATTTTAATCCCAATCAGTCACAAGGGCTCATATGTGTGAAAGAGGGCAGATAATGATCTATTATCTTTCTGTGTAGTACTACCAAAACTCTGAAAAGGGTTTAAAGAGACATCGTGACACAGCTCTTAGGTTCTACATCTGCCTGTGCTGGGAGTTGACCTGTGCCTGTTCTGATAAAAAAAACAAAAAACTAATAATTAAAAAAAACTAAAAGAAGAGGAAGATAATAAACAATACAGGTCTCATTTTAGTTTACTTTTCGACGTGTTTCTGCGTAGTACTACAAAAACTCTGTAACGGGTTTAAAGAGGTGCCATTATGCAGCTCTCCAGCTCTGTACCTACCTTCGCTGAGAGCTCATCTGCATCTGTGTCCGTCATTATTATTATTTTTTTATTTTTATTTTTTTTAAGGGAAAGAAAACATTAAAGATCTTGTTTGGGTGTGCCTTTTTTGTTTGGGTGTCCGTGCACCTCAGGCTTGGTGGATATTGCTAAAATTAATAATCAGCGACATCCACCTCACAGTCAGAGCATAATTGTTAATTAATGTGAACTTGATGACTGAAACGTCTTGTTCTGTAGCATGTTTGATTCTGGCACATAATATTTCTAAAACCCCTTATCACTTCATCAGCAATTCGGACGACAACTTGCTGAAGAACATTGAGCTGTTCGATAAACTGGGGCTGCGCTTTAACGGTCGAGTGCTTTTCATTAAAGACGTGCTCGGAGATGAAATCTGCTGTTGGTCCTTCTATGGAGATGGACGCAAGATCGCCGAGGTTTGTTGTACCTCCATCGTTTACGCCACTGAGAAGAAACAGACCAAAGTAAGGAAAGACCCTATGTACACTGGTAAATGTTGCTTGTTATATGTGGACGTGACTCACTTTTCATTGTCCATGATTTGGTTTGTCCTGTCCTCATAGGTTGAGTTCCCCGAAGCTCGGATCTTTGAAGAAACCCTAAACATACTAATCTATGAGAATAGCCAGGGCTCTGGTCATGGAAGTATGGGCTTACTGGACTCAGGTGGCGTGTCCTCTCCAGGCGTAGGTCAGTCAGAAGAAGACGGAGCAGGTGTCGGGGGTGGAGACAGACGTGTGAGGAGGATTCACGTACGGAGACATATTATGCATGACGAGAGGGGGCACGGCCAGCAGACTGTGTACAAGGACTGAAAGGACTGATGGTGGGAGAAATGATCAGCATGAGTAGTAAGAAGAGCCTAAGGGTACTATAACAGGAAAAATTGTGAATAATTTATATGCAGGGATACAAAGATGGATGGGTGGGCGGGTTGAGCAGCGATGGGAATCAATCTTGGGTACAGTAACACTGCACTAAGAAATAATTTCAGGAGCCAGAGTGTGGTTTCGTTTTTATTTTTGAGAAGGATTGTACGTCATTCTGGTTTCTTGCTTCGTTATTATTTATTATTCTGTTAATTTATTGTCTAACTTTCAACTTTTAAAAAATGACTCGTGTTGTACGGTGTGTGTGCGTGTGAAAGAATTGTGAATGCGTACTGGTAAACTGTGATGTTTTTCTACACAGATGTGTGTATTTGGAGACAGTTGCAGAGAGGTACTTAGAAGCAACTCATACTTGATTAATATATGATGCATGTTCCCGCTAAAGTGGGTGCCATCCTAAACCTTTTCTTTAAAGTATCCCAACAGAATTATTCAAGTGATTTGTTATGTAAATGCTCCAGTGTTTTCAACTCTATTCTTAACAGCTGCACTCATCTGTAGCATAGGTGTGACTTGTGACAGACAGGAATCCCCCCCCCCCTCCTTTTTTTTTTTCCCCTCCCCTAATTTTAGTCCTATCCAATTCCCACCTGTCAAGTGTTGCCTCCCTATCACACACGACCACCACTAACCAGGGAGGGAGTGTAAGCATGCACATGCCCCCATCTTGACATGTGATGCTGCCATGCTGTTACCCGTCTTTTTACAAAATGCTGCGCATGCGCATTTGGAGGCAACTTAACACACTTGGAGGGAAAGTGCTATCCGCCCCTTTTGTACGAATGAGCTCACAGACGCCCATGGATTGGCTGGTGATCGTTGTGAGTGACGGGACCGTATGCCATCCCAATTAGCTCCCATGGACTTCCGGTCGCATATGGCTGCGGCATCAACTTGGATTCGAACTTGGATCTCCAGGTTGATAGTCATGCACCTGGTCGATGCGCCACCCGGGAGCCCAGACAGGAATTTTTTTCGTGTTTTCCCTGTACTGATGAATGAGTGGAAAACCTGTTCACTCATTTTAAGCTGTCATAATATGTTAGGTATGATTTTGGTTGTAGGTTTTATCCATCTCTCCATCACTTTCATATTAGATTCGTAGTATCCATCCAAAATAAGATCTACCCAGCTATGATGGTAACCCATAACTACAAGTTCTTCCCTATTGCAGTTTAGAACCCAACTTACAATATGTATGATTATGGGAAGTTAGGTTTGCATAAACATATATAGACTGAAATAAAAAAAACTAGAATTATCCATAGCCTTCTATACTACATGGGTATCAGTAAACCCCATTTCCATTTTTTGGATCAGTACAGGAAAACATAGCTAGGCATTTGGAATACATAACAATTATTCCTCAAAGGTGAGGTAGATATTTCTGAATAGTCCCTGATACAGAATGTTAAGCAGACTATTCAGCGATCTCCACCGACCCTGAGATAAAGAATAGTTTTAGTATATACTACATGGAAATGTAAGAAAAGCAGTCCAAAATGAGAATTTTTTGGTTTTACAAGCATTCCCCTAAGTTTGTGGGGTGGATAATGTTTATTAGTATATACTATAGAAGAACTTTGTGATCTCATTAGCCCACTATCTTATATGTGAATCCCAAATTGGTAATTCTTGAACCAGAATGATTGGCACTCACATGGTCTCTATGAGCAGGTGGTCTTCGTCATCAGCAGCAGCATCATGCTTTAAAATGGAAAAATAAACCATGGAAATCTTGTTTTAGTTTTTTCCCCCCTTCTATTTCTGCATAGTATATACTAAAATACACTGCCTGGCCAAAAAACAGTTGCACACATGAATATGTTGTGGTTCTGCCTTTAGCCTTGCTTACAGCATGTAATCGTCATGCCATTGTTTCAACAAACTTAAGCAACCTAACATTTATTTCCATCCAGTGTTGGGTTTATTTCTCACCGACGTCTTGAATTGGTGAGGGAAAAACTGAACCACTCCGTAAAGTCTTCTCCAGCACATCCCGAAAACTTTCGATAGGGTTAAGGTCAGGACTCTGGGGTGCCAATACATGATAATGATTCCTAATGATCCCTGAGCCACTCTTTCATTATTTGAGTCCCCATTTTATATCCGTGCCATCAGGGAAGAAAAAGTCCATTGATGTGATAACCTGCTCATTCAGTACGTTCAGGTCATCAGCTGACTTCATTTTATTGCCATATTAATGTTGCTGAGCCTCGACCTGACCAACTGGAGATTACATGCTGTGATCAAGGCCAAATGCACTCCATGAAAATACCACACTGTGCAAGGGTTTTTTTGGGCCAGGCTGTATATCATTATAGAACGTAGTGTACTTATTTTTCTGAGCTTGGTGGATTTCACTTGGGGATGGACTTTTCGATATCTACATAATTGTTAATCATCCCAAGATAGCGAATGGTATCTATGGTACTAATCATTCATGTGCTACAGATATGCATGATGAAGACTAGATTTAAAAACACTGGCGTTTTTATTTGAGGTTGGGGTGTATGTGTGTTTTTGTGTATAGTGTATATGGAAATGTATGGCCCTTTACTTGAAGACTGACTAGAAAGACATCCATGATATATTTTGCTTGATAGGAAACTGATTGAATGTTATGTTGATTTGACCACAGCAGGTTTTCAGTAGCCACAGAATCGTCCAAAGGACTGAAAACCTGGGCAGGAATTACTTTTATAGATCATTGTGTACAAAACAGCCAAACACTGACACATACAGTTGTGTGCAGTTAAGATTATACACCACCTCTTTTGTCTAAAAGGGATCCTAAAAAAAGCAGTAAAAATGTACTTCTCTATAATTTTGGTGAAAATTCTATTGTAGGAGATGAGAACCAAAAAAATAATTCCGACAAGTGTAGTACTATTCAAGTATTTATTTCATGTAATATTGGATCATATTAATGAGAATAAGTAAACAAACAACAATATAAAGTAATAAAGTTTCTCTTTTTTTTTTTTTTTTCTTTTTTTGAGAAAAAAGTCAATGTTTAGTGTGACTTTGATTACAGCATTTAACCTTTCAGGCATAGCGTTCACTTTTTTTTTTTTTTTTTTTTCCACTCGCTAAGTCATTCCCTATGGTTTGAAGTTTTTTGTTTATTAGCCATACTTTTACCTCAATATACTTCTCGGAATGAATTTTTTGGTTCTCATTGCCTACAATAGCATTGTTCAATATATTTTCACCAAAAAATTATAGAGAAGTGATTTTTTGCTTCCTTTTATTAGGAACCCTTTAAGACAAAAGTGATGGTGTATAATTTTCACTGCACACTACTGTATCTACTGCAAAAACCTTTGTTTGGGTTATAAGGATCCTGTTTGAGTGATCCATAGGAGTCTGTTTATAATATACATATAAACTGTTATGTTGTTTTATGTAATGATGAAGTTTTTTTTTTTAAACCAAAAAGAAAACCTGCCATGGGCTGAGTCATCTTAACATGAAGTGACACTCATGTTAGAAACATTCTTGCACACAGAGTTGTAAATAACTGGCAGTTTAATTAAAATACGTGACATTGACTCTTAATAAAAACATGGATATAATGACCAATTGTTAACCTGTGAAACTGCTGTAAATAGAATTTAAAGAGTTGTTGCACTAGACCACTGTTATCTCTTAAGTGTCTTGTGGGAATTGTTCTCATGACCAGTGAAACAAAATATAATGCTTACACTCTCTATTTTAAAATGTTTAAATTAAGAAATACATGTTAATATGCACAGTATTATCAGACATTTCTGAACGTTTTGGAATTGTTCGGTAGCATGTTATGCTGTCCAGAAATAATGGTGGTGTTATCCACTGGACCATTAATAAAATACTTTTTTTATACAATAATTATTGTAAGCCTCATTAAATAATTGATAAATGCTTGGCAAATAAAATTTCTTTATGGAACGACTCATACCGTAGATGCTGCCAGTATTAAAAGAAAATTAAAACAGCATGACGGGCTGAACGTTATACTGTTTACATTGGGTGGCACGGTGGTCCTGGGGTGGTCTAACCTCATAAAAGGTTCATGGCTGACGGAGGTCTTTCTGTATGCTCTCCTTTTGCCTGTATTGGTTCCCCTGGGCACTCTAGTTTCCTCTGACAGTTCAAAGGCATGAAAATTAGGTCAACTATGAATGGTTATATCGCCTTTGTGTAACTCTGGATAGACCCGTCCAGGGTATACCCTGCCTCTTGCTTGAAGTCAGATGGGATTGGCTGCAGCTGATCCATGACCCATGAAGGATGAGTCATTCATTCACTCACTCACTCATTTGCCGAACCACTTAATCCTATAGGGGGGGTGATGTAGTGGTTAGGGTGCTGGGCTCATGATCGAGAGGTCCCCATTAGACCCCCACCGTGCTAAGACCCCTGGGCAAGATCTTAACAGCAAGTGTGCCTCTGTCCATCCAGCAGTATAAATGGGTGACCGGGGGATACGCTCTGGCCTGATGTGCCAGGAGGCTCTGGTGTAAAAAGCCCATAGTGTTTAGCACGTCCTCCTCACAGCAAGAACCTGGGTTTGAGTCCTGGGCTCGGGCGTTTCTGTATGCATGCTCTTCCCATGCTTGTGTGGGTTTCCTCACTGTGTACTCTGGTTTCCTCACATTAGGCTCTTCCAAATTGCCCCTAGTTGTGGATTTGAGTGTGACTGGTTGTGTGTGTTGGTCCTGCGATGGTCTGGTGAGCTGTTCTGGGTGTACACCTTCTTCACCCAGTATCGGCTGAGTTAGGCTCCAGCCTCCCCAGAACCCTAGTAAGACTTGGGAAATGAGTGAGTGAGAATGAGGGAGTGGATTATAAACATGCATAACCCCTAACTTCACCAATAACTAGTAATCGACCACGCCCCCTGCACTGAGACGCCATTCGTGACGTGGACGCGCATTTGATGACGCCAGGTCATCGCCGGATATGACATAGGTGTGATATTTTGGTTATGAGATTCGAAAATGTGACACATTATTTCATAGTATGGGGCAAAAGAAAGCGAATAACGGGACTGTGCAAAAACGATAAGAGCAGCTTTTAATTTGTAGAAGCTGAGTACGTGATGACGCAATGCAGCGTGCGCGCGACCGGTAGAGTGCGCGCCAAGTCTGGAAGTACAGGACATTGTCGCGCGCGCGTTGTTGTTTGTTTTTTTTCTTTCTCTCACAACGTAGTAGCTCCTCAAGTTAGCAATGGTTTCAGAGGCAGCAGCTATTCGTAAATTTGTCTCCCAGGAGCTGCAGAGTTGCTCAGACCTCAGGTGAGCAGAGTTTTTTTTCCTTAAAAGCTTCCTGTCAGTGTTTTCATGACGTATTGGACGTTGTTGTGGGAACAGCTCGATCTTAGCAACTCGTCTTCAGTTTATACGTTTCATGCTAACACAGCAAAACATGGCGTCTGTCAATTAATGGTGAGTTATAACTTAACTGTTACATGGCGTCATGTCTATGAATCCTGAACTGGAGTCTGGTTGTGTGTAGTACTCTAACACTTGGAATAATACGAAAGAAATATCTGGATCACGTGGGCAGGGAGTCACTGACTGCAGAGCACAGACAGCTACTGAAGAAAATCGTAGAAGAAGAACTTTTAAAGATGCAGGTATGGATCAGTTGTGTTCTTGATCGATTGCACCTTTCTGAGCTGTTCAGTCAGATTCATGAACCTCTTGCACTTTCACAGGACAACAGCAGTGATGACGAACCTTTAATAAAGTGCACAACCTCAGCACAGAATCAGAATAAAAGGAAAAGGGAAGAAAACGAGGCAGAGGATGAGGAAGAAGCACACCACAAAGATCATGCGTCCAGAAAGAAGAAATCGCGTTTAGCGTCAGATCCTCCAGGTGACAGTATCATGCCGTTGATCTTATCTGGGGTGGGTATGGAGGTGTAGCGATTGGTACGCCTGCATCACAGCAAGACAGCCATGGGTCCGAGTCCTGGGCCCAGCGAGGGCGTTTAAGTGTGGAGTTTGCATGTTCTCACCGTGCTTACATGGGTTTCCTCCAGATACTCCGGTTTCCTCCCACAGTCCAAAGCCTTTAACATTAGGCTAATTGGCTGTTCTAAATTTCCCCTAGGTGTGAGTGTGAACGGTGTTGTTTGTTGCCTTGTGATGGTCTGGTGAACTGTTCAAGGTGTACCTCACCTTTACCCATTGACGGCTGAGATAGGCACCAGCCTCCCCACGACTCCAGTAGGATTAAGCGGTTCGGTAAATCAGTGAGATGAGAATGATCAGATCCCGAGTGTAAAGCTGGATTCACACAGAAGGTAATGAGCGACAAGTGACTTTGATGAGAGGTAAAATTTTCAAAGTGCAAAGTAGTCAGTTTCAGAGTTCAGACAGAGCCTGAACGATAACCAATCAAAGCTCAAAGGTACTGCTTATTGACAGATGCTGCCAAACACCGAGTTCCCCAAAACCTTTTCCTTATTTTTGGAACTTCTACATTAGATGTTACTGGAACTGTGGGTGGAACCAGACTACTATTAAAACAGACATAAACAGAGCTTTCGGCAACAACCAGTAAAGTTTGTCATAAAAAGTATGGTTGTACTCTACAGATAAGAGCCTGATTCCCACTTTTAAATATTGTGTACGGTCTGTTATATTGTTTACATGGAGAATTTTTTTTGGGATACATGGCATCTTCGACTCCATGAAAAATCTGGCTGCGTCTGCCAGGAAGCTATAGCTGGATTGTGGTTGGTTCTTTCAAGAGGACAGTGATCCAAAACAGACACATCTACATGTCCACACAAAAATGGCTTATTAGTCACAGAATGCTTTTTACCTTTTCATCCGGTCCATTCATACAGAAGTAGTAGGGCCACCTACAAGTCGTCGCCACGTCGAGGAGTGTTTTTCTGACTTTACAGTCAGAATCTCTAAGAAAAAAAGTCAGAGCTATCGTCTAAAGTCAGTATTATTAAAATGGATGACATAGATGCATTTACTACGCTATACCCATAGATGGCCCTAGTACACTTCCATGCATTCAATCCTTGAGAAAGTGAGGCGAGCAGATCTATCTTTACTTCCGACCTTCTCTTGGACCACTTGGTTAATGCCGGGTGTAAATGGAACATCTCTGAGACAGTTGAGCCTTGGGCTTAACATGGAGATCTTATGAAGGGAAAATGGGTCATGAGTGTGCATGTGTGTAATCTTAACATCACTATTTGTTTCAGATTCCCCGGACTCTGGAATGGAGAAAATAGCAAATGAGGAACTGCTTAAAGAAGAGGATGATGATGGAAGTGAGAAGGACATGGAAGAAGAGAGTGAAGAAGAAGAGAATATAAAGGTTCAAAGGAAGAACACAAAAGCACAGCGTAATAAGAAAAGGAATAGGAACGGCGAAACGAGCTCTGAAAGTGATGAAGAGGAGGAGGAGAAGGAAAATAAGGTAAAGAAGAAGAGGAAGGTTTTAGATTTTGAGGAAAACGATCACATCAGCTCCTGCAGTTCAGATGATGACAAAGAAAACCAGCAGACAAAAGCCAGAGGTGGAAAGCTAAGCGCATGCTCTGACAGTGAGGAAGACGTGAGTGATGAAGACAAAGAAAATCAAAAGAAAGCAAAATCTGGTGGTGGAAAGAAAAAGCAAAGCGTGAGTTCGGGTATTGAAAACAAAGCTGAGAAAAATGGCAAAACGGGTGCTGTGAGGGAGAGAAAAAGAAAAGAGGACAACAAAAAGCCGAAGTCAGTGGAGAGTGAGGCTGTGAGGAAAGTGCAGAAGGAAGTCTTCGGGAGTAGCTCTGAAAGTGAAGACGACGAGGAGATAAAACCAGAAAGGAAAGGAACGAGTCAGAGCAGCGACAATGAGAGTGATAAAGAAACAGACAGAAAGAACAATGCTGATAAATCGTCCTCGGAGGAAGAAGAGGAAGAAACAGGTACGGGTGCTGCCGTTTGTAATTTAAAGCACGTTCTTGGTGTTACGTTGACGTCTCACATCTATCATCTTATTTTACCCAGTGAGAGCAAAGGATAAAGAGCGTGACGAGGCAGAAGACTCAGACGACGACTCCTCTTCCTTGCCCTCTCTGGAGGAGGATAGTGAAGCAGGGGGGAAGAAACCGAAACGGGAAGACGAGACGAAAAAAAGGGACGCGCCGAAGAAAAAGAGGAGAGAAACGACTGAGAGCAAGACCAAAGGAGGAAAGGTGAATAATGATGTCTTGATGTTTTGAATGTGCCTGTATAGATATGGGGGCAGCCGTGGCCTAATGGTTAGACAAGCGGGTTTGGGACCTGAAGGTTGCTGGTTTGATTCCCGAACCAGCAGGAAAAATGGGTGGCCGCGGGGGGAGTGAGCTGCACCTTCCCTTACTCCACCTTCATGGCTGAAGTGCCCTTGAGCAAGGCACCTAACCCCGAACTGCTCTCCGGGCGCTGCAATGTGTGACAGTGCCAGGAGTGTGTGTGCTTACTTTGGATGAGTTAAATGCAGATACAAAATTTTCTCTTTTGGGATTAATACAGTATATCAAAATCAAAAATAAAAAAATTAAGAGGAAATAGATGGGTTTTTAGTTTATAATCTATGGATGAATTTTATATATTTAGAATATTCATCTTGCTTTACTGTAAAGTGACCAATGGCAAATTCAGAACCGCAAGGATAAAACATGTGCAGATTACCATGTTTGGAGGTGTATGATTTAAGTATGTGTTCAAAGAATTGACAGCTGTATGGGTTGAACTACAGGATGATGAGGATAAAGCCGTGTCTAGACTTAAGCGCTACATCGCGCTCTGTGGTGTTCGACGTAACTACAAGAAGCTATTCGAGGGCTGCCGCTCAGTGAAGGCTAAAGTGGCTGTGCTGAAGAAAGAATTGGAAGCACTGGGGGTTGAAGGTCAGTGAAACTTAACTGGAATGATAAATTCATCTCTGTTAATGTGTGTGTGGAGTGATATGAGGATGTGTAATGATAGTAATTGTCTCCTTTAGGTCAGCCGTCCATAGAGAAGTGTAAGAAGGCCAGACTGAAGAGGGAGGAAGCTCAGGAACTGGCCGAACTGGATGTCAGCAACATAATCACCACTCAGGGTACGTCACTAAAATTTTTCAAACAGCCTTGTGACTAGATAAACCTGTGTGAGAGAACTGGAATAAGAAAAACATGGATGAAAAAAGAATCTGCTCATATAGCCTCATAGTCGGCTGAGATGAGAGTCGGGTGAGATGGGCGCCAGCCTCCCTGCGACCCTAATTAGGATTAAGTGGTTCAGAAAATGAATGAATGAC
Source organism: Tandanus tandanus (assembly GCA_039654325.1). Classification (NCBI taxonomy): domain Eukaryota; kingdom Metazoa; phylum Chordata; class Actinopteri; order Siluriformes; family Plotosidae; genus Tandanus; species Tandanus tandanus. Next base: position 14,467,028 of record JBCNYH010000003.1, read on the forward strand.
CGATCTTCCACATTTTTGGTGTGGATGTTGGGACTGTGTAACTACACAAGCCTGTTGATTTTCATTGTGTCCCGATGTCCAATATGGCTGCTGCAGCTGCCCTCTTGAACTTGCATTCCACACACTAGCTCAAGACGCCATCACCAGCCATCAAGATTTTTGGTGTGGGTGTTGGGACTGTGTAACTACACAAGCCTATTGATTCTTGGATGCAGTGCTACATCCAATAAGGCCACCCCAGCTGCCATTTGGTATTTGCTTTCTGCGCATTAAATGGAAAACGCCATCACCGATCATCACCCTTTCTGGTGGCTCATGGGCTGAGGGGTACTGCCTGTTTCCAGGGTTTTTTGTTTTGTTTTGTTTTTTTGTTTTTTTTAAACCAGCACTTGGTTGTACGTAGCATGTTACTACCAGCAGATGGTGGCAGTGATGCATGTACGATCCAGTAAACGTCACCAGAAGAAATATACATTATCAGACACCCAGGAACCAGGGCAGGGGCATTCTGGGCTCCTCGGCTACTTACGGGGGTTGTCACAGAGGGTTCTATTGAGCGGCTGCCATATTGCTTCTCGATATCACAGTTGCTTATAAATTTAATGAGCCTATTCGTTGATTTTTGCTGTACTGTATTAATCCCGCAAGGGAAATTATTGCCTCTGCATTTAACCCATCCAAAGTGAGCACACACACAAACAGTGAGCACACACACACACTTGGAGCAGTGGGCTCCCACACATATTGGGGTGCCCGGACTGCAGTTGGGGGTTAGATGCCTTGTATTAAGTATTAGCTGATTCCTTTTTCATCTTGAAATGTTTTCTTTAATGCCAAACGGCTATATTTGTACACCGGAAGTCGGAAGGACATGCTATTATAATGGATTACCTACTGATTAATTTGAATCAAAAACCGATTCACGTTTCCTCAAAAACTCAATACAGTTCTCCACCAAAATGGCGTTTGGTACCCCCAAGTCATATTCGAATAGTAGAAACTCGTGAAAATAACAGAGGGAGTCCTGAATGATTACTAGGCAACAGTTACTAATCTAAAAACAAAACAAAAACAAACAAAAAACCTGGATCACGCATCCTTGTGTTTGCAGGCGACAAATATTGAAGTCAAATCGGCGCCATCTTAATGAGACCGCTTTACTGTTGAAAGTTATACACGAATTGCATGAAAAGATCAGAAAAAATAAATAATTACATTTAAGATGTACATTTTATTCAAAATCCTCTTTTTTTTGGAAAATTAACTAAATTTAAACCTAAATTTGTGTGTTTTTTTTCCCCCCCCTTTATCCTGATTTCTTTTCTTTCACCAACTGAGTAACTTCCTGTCTTTGTATTTCAGGTCGTCCTAAACGGCGAGCTGCAGCACCATGGACGAGTCTTGATAGCAGCTCACCTCCACCATCAGCCTTCAAACGTGTGGTGAGCTCTGATTCAGACAGTGAAGACGGCCACACACACAGGGGGCGCAAGAGAGCGACAGACTGGAGCAATCTACAGGGGATCATCAGCGATGACGCGGACAGTGATTAGGAAGCTTTCTCGCTGTTGACTGTATCCGTCATGTGTTCTGCTCAAGCTCTTAAGATGACATTTCATTTGTTAATGTGTTTTGATATGATTAGTATTTATGAGTGCTCTACTTTTATATGTTAATGTTCCTTTATACAGTTTATTGAAATAATAAAGAATTGTCATTTATACTCCTCCTCCCTTTCATTTTTGGTCTTGCATAAGTTAATACTCTGATTTTTTTTTTTTTTTTTTTTTTTTTTTTTTGGTGTAAGGCTGAAAAAACAGTCACATGATTCTGGTTTGTTGGTCTGAAACTTGTGATACACTCTCCTGTTTTATACTTTTGGGTTTTCTACTCTGGATCTTTGGGTGCAACACAG
>JBCNYH010000003.1:14469042-14496194 GCA_039654325.1 Tandanus tandanus
CTTTAGACAGTTTGTTGAAAAAAGAAAGAAGTGTCAGTTATACTCCTCCTCCCTTTCATTTTTGGTCTTGCAGAAGGTAAGACTTTGGTTTTTTTTTTTTTTTTTTTTTTTAGTGTAAGGCTGAAAAAACAGTCACATGATTATAGGCTGTTGATATGAAACTTGTGATGCAATATCCTGTTTTATAATTTTGGGTTTTCTCATCTGGATATTTGGGTGCAGCACAGTACGGGTAAAAAATATGCAAATCTATTTCGTTGAGATTCCACATTATGTACAACAGGAAAGAACTGATTGTGTCAAGAATTTTGATTAACCTCGTTTAAAAAACTTTATTGGGTGAATGAATAGTAGTAGGTGACCCAATAAAACCTCCCACATTTCAAAGGAACGTCACACAAAAAAACATTAAAGACATTATTTGCTCGCATGAAACCTCATTCAATACAGTTTTTATACATGATGTTTTAAAGATGATCATCCAAATGGTGCCCATCATCTCGTGCGCAATGGTGCGCCTCACCTGACCTTCCTCTGTCATGCTTAGAAACACAAAAATAATCTATATAAGTCTTATTTTACTTTGCCTTTTTATGTTCATGTGTAGTATATACTAAAACAATTACTTGCCTCAGGTCCAGTGGATGTCGCTGAATGAAGAATGTGTCTCGATGAGTTTACATCGACATCCACCTCACCTTTGGTGTATTCATTGGTACATTCCAGTGTAATATTGTCCCAAGTTTTATATTTTAATATGCCCTTTGTAAACGGAACGTATTATCTCATTTGTGGGCGGGGTGGGCGTGCCAAAATGGTTTCCGCTTGATATCTTGAGAAATAATTGGTCTACACTCACCCAATTCGCTATGGAGATGCACCTGGACAAGCTTCAAACCAAGTTCGATTACCATGACCTTGACCTCATTTTACGGCAGTGTCTCTTGCACCCTCTGGGTGTCATTTTAATGAGACATGACGTGATTGATTGCAATCAATATATAAAACAAAGTAGTCGTCGAAGTAGTTTGGAGAATTTTTTTTGGCAGACAGTTTATTTAACTTCTAAACATAATTCACATTTTGGAATTTCAAATTCATCTGGGGTCCTGAATATTAGCATGCGAATAGTATATAAATACTGTGTAGAATTTAATTTAATACAGGGTCACTTTAAATAAAAGTGGTGTAGGTTAAATGAATAAAAATATGGGCATAAGTACAAAACTTTAATCTCTAGAAGGAAGCGAGGGAGAGGAGGAAGGGGATGATGGAGAAAGAAAGGAGCAGACAGAAGAGTTTTGGAGAGCCAGGACTGCCATTTGGGACTTCAACAAATCCAGGTTGTTTGGTTGTGATCCAGCCCTTTATCCAGTCTTGATACTGAGACACTCTGGCGTATACACCAGGGAAATTAGGTAAAGCACAGCCATTTCCAAAGCTCACAACCCCAGCCTGAACCCAAGTTTTGTTGTACTTGACCACCATTGGACCTCCAGAATCCCCCTGCATGGACAACAAGCTGTTAGATACATGTCTGCTTTTCTACCCCATGACACTGTATTGTGACCAGATATAATAAATTGAGGTTGGTTTCTTGCCTGGCATGAGTCCTTGCCTCCCTCAGCGAGGCCGGCACATATCATATTGCTTGTGATGGTCTCATGTCCATAAGCATTTGCACAATCACGGTTACTGACAATCGGCACCTCCACCTCCTGCAGGGTTTTAGGGGACGGCAATTCCGCTGTGGAGATCCATGAGGAACTTTTACCAACATGCTTTGACAAATCAACATTAAACGATAAAAATAAAGTAGTAAAACATGCAGTTCACAGATTGTGGAGCACTCACTGCTAGAGCTAATGTCACCATATCCTGTGATCCAGGCTTTAGTTTTCGGCGCAAAATCACTTTTAGCTGCTGCCAGGCACGTCGGCATGACATAGTCGTTAAAGGTCACAGGAGCACTGAGCTCGATCAGTGCAATGTCATTGTCACTGGAAACCTCGATATACCTTGGGTGAATGATACTTCGCGTAATTTTTCTTTGCTGCTTATTAGGGTTAGACCCTTCCAGATTTGCCATCCCTATATTGACTGTCACTAGCCGGATGGGGATATGACTGAAAAACAAAGAGTAGAGAATGAGTGAGACTTAATCTCAATGATTACTTCATTTGCTGCTACTCTGTGCCTTATACAGTCCCATGCCTTTTCTCGACAACACTTATATTCACAGTAAATCATTTAAATTTTACATCCAGTCAATTAGAGGACAATTTAGATAAAAAAATTTGTACAAGTGTAATATAATGCAAACACCCCTTTTATTATATGGTTACTTTAACGTTTTCCCCTCCATACCTTGGGAAGCAGTGAGCCGCCGACAAGACCCAGAGCTCATTGATCAAGCTGCCACCGCAAAAATGCATGCCACCTGTTATCTGTAAGCTGACCTGCCACGGCCAAGCACCAGGAGCAGCATCTTTACCACCCACAATCTTGGTATTCAAGGGTGGTCGACCACACACTGACAGGAAATGGAAACAAACAAGCAAATAACTAAAATGTTCATTTTAAATGCCTACCACTGGATCTGATATCTCACCTCATCTCATTTTCCAAATTGTTTAATCCTATTCACACTCACATTCACACCTAGAGGCGATTTGGAACAGCCAGTTAGCCCAATGTGCATGTTTTTGTACTGTAGGAGGAAACCGGAGTACCCAGAGGAAACCCACGCAAACACGGGGAGGACATGCGAACTCCACACAGAAACACCTGAGCCAGGGACTTGATCCCACCTTCTTGCTGTGAGGCGGATGTGCCAACCACTATGCCAACATGCCACCCAGTGTGCAAACTGGTACATTGAATAATACACTGCCTGGACCAAAAAAAAAAGTTGCACACTCTAATATTTTCATGGAGTGTATTTCGCCTTGATCATAGCATGTAATCTCTATGACACCAGTTGGTCCGGTCGATGCTCAGCAACATTAATATGGCAATAAAATCAAGTCAGCTGATGAGCTGAATGTACTGAATGAGCAGGATATCACATCAATTGACTTTTTCTTCCCTGATGGCACGGATATAAAATGTCAAATAATCAAAGAGTGGTTCAGGAAGCATCAGGAATCATTTTCACATATGTATTGGCACCCCAGAGTCCTGACCTTAACCCTATTGAAAGTTTTCGGGATATGCTGAAGAAGACTTTATGGAGTGGTTTAGTTTTTCCCTCATCAATTCAAGACGTCGGTGAGAAATGAACCCAACACTGGATGAAAATAAATGTTATGTTGCTTAAGTTTGTTGAAACAATGGCATGATGATTATGAACTGTAAGCAAGACTAAAGGCATAACAACAATGTATTCATGTCTGCAACCTTTTTTTTTTGGCTGGGCAGTGTGTGGTTTGGGGGTTTTTTTTGTTTTGTTTTTTACGATTGAAACTGAAAGAATGTTTACAAATTTTGTATGTTATGTCATTAGAGGTTAGATTAGTCATTGAAAAAACAAAGTAAATTCGAGTTAATAATCATTAAGAACAAGCTTAAATATACAGCAGTATAAAATACCACTTTTTCAAAAACAAAAAAGATTATTATTTTTGTGCATGCATGTCTGTGTTATGGGACTTCAGAACTTACCATCTAGCTGGGAAAACGTGCCTATGGGAAAGAAAAACAGAGGATAGTTGCAGTTAATGCTTTGTACCACAGCACATGTCAGTTTAGCTTTATAATTACACTTAAGTGTGAAGGATTGCGTCTCCATAGAACAGTTCTTAAGTTAAGTCCAGTCATTTCAGGCTAGCAATCTGACCATTCTGAAAAAACGGTAACATCGGTAACAACCACAGGATGTGTCTTCTGACATGGTTGTTTCAGAACTGAGAAGCTACTCACTGCATCAGTCAGGATTAAAAAAATTGTTGGCAATTGATGCATATTAATCACTGCAAGTAATTATCCAATCAAAGGCCTTTAATTATTCGATTATTTGAATTTAAGGTAACTTTTTTGGTCAGTGTAGGCTTATTTAACACATTGTTCTTTATAAAAATTCTTTTTGTATGCAGCCTATAAATGCTCTCAAATAATTCTTTATTACTTTAACTTCCTTATACCACTAGCAAAGGCCTATCTGTGCGTGATTTGGATGATTTGATCTGTAAGCTTCAACCCTTGATAGGATAAAACACTGTCTGTTCCATAAAGGCCTATATATCATTTTATTAGTTTCCATGGGAACAGTCATGAAGTTATTTCTTAGTAGCAAGGTTAATGGTTAGAGAAGTGGGTTTAAAACCGAAAGGTCACTGATTCAATTCAAGTGAGCAGCACCCCTCCTTCCTCCACCTTCACGGCTGAAGTGCCCATGAGCCAGGCATCTAACCCCTAACTGCTCTCTGTGTGCCACAAGGAGGCAATGAGTGTGTGCATTCATTGTTAGCATGTGTGTGTGTGCTCTCTTCATTCATCCATTCATTCATTTTCTGAACCTAGCGCCCATCTCAGCCGACTCTGGGCTAGGGCCCTGGAAAGCTCGCCAGGCCATCGCAGGGCAGAAACACGCTGACGGCTATGCAGCCTACTCTTGACGAAAATCAGCAATGGTTCTTTTACATGCCTCTCACCAAAGACAGTGGCTGGCCTTTGGGGGACAGCAGTGACATCCCGTTGATAGGATCAGTAATCCAGCACCCTACCACCGGGCCACCACTGCCCCTGTGTGTGCTCTCTTTGGATGGTTAAATGCAGAGCCAAGTTTCCCTTGTAGGGTATATATAATATAGTATATCAAAAATCAAAAGAAAAAAAATACATAGTCCACCTTGTAAACTCGGGGTAATGCTTGAATCAAAACAGTGGACAAAAACTCATGTTATACGAGGGTCACTGATTCTAAAATCCAAGCAGTTCAACAGAACGCTGTCTCAAAATATATGAAGAAACTTACACAATACGGCAGTCATGGTTTTCGAGGAAAAAGTACTTTTTTTCAGACTTTGAATGAGTTTCAAAAGAGGACATAAGGGAGCACTCTCACATTTTAATAATAATCATAATAATAATAATAATAATAAAACACAATCTTATTTAAATTTTTTTTTCTTATGTTCCCATGTAATATACACTGAACCAATTATTTCCCTCAGCCTCGGTCAGAGTGATACCCACCTCACCTGAGGCAAATAATTGTTATATATAAAATCGATTGAATATAATCATCATTATTATCAGTGTTTTCTTCACACCTACCTGTAGCATGAAGGAGTAGAACGCACACAACCCCCACAAATTTCCACAAATAAATCTCCATGATCCTCTGTCTCCTCCAACTTCAGGTAGTCTTCCTTCTCTTGTTGCTCTGTGTGATTAAATGATCTCAAGCACATATTAGGTGTTATTATCACCCTTAACCTGAGTCACCTACTTACACGCCCTCCTGATAGGTTTGCGAAAGTGACCTAAAACTAATGCTCCTGAGTAATATTTAACTTAGATTAGATGAGATCCTTTTTTATTGTCATTGTACAGAGTGCCGAACCACAAAATGCATTTTAGCATCTATTCAGAATGTACAACAGTAATAAAGTGTAAATCAAGTACCTAAATAGAATGGTAAGTGAGATGAGTATAGATACAAGTACACTGATTAAAATCTTTTATACATGGTTAGCAAATGCTTTATTCTGGGAGTAAAGTGGGGTAATTCTGATTGCAGGCATCATGCACACACATTCACAGTTAAGAGGAAATTTACTGTACCTACTAGCATGTTTTTGGTTTTGAACAGTAGGAGAACAGATGAAACCCAACACAGACACTAACTTTAGCTCTGGAAATAGAGTACAGCCCCTGTACTATCCCTGTACTGTATTCACCATGCTCTCTCTCTGCTGAATATAAGTTTAAATAAGAAGATGAGCATGTTCAATATTGTCAATGTCCAAAAATAAACACCAATCCATCAATCCATCCATCCAACCATCTGTCAATCCATCCATCCATTCATCCATCCATCTATTCATCCATCATCTGTACTGCTTATCTGTTAGAGTTCCCAATGAAAGCTGGAGCCAAGGTCTGGTGAAATGCTCAGGGTGTACCCTACCTTTCCTAGTGTCGACTGAGACTGAGAGGCTCCAGCCTTCCTGCAACCCTGGTAGGATCAAGCAGTTTGGCAAATGAGTGTGTGAGTAAGAGTGAGTGATGTTTAAGGGCATGAATGCACGTAACATCTCAGTGGTGTTGAGGTCTGGACTGTGACTTGGAAATTCCAACAAATTGATTCTTTAGCCATTCATGCTGCAAAAATGACAACTTAGCAAATTAAACTAGCTTGAATATAATCAGAACGATGTAGCAGTTCCTACTGGAGAATTGCAAGGATATGAGGGCTGAGATTATTAACCATATTTCTAGATGGAAACCAACTTATTAATTAAATTAAATGATCTGTCCATGCAACAAGAGAATTCACTGGCATTAATTCATTCTCTCCTCAAATTCAGCATTTATTTCTTATATTTTAACTAATCCTTTTGCAGTGTGGTTATTGATTTGTTGGTGTGCTTTCAATCATTGTATTACTGCATGACCCAATTTCAGCCCAACTTACATTTAGGGCATTTGGCAAACGCCTTTATCCAGAATGACTTATATTTATATGGCAATCATACAACTGAGCAATTAAGAGTGGAGGGCCTTGCTCAAGGACCCAACAGTGTCAACTTGGTGGTACTGGGGCTTGAACCGCCAGCTGTCTGATCAGTAACCCAGAGCGTTAACCACTGAGCCACCACTGTCCCTTAAGCTGGCGACAACTTAAGCTGGTGGACAGCCTCACACTTATCTTTCTGACATAATATGAAAATCATTATTGTCTCAATGACTGCAAGGTTCCCCATCCTGTGGCTGCATGTTTGTGGTGTTTATTGCTCGCCAAACACGGTGCTGTGAATGTTGACCAAACAATCATCTTGGTCCCATCAGTCCATAGGGTATTGTACCTTTTGTTTGTTGTGGATTTGTGGAGAGAAGGGTCTTTTTCCTTGCAATGAAAGCCATACTTGCTCAAAATGTAATGACTTACAGAGGCTTTTAAGTCACATGATGTAGTAAGCGCTTGGGTTTTGTTTATGTCATTGAACATTAAATGGTTTCATCTGATGTTGGATTGAATTTGCAGGGATGTTGAATCCTGAGGGGATTAAAAACCATCTTGAAAAATAAAATAATCCTTCTCACTAAAGAATATTTAGTTTTACATTCTATGAAAATGGCTTTATAACCCTTCCCCAACTGATAAGAAGTAATAGTTGCTTTCTGAGAGGTCATGGCTGATGCAATGTCTTCTCGGAATGATGTTGACGCACCTTGGTGTTCTGGAACATCAAGCTACTAGACGTTCTTCTTGTATAGAAGAAGTCACACGTCTTGATGACTATGTTATGGTTTTACAGAGGGAAAGGATCCACATATAAACAGAAGTGGTGGAGAGCACAAAGTTTACTGGATGGGCAAACAATCCAAAATGGCAGGCAAACTTGTAGTCAAAAAACAGGCAGTGGTCAGAGATGTCCAGGAAGTCAAAACAGAGTATGAGGCAGAGGTTTCCAAAAATCACAAAAGAGTAACACGAGAGGTCTAGGAACAGGCAAGGTCCAAAAAACAGCAAGGCAACAGACTACTAACACTGGAAAGGCACAGGAGAAAACTCTGGCACGATCTGGCAATGCATGTGGGGAAATGCTGGGCTTAATCTTAATAAAATCTATATTAATAATCTATATATATAATATATAATATATATCTTGGGTCACACTTCTTTTATACTGAGTGCTCTGTGGTTAGTGCTGCTTCTTCAGGTATGCCAGACTGCAAACTTTCACGTTTTTAACTTTTGTCTTGTACATTTTTTTGAACTTCGGCTTCTGTTTGTTTAAAAAGGATTCATTATCATTTTGAACCTTGGCTCTTTTCAAGAATTTTCTCTTACTATCACACCAGGAAATTTAATCTCACCACTAATTACTTGACTTTCTCATGAGGGATCTGGAGGAGGATATCTCTAATGTGAACAGCTGGCAATTCATGTTTTAAAAAGTTTATTACAAAGAGTTTACACTGAGTGACTCATCATGAACATGCAGACACTTCCTGCTGTACCTGATACATTAATTACACTAAACAAACAGTCACGCCCAGATAATTAACAATTATTTTCCAAATGTTCTACCCGTGCTTGCATGGGTTTCCTCCAGGTACTCTGGTTTCTCCCACAGTCCAAAAACATGCACAGTAGGTTGATTGGTTGTTCCAAATTGTCCCTAGGTGTGAGTGTGAGTGTGAATGGTTGTGTGTGTGTTGGCCCTGCAGTGGCCTGGCGAGCTCTTCAATTTAAGCATTATCCACTCAAGATAATTAACAGTCATGCACAGAAGGTGAGGTGGATGTCTTAAATATTCCCTGAAATTCAGGGGAGTATTCATTTTAGCGATATCCACCAAGCCTGAGATGCATAATAGTTTTAGAATATACTACACAGGAACTTAAGCAAAAAAGCACACTGAAACAGCTTTATTTTTATTGTTTTTTTTTTTTTTTAAATCATGACGGACACAAACAAGCCCCAGCACAGATGGGTTCAAAGCCTAAGAGTTCCGTAACCGTGTCTCTTTAAACCCTTATAAGAGTTTTGGTTGTATTGTGTGGAAACTTAATAAAAGCAAACTAAAAGGAGAGTTGTATAATTTATATTTGCACATTTTAGCTGTGGAGCTAACAGAAGTGCATTCTCATTAGAAAGTTAGTCTCCATACTGCATAAACACAAAAAACGGCTTTGTAAAGTTGTGTTTGTGCACTTATTCAAAATTGGAGTATATACTACAAGAAAAAAAAAAAAAAAAGCCCTCAAACAAAGAAGAGCGAATTCGCGAATGTGCAAATAAGCACTACTCCATCATCTCCTGAAGACGGAAGGATGGCAACAACCACAACAACAACAATTTTTTTACATGTTAAAATAATGAGCACATTGCCTGCTCGAGAGCCCATGATGAACTGTAAGTGTCTGTCATTTTGATTCCACTCGGAATGATGATTTATAAACCTGAGAGTGCAGAACAATCAGATCACCTCATTCCCGTGCAGTATATCCTAGTGCCTGTTAACCCCCAGGTAGTGAACCAAACAGGCTGCCCATTTCTGTGTAGTATATCATAACTCCAGTAGATATATAACTATGTATTTTTTATTATTTTTAAATATATAAATTATCCATTATCATACTACTTATCCGATTAAGGGTTGTGGGGATGCTGGAGCCAATCAGCCGACTCTAGGCGAAGGCAGGGTACATGCTGAGCTTGCCAGTGTGTAATTTCTTAGAACTTTAGTCTTTAACAGGAACTGCTTTCTGACAACTGTAGCCACCGTGTTTGCATCTTGGACTATATGAATATATAGCAGGTATTCAGTGACATCTGATTAGATAAGGTCAAAGATTAATTTTCCCAACTCATCAGTAATAAAGTGGAGACTTTTGACCTTGCATATCTGACTAACAAGAACAAGCAATACACCTCCCTAGTTAATTTACACTGACTTAAATTTTAAAAATTATCTTAAAAATTACACCGAATTAAATTTATATCACATTAATTGCAACTCATTCTTTTTATATGGGAATCAACAGGCTTCCATTCTTCTATTCTCCTACCTCTCATCTCGCAGTCTCTGCAGACTCTTTACTGGAGCCTCATCATGGTGGGCAAAAGATGTACTATCTAGTATTAGTTTGTAGTGTTGAAAAAAATCTATTTCATAAAATAACAGCAATGACACTAGGGATGCCATGAGGTGGGTGTCTCATATTTAAAAGCCATGCTGTAGAGGAGCATTAGTTCTTTTACCCCATACAGTATAGATGGTACCCTCACTTGACAAAATTAAAACTAAATATGGAAGGCACTTTGGCATAGTGGTTAGCACGTCCAACAGAAAGACGGTTCTGGGTTTGAGTCCCGGGCTTTGAGAGGGCGTTTCTGTGTGGGTAGTTTCCTTGTGCTAGCGTGGGTTTCCTCTGGGTACTCCATTTTCCTCTGACAGTCCAAAGGCATGAACATTAAGCTAACTTGGCTGAGATAGGCTCCAGGCTTCCTGCAACCCTAATAGGATTAGGTCCAGCAAATGAATGAATGAGTGAGTGAGTGAGTGAGTGAGTCAGAGGGTGTCAGTCGCTGGGAACTGGTAGTTTATGTAGGCTTATGGAAAATACAGTTTAAGTCTAGCAGTGGTAACGTGATACTTCTGAAGCCCACTTATTTTCTTCACTTGTCTTCCTTACTCACCCAGTTTTTTTTATATAAAAGTGTTCAGGATTTGTTATTGTATGTTCCTGGTTCAAGAGTTATTTCGATGAATTATTTTTCTTTGTTGATGTTTTAAAGTGAATGAGTGAATCTGGATGAGGATCAATGACCAGCCAGGGAAAGTTTGCAAAACACATTTGGTTTATTAAATGAATTAAAATCCCTGAAAATATTTTTACTTTTAAACTTGTACAATAAATGAATTCAGTACATATGTGAAAATTTAAACATTTTATTTGCTAAATTTAAGTGACTCTTAAGAAAAAAACTCTGTCATTTTTTGATACAAATACTTAATAAAAAATACAAAATGCTTAATATTTTACTTTTTTAATATAATTGCTCTGTACTCAAATAAAAGACACACATATACTGTATAAACCCAACAAACATATGCTTTCAGATTTTCAGGTCTTGAAAGGGGGAGTGGTATACATGTAAAACCTTATATACTATATAAATGTTTGTGTACTATACAACATTTTCCATGTCTTCAAATATAAAATGAAAGTGGCTTCTTGTTGTACATCTGCAGGATGTATGATGGTCCAACAGTTCAGATTTTTGCTGCACTTCTTCTTCTTCTTCGTCTGATTCTTCGTTTGGCCTGAGGGAATGTCAGAAAACAGAGTGAGCAACATTTCCTAACAACAACAACAACAACAAAAATGATCAGCAGTATATTTGTTGAGACTGCTTTTTTACAGTACATAAAAATGAGTTTGATTTCAATTCTTTTTAAATTGTTTGTAAATAGTCAATAAAATCACTTTAAAAAACACTTTAGAGAAAATAGTTTTTATATCAACACCCAAATATTCATTACACTCATTTCTCGGAATGTCTCTTTCTGTTTTTGTGCAATCAATCAATCCAAATTTTACCTAAAGATACCTTTCATTTATTCACTTTCCGAATCACTTAATCCTAATTAGGGAGGCTGGCACCCAACCTATTCAGCCCAAACTCATCTCAGTAAACCTTCAGTACTGTCTCCATTCAGAACAAAATGTGTTCCAGAATTAGATCTTATCTTTATCACTTTATAATGGACAGCCTTAACTTCCCAATGTCTGTTTCTTCTTCTTCTTCCTTTTTTTTTCTTCTTCTTCTTCTAATAATAATAATAATAATATTAATAATAATAATACACTCGACCCTCGATTCTATGGACCCAGGTTCAATGGATATCGGAAGCTGCGGACAAGGTCTGGAGTAGGCAAATTGTCCGGGAAGGCTCTGCGGTCGACAAGGGCAGAAGCAAGTTAGTTGGCAAAGGCTGACATTAGTTTGTCAGTTTGTTTACCGCGGATTTACATTTACATTGGATGATGTGGCTGTATATACATACATATCATTTTCCCTTATTTTTCCGTAATTAATTGGTTGTTATTACCCACTTCAGAACCATTCTCGGAAGCTACGGACAATTAGCAAAAAAAATTATTATTATTATTATTATTATTATTATTATTATTATTATTATTATTTTGCCACTATTAGCACTATAAGGAATTCCATAGTCAAGCGTCACATGACCGAAATAAACCCTTTAACATGCTTGAAAAGTGTACTTAGAAGCGGGTATTTTTTTTGTACATTAAAATAATGTTTTTTAAAAATGTATGTGAATGATGGATTATAACATACCTTCTGGTTTAGCCAGGCCTGACTGTAAGGAGACAAATGTGGACATCTGCAGTAATTATGATCCACAAGAATCTGTTCCATCATCAAAGAAAGAAGTTTTACAAAAACAAATAAGTAACATTGCGGATAATGTTTTACACTTTTTAGCATTTAATGTTCTTTAAAACTAAACAGAAGGCTTGATTATACTTTTTTAATGTACACACCTTCAGTCGGTAGGCTGGGTGTCGGTCTTTTTTAATCAGGCACTTGTCGGTGTCCTTCTGCTGGTCCAGGTCCTCCTTCTTCCTGGCGATGCTGTTAGAATAGATGGATTATGGCACATACACTCCGATAATATGTTTCAGATCACTACTAGCCTGCTGCATATTTACTGTTCGGTTCTTGAGGGTTAAATGGAAGAAGAAAGGAGGTCTCACCTCAGAGGAGGAGCTGGAAGAGTCGGTATTGTGGTAGGATCATGTGGCAGGAGCTGATCGTGTAGGTCCTCGGTGGTGAGTTTATCTGGAGACAAATACACAGTGTGAAGTACACAAAGAAAATCCCCTAATTTATCCATGACCAATTCCCTCCCGTCAAGGATTGCCTCCCTATCAGGTGACCACCACCAACCAGGGAGGTGTCATGTGCACATCTACAGTGTAGGTGACAGGATTACATACGATCTTAGTTCATTTGAATTTGGAATGGTGATGTTTTGTTAGGCGAACCTGAAGTCTGTTTTGGACGTCCCGTAAACCACTCGTGCTCCTTGATGTCTCGGAAGCTCGGCCTCTGATCAGGGTCCTGTTCTAAACACCGCCTGATGAGATGACAGCAGGCTGCATGGACAGAGACAGAAATTTTGTCACTACTTCCGTTTCCAACTTCAATTTTGTTCCTTTTCGATTTTTCTCTGTTATGTAATGCTTGTGTGATGCTTCTGCATTTTCTCACCTTGAGACAGCTCAGCTGGGAATGTCAGCGTTCCAGCAACGATATCCTCTTTAGTTTCAAACGGCATCTCTCCAGTCACCATCACGAAAAGAGTCACACCAAGACTCCACACAGTCGCAGGGTAGGCATGGTACTCATTTTTCTCGCAGTATTCCGGTGGACAGAATAATGCAGTTCCTGAAGTGAAAGAGCAAGAGCACTATCAGCAACGTTGCAAATGTAATACTCAATCCATTCAACTCTGTGCTGTATCTGTTCTTCCTTAATGTACAATTACCTGCAAAACAGCTGTATGGTGTTTCCCGCCATAAGTCGCCACAGCCAAAGTCGATGAGTTTCACATCTTTAGTGACAGTGTTTAAAAGGAGGTTTTCCATTTTAATGTCCCGGTGGAAAACGCCCCTTTGGTGGCAGTGGCATGCAGCCTCGATCACCTGCAGCATGAAATCAAGAGAACACAATCAATCTCACTCATTGGAAAATATTTACACCATATTACAAGGTACTTCATATATTTCATTTATTCATTCATTCATTTTCTAAAGCGCTTAATCCTAATTTGGGTTGTGGGGAGGCTGGCGCCCATCTCAGCCGACTCTGGGTAAGAACCTGGACAGCTCACCAGGCCATCGCAGGGCATCACACACACAAAACAATTCACACTCACACTCAAAACTAGGGGCAATTTGGAACAGCCAGTTAGCCTATGGTGCATGTTTTTGGACTGTGGGAGGAAACCGGAGTTCCCGGAGGAAACCCACGCAAGCACGGGGAGAACATGCAAACTCCACACAGAAACACCCGAGCCCGGGAATCAAACCCAGGCCTTCTTGCTGTGAGGAGGACGTGCTAACCACTAGGTCACCATGCCACCTTAGGTACTATATTTTAAGAAGAAAAACTGCTCACAGCATGACTGGACCTTCACATTACACAGTTACAACCGTACTACAGTATATATCAGAAGACCTTTATTAAAACAATTCCCTCACGCACATAATTTCAAGACATACACAAACAAATCCAAATGATTCTGCTGTAGGTTTTTACTTTTCACTGTTAATACTCGGCGCATACCTGGCACATGATGGTCTTTGCCAAGCTTTCATCTAGTATGCCGCCCTGACTCATGAGGAAGTCGAGCACGTCCATGCACGGGTCGGGTCTCTCCAGGACCAGCAGGATGTGCTGTGGTGTCTCGAACCAGTCGAGGAGCTGGATGACATTCTGACACTGAGGTGGCTTTGATACTAATTTCATCAAAGCCACCTCAATATGGAACTTACTGGACTCGCCAGGCTAAGATTAGAAGAAACATAGTTAGCATGGGTTTGTGTTAGTGCTGCATCATATCCCACATTTTACAAGAGGGTCTTAAGAATGGAAGGTTGGACTGTTACTCAAAAATACGAGGTTTATTTCTGAC
The DNA here is from genome assembly GCA_039654325.1 of Tandanus tandanus. Classification (NCBI taxonomy): domain Eukaryota; kingdom Metazoa; phylum Chordata; class Actinopteri; order Siluriformes; family Plotosidae; genus Tandanus; species Tandanus tandanus. The sequence continues at coordinate 14,483,451 of JBCNYH010000003.1, forward strand.
TTGGATCCATTTGACTAACCACTTACTCCTATTAGGGTCACGGGAAGGCTGAAGAGTTTCTCAGCCGACTCTGGGCGAAGACGGGATACACAGTACTCACCACTTAATTGCAGGATAACATACCCACAACCATTTACACTAATACTCATACCTAGGGGCAAATTTGGAACAGCCCATTAGCCTAAAGTGCATGTCTTTGGACTGTTGAAGGAAACCAGAGTACACAGAGGAAACCCACACAAGCACAGGGAGAACATGCAAACTCCACACAGAAACCCCCTCTCCGAGTCTGAGACTCAAACCCAGGACCTTCTTGCTGTGAGGTGGAAGTGCTAACCTCTACACCACGTGCCGCCCTATTTCTGACTTCAGTCACTTAATTTGCTCACAGTCATAACACTCCGTTTCCGCCATCCTAGAAAATAATCATAATAAATACCTGCACATGCATGCCAAGGAAAAAAGGAGACAAAATATCACTGTAAAGACCAGGGTATAGGAGCAAAAGTTTAACAGGTCACCAGAACAAAACAAGAATTTCTCACTCCATGTGAGTACATTAGTGTTTTTAAAAGTAAACAACAAATAAGAGCAAGAGTAATTAATGATCCGTCTTTCATTAAATCATACATTAAGGCATCAGGAGTCATGCAGTAGTTCAGCTTTATTTAAGTATATGATTTGTAGCCTTATTCTAAAATCCTTTTGCTTTAGCTTACATTATATCAGGCTACTTACCAATTCATGATGAACATCTCATTACAGACAGGTGTTGGTTTATGATCCTTTCTCCACTGTACACTGCATTTCACTGCCTTGCATCTAAAATATGTATCCCTGTGTTTATGTAAAATAAGTTTACTTACAATGTTGATGTATATGTCAGTGCCCATCTTGCTAAGGATTTTAACTGCAACCTATAAAAAAACAAAAACAAACAAACAAAAAAACCTTGATTGGCATGCTGATTAAAAACAGCTCATATATTAGCAGGTAAAAAAAAAAAAAAAAGCATTGGAAAACTTTCACCATAAAAACTAATTCTCATCATGGTGATCAGTTCAATTTACAGTACATGTGCTGCCATTTACATACCTGTCGTCCATCTGACTTTCTAACGCCTTCATACACCGACGCAAAGCCTCCACTCCCCAGCAGGTTTCCCAGAGTATAGCAATCAGAAAACGTCAGGACTAAAGGGGGGGAACGCAAAATAAGCCTCATGCTCTTTTGTGTTAATGCCATATTTGCAGTAAATGAAGGTTTTATTGCACAGATGTTTTTAAGTGATACAACAGCACAAGAACTATAATTATTCTTGTGTAATAATTTAATCAAAATCATTTTATGTGTAATCTGAGACAAATTCATGCTGATGGAGATCCATGCTCTCCACAGGCTGCAGATTTACCCAGCGTTGCTTTATTTGGAAACTGCACTGCAGCTGTCTTACCTGCTTCTGCTCTGTGATGACGTGTGAGGTCCATAGTTGAAGTTGTGTGTTCGCTGTGTGCAAGACGTTCAAGCTCCTCTTCGCTTTCAGCTCTTTCCTCTATGGAAATAGAACAATTTCTTTGGTGAACTTTCCCAGATATAATTCAGAGACAACATAGAAAACACAGAAGTGTACCTCACAATAGCATCTAACAATTCCAGGCCTTATCACCATATGTAACTCTTACCAGGATGTTGATCAGTCAATACGTTTATTTCACAATTATTATCTCCAGCAATATGTAGTTTACTTGAGTGCTGACTTTTGCTTTTAACATTTCACAATCAAATATTGTGGTATCTAAAAGCTACAGTAAATGCGATATGCCAAGACTGGTACACTCTGAACAGTTCACCAGACCATCGCAGGGCTAAAACATTTACATTTGTGGTATTTGGCAGACGCGACTTACATTTATCATTTTTATACAACTGAGCAGTTGAGGGTTAATGGCCTTGCTCAAGGGCCCAACAGTGGCAGCATGATGGCACTGGGGATTGAATCCCCGCCCTTTGGATAAATAAAATTTATATGATAATAATAATAATCATCATCATCATCATCATCATCATCACTCACCCACAAATAGCATTACTCATTAAGGGCAGGGTGAAAGAATAATTAAAAAAATGCTTTTACAATAAATAGCTAAATACCAGGCAATTTACATGCACGCACACACACACACACAGTGCTATATGCTTTAAATATATTACAAATGGTTAGAGAAGGGGTTTGGGACCAACAGGTCGCTGGTTCGATTCCCGGACCAGCAGGGAAAATGTTTGGTGGCGGAGGCGGCAGCGGCAGGAGGACCTTCACCTTCCTCCTCCTTTACGGCTGAAGTGCACCTAACCCCCATTTGCTCCCTAATGTGGCTGCCGATTGCTCTGTGTGTGTGTGTGTGTGTGTGTGTGTGTGTGTGTGTGTGTGTGTGTGTGCTCAGTTTGGATGAGTTAAAATGCTGATCCAATTTCACTTGCAGGATTAATATAGTATATTAAAATCAAAAAAAAAAAACAACAACAACAACAAAGGATAGATTTGAAAACTAATAATAATTTTGAGATTAACATTTCAGGCAGAAAGCACACTTTTATAAATCTGTGTAATGTAGAAAAATATTTATCACATCCATAAATTTAATAAAGTATTTTTAAATCATAACTTACCAAAACTAAAGTTCAGCTTAAGAAGTCAAACAATACCAAGTGAGGCTCTGGATGCAATGAGTTCTTCAATTCCCTCGGATTTATTTATACACTTTTGGTGCATCATTGAAAATTGAAAAATAACACGAGCATCCAGGCCACGTGATCAGGTGATCCCGATCAGGTGATCAGGGCCTCCGCGCTGTCAATCAAGAATCTTCAATAGTTCAGAGAGATGTGAGGTTTTTCATACATTCATATAGTTCAACACATTTAAAACCTTTTTATGAATGCCCCTGATTATGATTCGTTTTATTTTAAAATACTTTGGAGGTTAATGATTGTTTTGAAAATCCTTGTGTGATCAGATACGGTATTTATTTTCACACTAATGAAACAGGATAAATCAAATCATATAAAAAAAAAAGCAAAATATTTTTTTTCCTGAAATGTCAAGTGCTTAAAATATTACTGAGTGATGTCAGTGATGTTGTCACAAATATTTTAAGCGGTGTTTAAAAAAATATTTTTACACCAAGAAGTTTTTGTTCATGCTATAACATATTTTATACATATAACATATAAATATTTTGATGAATAAATTAAAATATTAATTGATTATTTATTTATTAGTTTATTTGTTTGTTTGTTTGTTTGTTTATTTATTTATTTGCTGTTGTTGCTTTGTAATCAGTTACATTTGATCACAGCATATATAGCCTACTTTGCTTAATGTTTAAAAAAATTTGACTCATTTTATAAATGATCTAAATAAGTCTGTGAAAACGTGCGCGCATCGGAATAGAGGAGACGCGTGTGCGTACACGCGCGCGACCGTAAAGCGGTTGGCAGAAGTTGCGGAGTTAATCATACACTGAAAACTTTATTTTATGTTCAGCAAATACGTCATATTCACATGTTTCACAAAACCTGATTTATATATATATATATAGTCAATAATATGGCTGATTTTATATTAACTGCTTTCTTTATCGATATACAAACTTTTTTTCTCTCTAAAATTGTATTTTGTGCTGGCAAAATAATCCTTGGGATTATATATATATATAATTTTTTTATACCAGCTCACTAATAATGTACAAGCCATAAAATAAAAATATAGAGGCGACACGCGCGCATGTCCGTAAAGCTGGCCGCCATCTTTCTACGGTCAAAAGACAGGCAGGAGCATCCCCGGTCATCAATCCACCGCCGGGCTTCTAAAAAACCCCAAAAGCACCACGTCCCTGGGTGGACTCGAACCAGCAGCCTTTCGGTTAACAGCTAAACGTTAATCAGTTACATTCCTTCTTCACTGATGTCATGATGAGTATCGATATCTGTAGGGATGTATGTTTTAGAATTCCGAATTCCATTTCTGCATTTACCCTTAAAGTTAATTTCAAGTTGTGTGTGTGTGTGTGTGTGTGTGTGTGTGTGTGTGTGACTGAAATTAAACTAAATGCATTCATTTTAATATTCAGCTTGTAAGTAAGATTTATAAATCATCATCATATAAAAAACTATATTGATATCTATAAATATTAAATTCTATAATATTTATGCAAATTATATTCTAACCAAAAAAATTAATTTAAAATTTGCTTTCGTGTAGAATTAATACATTTGTCTGCAATCATGTGTAATGTCTGACTAATAAAAATGCCTGAAACATGGATATTTATTGTTATTGTTTATTTCATATTTGATTTCTTGTTAAAACATGGTGCCCCTGCAAAAGTTTATTCCTCTCTTGGCAGGGACCTTTATTATTATTTATTATATGTTTCATTTGAAGTTACAATACCAATCTAACATTGCTTCAATTAATGTCAGCTAATACTGTAAAATGTACTTGACAAGAGGTATTGTGCAATTGATGGATGAAATCATTCCAAGTCCACTTCTGCAATGATCAAGTTGATCAAAAGGTGGCGCTACTTTTCTGCACAATAAAAGCTTCTTTATATTTCTTAGGAAATGACTCGGAACATTGCATCCACAAAGTACATTTATTTGCAGTAATAAAAATATAAAACATCTGCTAAATGTTCTCATATGTTTGTTTTGTGTAAGATCAATTCTTTATTACAGTTAATTATTTCACATATTAATAATGCTGGACTTGTTACTTGCACTGTTGCAGTGTTTTGGTTCCTTGGTCTTGGTGACTTGGCTTCTTCTTGGTTTCTTTGGTTTTCCAAATGGTTTTGGGGCTTTCCTAAAAAAGTTTGTTTAAAATAATTTAGAGATCTTTTTAAATACCTTTCCAGACTGATAGGCATGCACAAACTTTTTTCTAAAGATCTAAAAGATCTCTTTAGATTTCAGCATGATGACACCACACTGTACTGGTTAACCATTTAGGGACTTTCTATGTGCAAGGCACATGTTCTCCCCATGCCTACATGGGTTTCCTTTGGGTGCTCCAGTTTCCTCCCTTGTCTAAAGACATGTGGACTAGGTCAACAGGATACTTTAAATTGCCAATAGGTGTGAATGTAGGTGTGAGGCAATGTAGGAAGATTATTCTTACCTGTTTTTATTCTATGATTTTAATAGCAACAATCAGATCACATTGGTCTTGTGTTCTAGACACCTAAAACCCTATCCATAGGATCCTTCTCCAAGCTTTTCCAAAACCTCATAATAGTAAACTGTGATCAAAGCTGTAAACACATGATCCAAATCAAGTAAATTTAAATGATCTTTCACTGATATAATGAAATAAAAGTTACTGAATAATCTAAATGGGGCAGAACATCAGGTGGAGCAGAGACAGAGATTAAAAGAGGTGAGTGGAAAACACACCGCACCAGGAATGAATGAAAGTAAAGATAGTGTGCATGTTTGCAGGACTGGTGAAGTTCATAAAAGGGAGGGAAGGATAAAAGTGAGATTTTGTAATTATTATTGTAAGTATTAGGCCATCTATTTATCTATTATTTGTAAAATTATGCTTGTGTGTAAGAAAGAAAGAAAGAAAGAAAGAAAGAAAGAAAGAAAGAAAGAAAGGACTGTGAGTGATTAGAAACTGCATGTGGAGGGGGGGTTATATTGAGAAGAAGAATGTTTTTCACTGCAATTGAATATAGAAGAATGGGACAATTATGATCATTATAATAGAAAACATCAATCAGATTGCCAATGTTGACCCATGTCTCATAGGCGGATCCAGGGGGGGTACAAGGGACACGTGCCCCCTTTAGCTTTTCCTAATTTTCTTTGCTGCCATTCATACCTCATATTGCCATTCAGTTAAATAATATATTGTATAGAAACTTCACCATGAATGTTAGGAGTGACTATTTGTTATATGGGGGGATTAGGGTTTTTTTTCTGCAAAATTATTTATATCATAAATATTATGAGCATCTCATAAAATTCAAGGTAACTGCAACTAAACATAATGTAGTTATATGTGCATGAGGTCTTTACTGAATATAATGCAGCTAAAAATATCTTACCCTTGTGCCCCACCTATAGTAAATTCCTGGACCCACCAGTGTGTCTACTGCTCAGCATGAATACAGTGGGCACAGGAGCATCAGAACTGGACCATGAAGCAATAAAAGAAGGTGGCCTGGTCTGATGAATCCCATTTTCTTTTACATCATGTAGCTGGCTTGGTGCTTGTCAGCCACTTACTTCACAGATCTTGGAGAAGTCAATGCCACAATGGGTCAGAGCTGTTATGGCAGTACAAGCTTGACCTACACAATTACACATACACAGTTCCCATCAAAAGTTTGGACACATATTCTAACTGAAAACAAACGGGTGTGTCTAAACTAGATAGATACGCTGTGTGTCCTTGATATTTTTTACAGATTAAAAATAAAAATGAGTACTCTGTATAAAATATTCATTGTTATTACAGTGGAATTTATATTAAGCCTGCTTTAAAATTTATGAAATGCATTAAAGTACAGATAATAGAAAAAGAGGAATAAGTTTAATGTATAGTAATTATACACTACACATACTGTATCTAGTGGTTATTAAAAAAATTATATATATATAATTTATATATATTTATATTTATGTATATTGCGGATTTTATTCAGTAGATAATGTTATTGGCAGTTTTGTGTTTGTGGAGGAGGTTCTGTGATTTTCAAAAGAAATGTGATCAGACTGGAATCCTTTTCATGGTTTGCCAAATCAACAATTATTACACTTAGTTTGAAGAATCAACCCCCTTAATGGTGCAACACATAACAGTACACAAGACTATATAAAGTGCAAATACACAGAATTGAAAAATAGATACACAGAGCATTTATTTCAGAGTAAACCTTCAACTTCTAATCAATTCAACTAAAATTACTCATGTAAAGATTCAAGTATGTCTTAAAATTAATAAACAATATTTCCATTTAAAAGTATAAAAATAAAACTTAAAGAAGACAGCACTTGTTGAAAGTTAATCTCAATCAAGACTCTGTAGTAAAATCTGTCAGTGTGATCAGACTCTCAGAATGATGACATCGAGTTAACATGGAGTAGTATGGTTTTAAACATAAACCATTATATTAATCCTGGTGGATATATAGTTTCCCACTGCACATGCAATGATTTTAATCCAAGCCTTCTGACACCTCCAACACAAATCTGTCAATAAATGGCATGAATGTATCAAAATCCTGTGCTTGTACATGTTAATTTGGTCCTTGATGACATCATCATTCTGAGACTCAGTTTTCTAGTAACTGCCCATAAAATTAAAACAGAAAGCTATCAGCCTATAACTTTGCACACAGGTAGAAATCACTCAAGAGTTTGAATGAGAATTCTCCTTTAGGCCATTTGTGCACATTGTACTTAAACTTCTTTATTTCTTCAGTGACAAAAGTCATAACTGTCACACCTCAAAATAGAGGTGAAATAAGAAACGTACATAGAAATTTGAGCAATAAAAACAAGAAACTTCCAACTGTTTCCACTTCCAACTAAATGTTCACACTAACCCTGTGAAAAGTGTAACACCAATTTTCTGCAAAGTGCAAGTGCAGATGGCGGCGGCACGCATGCACGTTGGGTTGCCTGTGTGGGTATGTGAGCACGGACGCAACAGCAAAATCGAACTCATGGCTTTATGACATTTGTATAAGTATGCAGTTCCGCTAGAATGCAGTTTTGTAGAAAATTTTGTTAATTCAGTGAAGTACTTAAAGTGAAATGAAAAGCTTTTTATTATAAAATTTTAACTCTCCTGTTATACATGGACAGATGTATATTTTCATTATCATTTGGTTTTTACTTACATTTGAAGTTGCATAAAGTTCTGCTAAAATCCATTTCAGAGTTTGCATTAGCCAGTTTGCACATAGCGAGAATAGAACATGAATCACCCAGTTCATATAAGGCAAGTTAATAGCAAAAATAACAGTATACAGATATTAACCTAACAAATCAGATAAAAAGCATTGAACTTCTGAATAAAATAAAACTAGGCATAGTTCATATGCAATTCCCTTTACATACATTAAAACATGCGTGCACTAATTCATTTAAAAGAAAGAATACCACGCCATGTATTCATATGCAAATTAGTTCAGTATTGCTGGAGGAAACACAAGTCACATGACTTTTTGCTACTTTTCACATTAAAATGTTGCCCCCTGTGTGTGAAGTTATTGCTGGGTTTTTAATCTCTACACACAAAAAAAAGAAATTTTATAGAAACAGACATAAACTATGCAGGCAAGAATTTTTTTGGGTGTGGGTTTTATTCGGTTTGGGTTTAATTCCCTTTTAAGTAAACGTTATGGATAAATGCTAATGGATCTTTTATGAGACATTGACTTAATATATTAATGTTAATTAACTCCTTTTATTTTTGCTTTAGGTTTATTTTGACTGATATCACTAGAAAGTGCAGAAGTAAAAAGGAATTATTATTAAAGAAAGGAATAAACAGTAGAGGTTGGGCGAACTACGATTGGCAGTTGAAAATGTAACAAATCCTGGTTGATTCCCGCTGACTTTACTGTTAATCCAGTTCTGGTACATAGACACTCTGGTGTAAACACCAGGGAACTTAGGTAAAGCACAGCCATTTCCAAAGCTCACAATCCCACCCTGAACCCAGGCTCCATTGTCGTTGACCACCAGTGGACCTCCAGAATCCCCCTGTATGAGCAAAAAGTTGTTAGCTACCACACTGTTTTGACACTGTTTTGTTAACATATATATTATGACAGGTGTTATATTTTTTACCTGACATGAATCTTTTCCTCCCTGAGTAACCCCAGCACATATCATATTGTCTGTGATAGAACCAAGTCCGTATGCTTTTTCACAGTTACTGTTATTGACAATCGGCAGCTGTACCTCCTGCAGGGTTTGAGGGGACGGCAAATTCACTGTGAAGATCCATGAGACACTTTTACGTACATGCTTTCTTACAAATGTGTTCATTCATTCATTCATTTTCTGAACCGCTTAATCCTAATTAGGGTCGCGTGGAGGCTGGTGCCCATCTCAGCCGACTCTGGGCAAGGGCAGAGTACACCCTGGACAGCTCGCCATGCCATCGCAGGTCTTACAAATGCGTAATTTATAAATTTTGCTTTTCAAGTAGCTGCTCTAGTTACTTGAATAGGGGAGACTGGGGTTAGTCGGAACAATTTTTCGAAAATCATCCATTTCTCAAGAAGAAAATATTTAGAAGAATACCTCCATGGCCAAAAGCATTACAATATTCTCCACAAATGGAGCATAAAAACCTTTAAGATTCCTTGAAGGTTATAGGTATAATCCAATAAAACCAAGACTGGTTTAGGTGTTCCAACCATCCCCACCACCGGGGTTAGTTGAAACTTGGCTTGGAGTATGTTGGAACATCACATATCATACTGTTTTGGAACTTGATTATAACTTTATTGTTCTTGAGATGATCCTTTTCATTACCCATCTTCATGACTTAGAATCGAAGTGTGACGTGTGGTATGGCGAAGTCATTTGCTACAGCACGACATGGCCTTTGATTTATCAGGACTTCTGCTACTGCTCTTTTCATGACTTCAGGTGGGGTCTGGCTACGATTTGTTTTCCATTAATAATTCCGCATGGCTGAGTCTGAAATTAAGACACAAACTGGTATAACAATTTTGCTTTAGGATTTTGATTGTCGGGGGTTAGTTGGAACAGTGTTCCAACAGACCTCTGTCCCCATGTTTCAACTAACCCCAAGCAGCCATCTTGCCCTTCCATTCACACCATACAACACAGTGCACTGCGAAACATGTTTTTGTTTTGTTTTTTTGTCTCAAAATATAGCTAAGATATTAGGCTTTGAGGTTTTGGGGGAAAATCATATCCAAATACTGGCACTATTCTGTTCGGACAACTTTTCTTTGTGGTGAAATATGGTCATGCAAACCTTTCTCCTCTGAACACCTATTGTTCCTTCTTCATGAAACTAACATGGCAACTGAGTGTTGTTGTTGTCCTCCCCTTGAGGGCAGCAGCTCACCTCAGCAGCTTTTACTCTTTTTAAAAATCTCAACGTTTCAACTTACTCTGGGTTCCAACTAACCCCAGTCTCCCCTAAAGTGATATTATTATTTTTTAACTTGACAGAGATGTTGCTCAGTGCGGTGTATTTACCTCCAGAAGCAATTCTTCCCCATCCTGTGACCCAGACATTAGTACCATCCGGAAAATAACTGGTACTTGCTGCTAGGCACACTGGCATGACGTAACTGGTGAAAGTCACTGAGGAGGAGAGCTGGGCTAATGCAATATCATTATTGTTGGTTACATGGTTGTACCCCTGATGGATGATAATGTTACTTATGCTTCTTTCCTGCATATTAGTGTCAGTCCCCACCAGAGATGTCATTCCTATACGCACTGTGATTTTGGAAGCAGAAAAGCTGAAAATTATAGGAAAAGAAATAGCGACTGATATTACAGTGTAATTTGTCACTCCCCATCCCTTATTTCCTGAAAAAATAAATAGCAATAAAGTGTGTATACAATAAACTACAAAGTACATTGGAGTACACTATGAAAATGCCTATTATTATTCTACATTATTATTGTCTGGTTTTGGAATTTCTCAAGCATAACTTCTTATGTACCTTTGGAAACAGTGAGCAGCTGATAACACCCAGTTCTCAGTGATAAGGCTGCCGCCACAGAAATGGATGCCAGATATTTGAAAGCTGACCTGCCAAGGCCAGGACCCAGCAGTAGCATCTTTGCCACCCACAATCTTAGTGTTCAATAAAGGCCGACCGCACACTGAGAGAAAACAATAAGGTCACAGTAACACACATACTTAGTGTAACTCAAATTGTACTGTTATTTAAGAAGGACAATCATTATTACCTTGAACAGAAAACATTTGGCTGTAAAGTAAAAAAAAAAAAAATTACTTTGGTACTATTTTCATCCACTAACATATCACTTTTGGGGCGGCACAGTGACGTAGTGGTAAGCATGTCCGCCTAGAAGGTCCTGGGTTGGAGTCCCGGGCTTGGGCGTTTCTATGTGGACTTTACATGTTCTCTCCTTGCTTGCGTCGGTTTCCTCCCACAGTCCAAAGACATGCATGTTAGGCTAATTGGTTGTTCCAAATTGCCCCTAGGTGTGAGGGTGTGAATGGTTATGTGAGTATTGCCCTGAGATGGCCTGGGCGAGATGGCCAGTGTCGGCTGAAATAAGCTCCAACCTACTTAAGGCTCTAGTAGTAGGAGTAAGTGGTTTGGTAAAAGACTGAGTGAGTGATATCACTTTTCATTACATTACATATAACATTCATTACATATTGTCCTTTTACAGCATATATTGGACAAGTCTGATCTTCCAAAGTATAGCTACAGTGTAAAAAGAAAGACATTTTATTATCAGAATTATCTGATAATCAGATTTATCTCGGAGGAAATTGTGTGCATACAGTTGCTTCATACCAAGTAAAGAATAAGATAATGATAAAATATAAAGACAAATTCCATATATATATATATATATATATATATACACACACACACACACACACACACACACACAAAGGTCAAAACCGGAAAAACTGGGTAGAACTGTGGTGAACACGTTTTTACACGCATTGACTATTACTATTTAAAGTTGTGCTTTCTATCTATCACAGTAGGCATGAGTTTGCACTATTTGTTTTGTGTCTCTGCTTCTAAGGCAGCCGCGTCATACGTATGCTTGGTTTTTTCTTTGCCTTTTGTTATAATCTCCACCCACCTTATCATTGGCTTATTTCACCAGTTTCTAGTTTGTGTTCACTCCTTTGTGTGTATACTGTATGCCCATCTATGTTTATTCTTTTCACTTTATTTCTGTGCCACATTTTTCCAGTTCACCACAGTTCTAACCATTTTTTTCCGGTTTTGACCTTCGTCTGTTTCACTCATCTGGAACACCTACTTTAAGTCAAAACATGATTTTTGTAACCTTTTTTTTGTAGTAATTTAACATTACTAAATGTAGACCTGTTGCATGTTAGGGAAAATAATGTAATCACATCAGTGTAATCAAATGATTTTTTGTTTGCTTGTTTGTCTGTCTGGTTTTTTTTGTTTGTTTCTTGTTGTTGTTTGTTTTTTTGTTGGGGGTAATTTTTAATTCATTACAGGAATTAAATTCCTAACACACACTGTTTTTGCAGTAAAAGTATGCATTTTACTTAGCATAGTCACCACTGTGAGTTTTATCGATTGCATAACTCATCAGTGACTGTGTAAGTGATATGTATTACATGTAATAAATAAATAAATAAAATTGTGTAGAATTCAATGTAAAACTTTAAAAATTAAATGGGGAGAAATTGCATAATGTTTGAAATAACTTGAAAGAAGTTCAGTTCAAGTTATTTCAAACATTATGCAATTTCTCCCCATTTAATTTTTAAAGTTTTTCTCTTGAAAGAAGTTCAGTTCACCCTCTTTGAATCGCCACCTTATCGTGGTGGAGTGGTTCGCGTGTCCTAATGATTCTGGGAGCTATGTTGTCGGGGGCATTATGCCCCTGGTAGGGTCACCCGAGGCAAACAGGTCCTAGGTGAAGGTCCAGACTAAGCGCGGTTCACAAGACCTCTATGAGCACAATGATTTCAAGGAC
>JBCNYH010000003.1:14543375-14553679 GCA_039654325.1 Tandanus tandanus
CGGCTGAGATGGGCGCCAGCCTCCCCGCGACCCTAATTAGGAATAAGCGGTTCAGAAAATGAATGAATGAATGTATAAATCCCGCAAGGGAAACTTGGCTTTGCGTTTGCCCCATCCAAAGTGAGCATACATGTGTGTAAACATTGCGTCGCCAGGTGAGCAGTTGGGAGTTTGATGTCTTGCTCAAAGGCACTTTAGCCGGGGAGCTGCTCACTCCCCCCACCGCCACACATTTTTCCTGCTGGTTCAGGTTCAGCGACCAAACCCACATCTCTAACTATTAGGCCACGGCTGCCTTAAATGTTTATAACTTCTTATAAACTTGCATGACCTCTCTTCAGAAAGTTTCGCTGTTCTTAGTTTCTTTTTTGTGATTCTTCTGTGAACCATTGGCTAGTGCACCCCATGGATGCCAGTGGTCTAAAACACTGTTTATATGGTATTTTAGAAATGTTATTAGTGTTTGCACTAATTTGATCGGATAAGCTGTGGACCAAAAGTGTTGTCGTTTGCTGTATGTGCAGGAGCTGAATGAGAACCAGTCCACCCCTAAGCGGGAGAAGCAAGAATGGCTGGTGAGGCAGAAGGAGTGTCTTCAGCAGTTCCAGGCAGAAGAGGAGGCTGGTTTACTGCGGCGCCAGAGGCAGTATTATGAGCTCCAGTGCCGACAGTATAAGAGGAAGATGCTGCTTGCACGACACAACCTGGAACAGGATCTCCTCCGAGAGGTGAGAGACGTGGCCTTACTCGAGGTCGTGACCCTATTTCATTTGCAAAAAAAATCAGGGATCTGTTGTGATGTACTCTTGGTGGGCTTTGCTCTCTCTCTCTTTATCAGTACTATATCATGTGTCTCCATGTAGGAGCTGAATAAGCGTCAAACTCAGAAGGATTTGGAGTGTGCCATGTTGCTTCGGCATCATGAGTCCACTCAGGAGCTGGAGTTCCGTCAGCTGGGCCTGGTGCAGCACACTCGGGCCGACCTTATCCGCACACAGCACCAGAGTGAGCTGGCTAATCAGATGGACTACAACAAGAGGCGTGAGCAGGAACTTCGGCAGAAACACAGCATGGAGGTCCGTCAGCAGCCTAAGAGCCTAAAGGTAGGCCCTTCAGAATGAACACTACGTCTGGTTCTGTTTTCGATCTGTATATTAGAGGTGGTGAGAGAAGTTTTGCAGCATTTTTAGGAAATCTGATGAAAGGTGTGGTACGTTCATTAAATACAAGAGCCTGTGGTCTCTTCATATGTAAAGAAGGAGGAGTGTATGCATGTGTTTTTGTTTTTAATTATAGAATCTGTAAATGTTGACACACACCCCTTTTTTTTCTGCTGTCTCTCACTCACTCCTGTTTTCTCTTCTAGACTAAGGAACTCCAGATAAAGCGTCAGTTTCAAGACACGTGTAAAATTCAGACTCGGCAGTACAAGGCCCTGCGGAACCACCTGCTGGAGACCACACCCAAGTCGGACCATAAGGCCGTGCTGAAGAGGCTGAAGGAAGAGCAAACGCGAAAGTTAGCCATCCTCGCTGAGCAATATGACCACTCCATAAATGACATGCTGTCCACACAGGCTGTGAGTAAGGCAAGGAGAGACCACCTTCTAACATATATACTAGATATCATAGCCATGTAATGTGTCCCAAAACCTGCCCATGATGATTGGTCTTTTCTGAGTATTGGGAAGTGAAATAATTGGTACATAATAGTTATAAGACGTTAAAATTTGTTGAGTTTATCCATTCATTCAATTTCTAAGCCGCTTAATCCTAATCAGAGTCGCAGGGAGGCTGGCACCCATCTCAGCCAACTCTGGACGAGGGCGGGTTACACCCTGGAAAGCTCGCAAGGCCAACACACACAATCATTCACACTCACACCTTTTTGGATTTGGAACAGCCAATTAGCCTACTGTGCATGTTTCTGGACTGTGGGAGGAAACCCACGCAAGCACGGGGAGAAAACTCCACACAGAAACACCCAAGCCCGGGAATCGAACCCAGGCCTTCTTGCTGTGAGGCGGATGTGCTTACCACTGCGCCACCGTGCCACCCTGAGTTCGTATCACTATTGCAATTATAGTATATTAACTGGGCAAATACGTCACTACAGCTAAGTACAATTTCCACACCTTACAAATGCTTCTTCTAACTTCCGAATGTGTCTCTACTGACATTTTACTTTTCGGCAAACCCTTGCAGCTGCGATTGGATGAGACACAGGAGGCAGAGTACCAGGCCTTGCGAATGCAGCTGCAGCAGGAGTTGGAACTACTGAATGCATATCAGAGCAAGATCAAGATGCACACAGATACACAGCACGAGAGGGAAGTCAAAGACCTGGAGCAGAGAGTATCCATTCGCCGAGCACTGCTTGAACAAAGGGTATGATGCACAGACATATGATGTGTCTCAAGTCACATACGTGTGGTTTTAAGTAAAAGTTTCTTTACACTGTAAAGTATGTCAACATGAATTGTGCTGTTATTTCCCAGGTGATGTACTCAAAACAACCATTTTTCTCCCCTAATCTCCACACCACCCATCAAGTATTGCCCCCCTATTACATACAACCACCACCAACCAGAGAGAGATGTAGGCAAGCACATGCTCTCTCCATGACAGGCAATGCTGCCACCCGCATCTTTAAGAACTGCTGTGCATGCGCATTCAGGAGTGGTATACACACACTTTCCGCCCTTTGTACGAATGAGCTCACAGACACCCATGATTGGCTGGTGACTGTGAGTGACAGGGAGGTGAGCGTATGCCATTGCTCCCTCCCACGAGAGCCCACACAATTAGCTCCCATGGTCTCGCAGTCACGGATGACTGCAGCATCAACCTGGATTTGAACCTGCAATCTCCAGGTTTATAGTTGCGCAAAGATTTTGATTGTGTAATGCTGCACCTTTCTTACCCTTAATGATAATGTACAGCAGGGGTGGGGCTTTCAACTGTTTAGAAAGTTGCAGCCAAAAATGTAGGACATGGTAACAGCATTTCGGGATTAAAAAACATTATTCAAAGTGAATCAAAGCAACGAGCACTCAGTTTTTCATGGCCACTTGGAGCAGTCAGCATCGTTACACTTGAAATGAAAGAAATATACCATAAAAACTTTGTTGTAGTTTTTCATTTGTTTACATTCATGTACTTTTTATTGAAGCACCTTAGGGGCACCACAGCAGCTCATCCTTCTCCATATCTCTCTGTCCTTTGCATCACTCTCTGTCACTCCAATTACTCTCATGTCCTACTTTACCACATGTATAAATCTCCTCTTAGGAGGGGAGAGGAAGGCCAAAGAGGAGATTTAATGTTTCATGTTAAATACCAGATAGTGTGTTTACATGCAAAATCATATGATTATTACTTGATCTTATATGCAACTTCAAAACTTCTGAGAGGTTTAACAAACATGTATATTGGCTGTTTGACAAAAGTGTATTGCTGTTGTGGCTAAAGGTCAAAGGGCAGCATTCTGTGCCAATTTAAAAAATTAAGCATCTGAAATGTGTGTATTGTGGTTCTCCACCTTTTTTCTAGATCGAGGAGGAGATGCTGTCCCTGCAGAACGACCGATCTGAGCGGATCCGAACACTTCTAGAACGCCAAGCTCGAGAGATCGAGGCCTTTGACTCAGAAAGTATGCGCCTGGGCTTCAGCAACATGGCGTTAACGGGAATCCCAGCTGAGGCTTATAGCCAGGGTTACGCTAACCCACCGTCATCTGGTTCAGGAGGTTGGCCGTCACGCCCTGTACCCCGGTCAGGCAGCCACTGGACCCATGGCATCCAGAACTCAGCAGCACCCCCATCCTGGAGGAGCCAAAACAGCACTCCAGCGTTCAGCCGAGGGGAGTCTATATCTATCTCGAGCCGTGAGCGGGAAAGGGACGGAGATAGGGATTATGATACTCCAGTATCACGTGGCCTGCCTAGTTCTCTCTCATCTGCTTCCTCTTCATCATCGTCGTCCTCTTCGTCCCATCATCGCCTGCATTACCTGGCACAGCAATACCACCATCAGAGCACTCCACATCTGTACCGAGAGCGAGAAAGAGAAAGGGAAAGAGAGAGGGAAAGGGAGCGGGAGCGGGAGCGTGAACGAGAGTGGGGGGGCAATGGAGGAGGAAGCCATCGCTCATCATCTTATGCTCATGGCCACTCGCGCCATCTCTCCAGCCATGCCTCCTCACAGTCTTTGGCTCTGCTCCCTCCTCCTCCACCACCTCCTCCAGTTTCCTTTTCACCCTCATCCCCACCCTCATCATCCTCCTCCTCTTCTTCTCAGGGCGGCTATGGGGGGAGGAGTGAAGGGCTGGTAGTCAGGGGCCCCAGTTTAATGGCACTGAGGAACAGTCCGGGGCCATTAAGGAGGACGGCGTCAGGAGGAGGGCCTGGTGGAGCAGGAGGGGACGGAGGATTGAGCCGCAGCACCTCCGTTACCTCTCATATCTCCAATGGTTCCCATCTCTCCTACTCTTAAGCGTGTAGACATGAAGCATTCACCCTAATCAACAGGAAAAGTACTGGAGTTGTATTGTTAGTATTTAGAAGGCTGAGTACTCCTTTGGATAGTGTTTAGTGTGGAGTGAGGGATCTTTATTTCACTTACTATAATCAGGTGGCAGTAGCTGTAGCTGAGGCTGCGATTTTGTCTCTGAGTAGTGTTACATACAGCAAATGGCAGACATCACCTATACTTTTTGGTAGATCAGTAGATCTCAGGGTTACCAAGGGCGGGATGGGGAATGGCAGGAGAGAGAAGTGTGGTGAATTATATGAAAGGAATGGTAGGTGCTTGAGAAATGGAGATTCTGAGAAAGTGAGTAATTGAGCAGTGCCAATACTGTAGGGCTGGGTGGTCATGTGGTCAATCAGTGGCTCTGCCGGGGTATGTTTGTCGTCCTGGTGTCCGAAATGTCAACACACTACCTCCGGCTTTTGCTCATTTTGCAAAGAGCAGTGCTTGATTTGCTTACTGTGGCATACTAGCACACCCTCATAACTAACAATACACTAGTAACAAACTGTCAAGTTCCATAGAATGGTAACTGGTATAAAAGTGACTTATCTTCAACACTTGAGACAATGAAGAACAGGTTAAAGCTCCAATCAGGAACTGCTGCGACACCAGGTTTCGGTACTACGACTGTAGACACTACATCAAACACTACAGAGCCCGTTCTGGTGCTGTTTCAGCAGTTCCTGCTTGGAGAGTTTATGGTCCGGGAATTTCTAACGGATCTGCTTAACGTGAGCTTTACTATCAAAGGAGAGGCGGTGGGGTCTGAATTAGCGCGGCGTTCATTTACGATGTTAATCTAACCTGAAACTGGGAGGGTGCTTAAAAAGAACGCCATGTAGTTATGTATATAATAAAACTCTACTAAAAACATACTGTTCATGTAAATGCACATTTGTATTAGGGACAAGGAGATATTACTTTGTGTTGTGGGGTTTTTTTTTTGTTTTTGTTTTTTTTCCCGTTTTGTTTTAATGCCATGCTCACTGCGCACACTGCCATCCAGAGGCCTGACTAACCTGAAGCAACTCCGCCCACTGCCCTTATATGGGCATGCTGCCAGTTTCATGAGCTCTGGCTGAGCAATAATTATCAGTAACCTTTTTTTTTGTGATTGTGTTGCATAGTAATACACACCTGATGTGTTTGAGTATATTGTAAAAGAGCAGTATATAACAACAGTCAATGCATCCCCTTGTCTCTGTTTACAAAGGCAAATGTATAGAAGAGAGCTGAGTGCAGCTCGGTGCATCAAACGCTAATGTACAGGAGGCCATTTGTATACAAACATACACACTGCACATTTATATATGAGTGAGTGTATATGTGTATTATACCTGTCAGAGGTTTGACAGCAAAGTTGAAGATTGTTCACTGTTAAACACGTTTGACCTATATTGTACTTATATAATGTGTGTGTACATAAAAGCACTAACTCAGAACTGTTGTATAGGATAATCATAGTTTTGCTATGGAACCTAGTCATTGGAAAGTAAGAGATGGGGGGTGGAATACTGTTATTTCAACTACTGCAGTTGTAATATTTGTTGTTCAAGACTAATTCTAAAGCATTTCTTTGTTTTTATTATTATTTTAGAATTTTATTTCCTGACAATGTTGACCACTAGTTGGAGAATGCAAGTGATATTACTGTGATGGAGAACTTGAGACAAGTCTCTCTCTCTCTCTTTTTTTATTTTTATTTTTTATTTTTTATATTTTATTTTTTTCTCTTAAGGGAAGGGGCAAAAAAAAAAAGGAAAGACTACCTATCCCAGCATTCCATGTTATGTCTCAGGGTGGGAGTCTCTTGTCTTGAGCAGTGCATTGAAGGGATTGTAGTATTTTAGAGCCAGTATTAAAATGTGTACAGGACGTTTTAAGAGAATTTTAGTGTATAGAAAGTTTCTAGATAATTGTACATGTTTACACCACATCCAGCATGTTTTGTTTACCCCCCAACAGACTTTTTTTGTGCTAAACCGAAGCAGGCTCCACACTGCCAGCTCTTCACAGGCACCAGCGTTTACTTGAATGTGATTTCTTTATTTCAAGGTGCAATACCACACATGCAGTGCATGCCTGGCTTTTTTTGTTTGTTTGTTTATTTTATTATTTTAATTATTGCACATTTCTTTTGCTCCCATTCGTCTCCTTAAGAAGCTCTCTTTTGTAATTTAGTTTCTTGAGTGTGTGTTTGTGTTTTCCCACTTCTGTGCGCCATGTCTTAGTTTGTTTCTCGGTTGAATCTCTGCGCCGAAGTTTGGCCTGCTTCCCTCCATTCTGTGTTACAGCAAAACATGCTGGATTCCTAATGGTGTCAAAAATGAAGGTGGTGTTTCCATGCCTGGGTAGAGCTGAGAATTAGGACTGGTCAGAAGAATGTGTGCTAAAATTGTCCTCAATTTTGCTGTTGGAGAAGAAATTGGGACAGTTGATATCCAAGACCAATGTGCGTGCTTGGGTGTGTGTGTGTGTGTGTGTGTGGATACACACACGATGGAGTATGTCCTCACGGGACGTTTGTATGTAGAAGCATGTGTAGAGAGGGAGAAGTGTTTCTCACAGAAGTGCTATACATAAAGAGGCCAAACTATGTTCAGGTTTAACAAGAGCAGGAAATCTCAAGAAATGGCTTATAGAACTTGTACAGAATTCATTAACAAGTAATTAAAAAAGTGAAAAATTTCATGTTGGTCAGTTTTTTGTTATTTGTGTCATGTCTTGTATTTTTGTGTGCTATGTTGTGTGTAACATTATTTGACTATGTTAGTTCAGTGTCCTGGTATAATCCCTTGCGGAATTAATATAGTATATCAAAATAAAATAAAATAAAAAGTTTTAGGGGCAGCCATGGCCTAATGGTTAGAGAAGTAGGTTTGGGACCGAAAGGTTGCTAGTTTGATTCTGGAACCAGCAGGAAAAATGTGGCCGCACCTTCCCCTTCCTCTACCTTTATTACTGAAGTGCCCTTGAGTAAGGTACCTAACCCCCAACTACTCTCCGGATGCCGCAGTGTGGCTGCCCACTGCTCTGAGTGTGTGTGCTCACTTTGGATGGGTTAAAAGCAGAACCAAATTTTCCTTGCGGGGTTAATACAGTCTATCAATTTTTTTTTTTAAACTAAATTTTTAGCATGCATAGGACCAAAATTGCCTGTTTAATAATATCAAAATGTTACACACGAAAATATTAGTGTTTCTCAACACCAAGGAGGCTGTTTATATTCAGGCTTTGTCTGAGATGTCTACATATCAAATTTCAAATTTATTTGTCACATACAAAATCATACACAGTACAATATGTAGTGAAATGCTTGTTACGACTGAACTATATTTGAAGAATAAAAATAAAAACTATCAATATCAAGAAGGAAAAAAAATTAATAACTAACTATTTGAAGGACACCAACAGTTAAAAGTCGAATATAAATATAAATCTAGTGACGATAACGTGCAAACTTACATGTTACATGTTTTAAAGGTACCCATTCATTAGTAAATAGCCCATGTGCTTTATACAGCTGTTTTCTGTTTTTGTGTGTATACAATAAGACCATGTGACCTGAGGAACGAACTTGTGCATGCGTGATAACTCGGCAGTGCAACACAGATTCGTACAAAGTGGGAAAAGTCTGAGATCAAGTGTTAAGAAACAGAAGAAGGCAAACGATTTCAGGAGAAATAAAAAAGGTGATGTTTACTAATATAGTACCTAGTGCAGGGGTTATTGAGACTTTCGTACAGAAGTAAGCAGATGGTTTCAGAAAGTCATTGTGGTTGATTCCATTTTATTTCCAGGAGAGAACACTGTTCCTTGTTAATTTACTGTGTGGGAAGTGAATGGATCCTTTTAAATGCTTTTCTAACCTCACAACTCTTTGCCCAAATTTTTTGTTGCTATAGTTTGCCCTCTACTGGGTTAACAATGACTAACATTCTCCATCATTCCCCTGAATCTTTTAGTTCAAATACTGACCACTCTTGCAAAGAGAGCCAAAACCTGAAACTGAGAACCATAACAATATACAGTACAGTATAGTATTTCTAATATCTAATTTTTCTGCTGGATTACAGCATTTTGGGATGGGGGGCCCACAATAACAGTAATTGAACAACAAATTAGGGTGCTTTAAAAAAAATGATTATACAGTGTCTAGTAAGTGTAATATGTTGTCCAACACAAATTTTTACCACAAAGTTTTGGTAAAGTTCCTATTATCTTGGGCTTTTAAAATAATAATAATCCATCAATCTATTACGGCTGTGGCTAAGCTGGAGCCTATCTCAGCCAACTCTGGCCCAAGGCAGGGCACCCCCTGAACTGCTCACCAATCCATCATAGGGCCTTCACACTCACACCTACTGGCAATTTGGAACAGCCAGTTAGCCTAATGTGCATGCTTTTGGACTGTGGGATGTCCCACACAAGCACAGGAAGAACATGCAAACTCCACAGAGAAACATCCTCACCGAGCCCGGGACTCAAACCCATGACTTTCTTGCTGTTAGGCGGACGTAAGGTAAACCACTTGACCAGCTTCCTCATATACCCCGCCCCCACTGGAGATGAACGGAGAATGATATGCATATACCTTTTGTCTTCTATTTACTACATTGTTTTGGAACACCCTAAGTAACCTACTCTTATGACCGTGTTTAGAATAGAAGTACAGTGTAATGTGGTTTACTTTGGCTAACCTACACTACGAGAGACAATAAACCTGGTGATGATGCTGGAATTGTAAAACAAAACCATAGTAATGTTTCAGTTTCCATGGAAACCGGAGGATGTTCTGCATTAATTACTGGTTGTTTGTTCTCTACTAGACTTACTATCTTACAGCCTAGCGTTTATTCTTTGTGAATAATACTTAATTACAGTAAGTAAAATATTCAAGGCGTTACCACAACTGTCACGGAATACAAGCTTCTACAAGCTTGCTTTCTGAAATGAGTCTACAAGGAAGCATAATGGTTAGACCTCCACCTTCATGGCTGAAGTGCTCTTGAGCAGGTCACCTAACCATCAATTGCTCCCTGAGCACCACAATGCAGCTGCTTTAAGTGAGTGTGTGTGAGATCACTTTGGATGGGGTAAATGCATAGGCAAATTTCCCTTGTGGGATTAGGCTGGGGGGGGAAATCCCTGTTTCTCATCAGAACTTTTTGAAAACCTAAATGAGGCATGTCTTTTTATTAATATTAACATTATTATTATTATTATTATTTTTAATAGAGAAATGAGGTGACCGTCGATGCCCAAAAGCTTTTAAAGCTAAACGTAGGTAAAGTGATTGAAGCTAGGAACTTGAGGCGTTCCAGCAATTTGCTGAGGAGATTTTTGAATAAATAAACAAGAATAAATTACTAGAACATTTTAGAAGTACTTGTTTCAATTTTCTGCTTCACAACACACCCTAGATAAGTAGTCTTTAACATGCACATGTACATTTACCATGTATTAAACTCTGAACAACTGTCTGTAGAACAGCAGCCTTGCAATTCAAAAAATCTTTAGAAAATATAACTGTTTCAAACAGAACTAAATCTCAGCATCCCAATCATGGCATCTAACATGGAATTGCATTCTGTGTAGGTTTTATGTTGTCTGAGGAGTTTCCCGAGGTTTTAAAAAGTGTGGTTTAAAAAAAAATTAGATGCAGTGCCAATTTCCTGGCGCGAGCACTGATGAGATAATAATAATAATAATAATAATAATAATAATAGTAATAATAATAATAATAATAATAATAATAATAATAATAATAAT